>JARHVA010005653.1:0-600000 GCA_037957365.1 Torreya grandis | reverse complement strand
AAAGAGTTGCCATGATTTAGATGTACACTTATCAAAGAATACCTTCATGGTATGTTATCCAATCCATTCTCTAGAAATTTAACTGGTTCCCAAGTCTTTAAACATGGCCTTGTGACCTTTACACTTCCCTTCTTCTCTCTCCTCTCAGGTTCTCTATAAATGCAAGCCATTTTGGATTTTGTAAAAGAATCCACACCTAGTATGATGAAGAATTATTGTTTGAATATTATATTTTCCTTTCAAATAAAGATTTATAATTTGGTTTTAATCTCATGAATTATTTTCTAAGTTTTTTAAGTGGTGTATAGTGTAATGTTAATTGATAAGTATCTATTCTTGCCTTATCTTTGCTCTTCCATGTTTGATGCAACTAGTTCTCCCTCTAACAGGTCACATGAAGTGTAACTAGTGAATTTTTCTATCTCTAAGTGTAAGGAGTAAACTTAGTGTATGAAATATGACCTATAGTTCACTCACCTTCAGTAGTACAATTCATATCACCTTTATGTTTGAAATACTTATGTTGGATCCACCTAGAATGTTTAAACTAGTATTGTAAGTCATGTTTCATAGTGCAAGTATATAGTAGTCTAGTGGATATAATTATAGTGTATCACATACTTATATTAGTTTAATTTCATGTTTATTTATATATGTTTTCATTAAATAAAGTAAGCATCATAGGCAATAAGAAATCAAAGTATAATCTATGGGGCTAGCCCTTAAACCTAGAGGTTTACCTCTTCTATAGTCAACCCATAGGCCTAGTGGTATTTAAATATTTCACATAATATAGAGTAGGATTTAATAACCATCTATATGGTGTAATATTGGGTGACAATAGTTATAGCATGCTTGATGTGACTATTATCTCAAGTACATCTTCTCAAGGTTAATGTTGGTCTTAACAACATCATAATTGCATATGGTGTTCTACTCAGCATTTGGCGACTCCATTTAAGGTAATATATAGTAGTAGACCAAGTTGTATCATTACTTAATTCCATACTTCATGGTCCATATTATGTCAACTACTAGTATAGGAAGAATACTCTAAAACCACTCCTTCAACCTAAACTTCCTCTTGAAGTTCAACACCCTCAACCTATATTTACCTTTAAATAATAAGAAGCCTTTGGAATCAAGAAGATCAAGAAAGTGAAGAGAAAATTGAGGAAAACATGGTTAGGAATCATGCCTTCCTAACATTTAACACTAAAAAATGTATTCACCTTAATGAATATGATTATATACCTCCTAATGTTACCAAGAGTGTTCCCACATTCAATGGTGAAATTCATGTCACCCAAATGATCATATTAGGGATATCTCTAAATTTTGTAGCTTTGACAATGTCACTAAAGTTAACATTATAATTAGGTTACATGCCATGTATCTTAGAGGGAAGGCCCTTGACTACTATAGAACATTTCTAAGAGGATGTATCACCACTTGGGATGATGTTGGAGAGTTACTAACCTAAAGGTTTGAAGATAAAAGTGATAACATATCACTCATTCATCAACTTAATGTGATTCAAATAGGTCCTAAGAAGACTATGCATGAATTTAATGAGATATTTTAAAGAACTTGGTATAGTCTACCCCCTCCCATCAAAGCATATACAAGCTTTATTTTCCCTACATATATAATGGCTATTGGAACTAACATAAACATCATGTTACAATCTTTTGATGGTTACACCTTACTTAAAACTTATAACATAACTATTAGAGTTAAGAATAGACTAATACAATATTTTAAACTTCCTCTAAAATTATCCATGTCTCTTCTACCCAATATGTCTACTACTAATCCAAGTGTTGCTCTAATCCCAAATTCAAATACCAAATCTAAAGCTTTCCCAAATAGATCAAAAGATGCCATTACTTTGATTCAAAATACAAGGCCTTAGAGGCTCAAGTTAGACAACTCAATCAAAACTATGGGCTTAATAAAAAATCATATCCCTATCCCAAAAAATTAATTAGGTTCCCACCTTAATAATATTATCAAGGTAGAGGGCAAGGACAACCTAACTTCAATATGCCACCTAATGCATATAACCCAATTTCTACTTCTAACACAAGCACTATGGTTCCAATCCATATTAACTTGGTTCAAGGAGAATAAGGGAAGCAAGTAAAATACATGGATTCAAATAAAATGAAGGATACACTTTTTTATCTCAAGGAGGATTTACTCCTCAATTATTAGTAAAATATGGGGACTTTATGCAATCAAAAGTTAATGAAGGGTGTGGTATCCAAAGAGTGATCTTGGTAAACTTTCTAGTGGAAAACACATTTATCCTAAACTGAGGTACTTATGTTTTATAAAATATGAGAGAAAAGAGGAAGGTTTTAGGATATGTTCATGGTATTTAAACAAGTCTATGTAACCCTCCTATAAAATAGTAAGGTGTGAATGTAAGTGTGGTAATCCCTGCAACTTCTACACCAATTTTAAATCAGTATGTAAGAAGGGTAACTCAAATTGCTCCAATTCCTTAGGTTCAAGGCATTTTTTTCCTTAAATGACAGAAAAAAGGTAAATTCCCCTTCTTTTAACATTGTTAATTCTTTGACGAGTGCTAAAACTAGTCTCTCTCTTTGGGAAGTGTTTCACATGCTTGATCAAAAAGAGCTTCCTCAAGATCAATTGTCCTAAACCCACATTTGTCCTAAACCATCAATAAATAATGGTAATGTTTCACTCATTAATTATACCACTCACATTTTTGAACACTCTTCAAAATATAAAATTCCTTCACCCTTCTACTTCATTTTCATTATGGGAGATAAACTTGTTCACAATTACATTATAAAAAGTGGAACAAGTGCCTCAATTATGCCCAAGATTTTGGTATATAAATTGGGTTTGAAATATGAACCATATAGTAAGGTAGTGATACAATTTGATGGCACACTAGCTAAGTTATTGGGTCTTGTCAATGGTTTGAGAGTTTTCTTACATGATTGTCCAAGATTCCCAATCCTTCAAGATATAATAGTGATTGATTTGCCTGCTCAATTTGCTATCTACCTTTAAAGGGATTTCATAACCAAGATAGAAGGCCATATCTCAATTTATTGGTCCTTCTTGGCCTTAAAAACAAGGTATGGGAAAAGGTAACTATTAGAACTTATCTATTAGCTAAGTTTCATATTAAGTTATATGTATAAGTAAGATCTAATCTCAATTGTACAATCAATGGTCGAAAGGAGTTTCTTATGGATGATGGAGAATCATCCAAGCTTGAAAGTATCTCTAACCTTTTCCTACATCAGTATGGTGAAGATACTTATGGACATTATCTATACACTTTCATTGAGTAGATTTACCTTGGCACATACATCATCCATGATGAAGGGAATTCTGAGGTAAGTATTGATAACTCTTTTTAACAAACTACTTAGGGTATTTACCTTATTAATATGCATGATGATGATAGTATTAAAAGTATGTTATATCAATATGATGAGGAGGACAATACTATTATTCCTAAACAATATGGATGAGTCCATTAATGTGATAAAAATGAAGAAGATGATGACCTATGGTAATAATTCCATGCCATAGTTCAAGAATTTGAATAGATGAGTAAGTCAACTCTCCTTCCTAAGAAACATGAATATGATAATAATGTTGTTGATGAATCTCCTAAACATGAATGAGAATGTTTTTTTAAGCATACAGATAAATTTATAATCACTACCAATAAGGTTGTAGTCATAAAGGAGTATAATGAAGCCAAAGTAGAAAGTCAAGCATTTGAGCAGTAGTCCAAACCTTGGCCTAAGGTTGAATCACTTTCAAAAGTTATGGAGAAACAATTGGACAAGTTTGATGGTTTGAAACATCAAGTGAATCATGTTCAAGAAGAAGAATAAGTTGAATTAACTTTGATGACTCTTAAGATTAAGTTTGAGAAGTGTCAATTAAACATGGTATAGTTCAAGCAAGCTGAAAATATAAATAATACTCTTGAAGCGGAATATAGATTATTCATGAGAGCTATAAATGACACTCTTATAGTCAATAGAAGATCTAAATATGGTGAGGCACTTGATTAATTACACAAGCAAGTGTTCATTGACAATTATGCATCACATGAAGGTATGTTTTATTAAAACAACCATGATCTAAGAGGCATTGTATTGACCTTGGTTGAAGAAATGGTGTACTTTTATTCACCTCAATTGTTTGAGGTCTTGTATATACTAGGATAGGTATACTTTACTTATGTGGTGTGTGTTTTCCCTAAGTCTTCTCAAGAAGACAAGTGTTTTTTGATTTAGTGTTTTCTCTTGTGTATTTGTTTTCAATTATTTGGTGTGTTTTATTATCTTTTCAAAGGGAATTTAGTGTCAATTATAGTGCATAGGTGACTCCATATCCCAATGGATAGGATACAGATACTAGTCTTTGGCATAGCTAGCTTACCACCCCTAGAAAATTGCCAAAATTTTGACTAATTTGACCACAAGTCAAATTAAGTCAACCCCCTATATAGTTCAAACTTATTATAGGGTATCCTACATTGAAAGTGTGTACCATGGTATTAATGATGTCAACCATTATGTTTTCACCCTTGTCATATTTGGTAGTTTATCCTAAGTTATTCTAAGGTCACCTTTTGAGTCATTAAATGAGCTTGTATGGTTTATACAAGAAGATAAATGTTTCAAAGGAATATCCAATGTCCCATATGTTAGGTGCATGTTAGAGATGGCAATTTTGAATTGAAAATTGTAGGTACAACATGAAAAAGAGAAGATAGGCCAATTTCAAGGGAGTTTCAAGAAGTTATATAACATGTACAATAGTTTTGGCATATGTAAGACAACATAAAGTATATTTTGGGATACCCATAGCTCACTTCCATTCTTTGGTAGCTTTTACGAAACTAAAAATATATAACTAACCTCTCTTTCCCATCACTTTCCTAGATAAGGCTAAATGGTCAATTGGTTTCCACATGGTACGGATAGGAGGAGGTGAGTTGGAGAAATTTCACTTGGTGGGTAGTATTAATCCATTTTTACTTCCAATTCATTGAAATATTCATAGGTTTAGTTGTTTCTGCTTCATGAACCATTGATAAGAAGGTTGGTGACTTATTTTTACCTACACATCCCCAACACCTTCATTTTCCTTCTCTATTTGTATTGTTATATGAAAATCAAGGAGTGCATTTTATCTTTAGGAGTATGACCATCCTTCTCACAAAGTTTTAGTTTAGCTTGTATATGTGAAGGTGAATAAGTTGGTAAGATCACTCTCATTTTACTAATAGAGGACTCAATTGCTAGTTTATAGACATGTTTTCAAAAGTGTAAAGCTTGTATCCCTATTTTGGTCTTTAGAAGAAAGGAGATATGTTATTTACAACTTCTCATAATCATGATCATTAGTTATCATTTTTGAGCTTTAGTCTCAAGAGTAGCATTGATGGAGTAAATAGTCAGAATACACCCATAGTCAAGAAATCCTACAACCACCACCTACAATAAAATGGAGCTATGAAGGTTGTGAGGAAACTCTAAAAGTGGAAATAATAAGATTGAGCTACACAAAATGTTTAAGATTGGTTGTGAGAAAAAACTCACCACACACAGTCTTATACCATATAGTAACATCTAGAAGAAGTCTCTAGTAGTCTAAAGTCAATACATATGAGATAAAAGAGTGTTCAAATAAAGGTGTTTGAGATTATTAAAAACCTTCATCAAGTCTAGAATGTAGATAACATCATTGTGACATTGGTGAAAGCATTATGTAGGAAGACTTAGGCCCATGTTAATACATTTGGGAAAAGTGATTAGAGGATATTGTTACCTTAACTTCTCTAAATAAGGATTTTTTCCATATTTAGTACCATCTTATGATGAGGAATTTGAGGTTTGTGCGAGTCTAAATGCCTTATTTCTTATATTCCATATATAGATATCACATTTGAACATGATAAGGTGGTTTCTTAATCAAGGGAGAATGTATTTAGTGGTTTATAACATAGATAGGTTTTAACCTAAAACACCCAGTAAACATTGTGTTTAAATGACTAAAATTAACCTGACTTAGACTAACCTATAGTGGTGAGTGAGATTATGGTCTCTAATAATGATATGAGTTCAAATAGATATGTATGGGTATTGATGACTTTAATATGGAAACAAAGGAGAGAATAATGATACATAATACCTAATGAACACCTATAGGAACCCCATGGTTTCCCAAATGGAGAATCTATAGTTTGACTATAGACCCTCAATGTATTGATGATAAGTGAATGACACTTAGTTAAAATTCATGATATAAATATTTCTAAGTGGAGGATGGCCTAATGAAACACATTAGTAAATCATAGATGATCACCTAAAGGATATTTTTAACTTCTATATAATGCACATCTATAGGTATCTATAGTCTACTACATTAGATGAACTAACTCATGCAAATGGAGAAACATAGGCCTGGATGGTATACAAAGGAATAGAATAGAATGAAAATATAGAATTAAATTTTATAATGATAATTCCATATTCTATGTGTTTTTTAGGTAGAGGAAATATAACAAAAATATCAACCTATAGTCATAATCTTGAAGTTTATCAAAGCTCTATCAAATCCTACACACTATAAACTAGTCTTAGGAGTTTTTATGATTGAGAGGTATATGGATGTGATATAAACATGAAATTTTGGACATAATGTTATAAATACCTATTATATCCATACATAATCTTCGTCAATCTAAGAAATTAGGGGAAGTTCCCTCTATTTTATTTGAGATAGAGGGTACTCGCAGTCATGATGAAATTGTAGGCAAAGTACTTGTATGAAGAAAGGTGAAATGACATAAGTCTTGAGTTATTTCAAGATGATGAATACAAATGAATTGAATGTGGAAGATATAAGATAAACACATACATACATTAATACCACTTATAGGTTATAATGTATGTAGAGACATAGTTGAGACCAATTAGGCCTAACACTAAGCCTAAACCCTATAGGTGCCTAGTTACATTTCTATGACTACATGATCCTTCCAATCCATGTGATAATATTCAAGGGAAGGTATAGAGTCTATGAGAATAATTATTTTATATAATGATAACACAAAATGGTCAATTTGACCTAAAACCATCATAGGGGTACCCAGAATGCATTCTAAAGTTTGAGAGTCCATCTGTAAGTACTCACATTTGTATGAAAACATTACATGGTACCTCAAGGAGATAGGGGTAGTTTATGGTATGGTTATAAACTCAAAATTTATGTATTTGATTTAAATTTTGAATGTATAGGCTTTATAAACTATCACTAAGAACTAAAACCACCTAAAACCCTTATCTAGACCTGATGGAGAAAATATGAAATTAAATGCATTCAGGAGGGGTAATTTTTTGGGAATAGTTGTCATTAATGTCAAGTTTTATGTCATTGATGTCAAGGAGTATCTATAAAAGAGACATGGTGAGTGGTTAAGGTATTAGTTTGTATGCATGATGTGACAAAGAAGCCATGTGACAAGAGAAAATTTGAAATAAAGAGAGAATTTGAAGGCAAATAATGTCTCTTATATTAGTTGATGTCAAGTTTTATGTCAAGGTTCATGTCATCTTAAAGTTATCAATGTTATGATAAGGAGGTATGATGGTCAAGTGAGAATTAAAACATGGTTATGATGTTCTAGGTCTGCATGAGGTAATGAGAGAATGTTGATCAAAAAGATATTATTGTAGTGGTGTGAGAGTGATATATGAATAGTGTTATTATTTTATATCATTTAGGTAATCATGTTTGAGTACTATTTCTTGAGTTCAAGTGCCTATTAAATCTAGTCATGGCATGTAAAGTCCTGTTGAGATGGTATGAGTATGGTGGCATGGTAATATGACTACAAAGAGGAATTAAAGGTTGTATAAGGTTGTTTTAGTAGGTATGTGAGGTATTGGTGTAATCATGAGAGTCTTAGGATGAGCCTTAAGGGGTATGAACCTTAAACCAAGTCTGCAACTATACCACTTCTAAACCCTACCTAGTGTAATGAAGTATCCTAATCTATTATCAAAGCATATAAAGGATATATGACACTATTTAAGAATTAAATAGGTTTATTTAGTATGTGAGTGAGGTGGAGAACACATAGAAAGAGGCATGAAGGTCATTTTTAAAGCCTAATGTGGTTTACAGGTCAAAATCTAAAAAAAAGGAAAGAGAATTTGGCCTAATGAGGGCCCATGATCAGATTTTAGATTGTTTAATCTTATATTAACATTGTAATATGTGAGTTATGTTTTCTCAAGTGTTTTTGTGTAGTGTGAGGTCATATCATGAAGGAAAAGGCACGAAAAATTATTTGGAGGTTTGTTAAGTGCTTAGAATGAAGGGTTCTCAACCCAAGAAGGATTTTCTTATGCTCATTAGTTTGTAAAAAATTTGCATGGGAACCTAATATATTCATGGTATATTAGTAAGGGTACTATATAAAAATTATAGGCACTTTTTTTGGATTAAGGGGGTAAGATTTATGAGTGATCGTTAAGAATGGAAATAGGTTTAAACCCTTATAAAACCCTAATAAGGACCTAATGTTGAAGATATTGATCAAAAGTGCTTAGGATGGATGTAATTTCTTGGGTAAGATATTTTATATTATATTTTACTCTCATATGTACCTTCATGTGTTATTAGTTAAAGAGAGGAGAGAGAAAATGATGAGTTACAGGCTTATTTTTGAAGAAGTTATTGTAAAAGTCAAAAGTTACATTGGACTTAGTAATAAAATGGATGGAGGAATAAGTTAGAGAATCATTTTTCATTTGAATAAATTTTTATGGATAGTTTCTACTTATCAATTTTGATAAACTATTCATTCAAGTTAGCCAGTCGCTAATAGGCCTAATGGTGTAAATGGTGAAAAACCCAATCAATAGTGATAAGATGAATAGGAATATATTATCATAATAGAATAATAAAAAAAAGTTCTTGGATATGTTTTTTTATAATTTTATATAATATTAAGACTTGGTATAAATATTTAAATTTATGTATAATGGTGAAAATGATGAAGCCAAAATGACTTGTCTAGCTTAGTGAGGACTGTGTGTAGTGAGATCAACAAATTGGTCTATAAGACAAATAGATGCCACTATAAAATATGATGTTTGTATTTAAAATATGGTTTGTATATTTTATATGATCATTTTAATGAATTTTAAGTCTTTTAAATTGGTCATATGGGTGTTGAAGGTCAATATCACCATGACTGTGCTTTAAGGTAAATTGGCAGTTCTGAGTAAGCAAGTTGCAGTAATGGGATTGAGGCTCTATGCCCTAAGTTGATGTATATAATGAATATGGTTTTGTTTTTTTGTGAATATAAAGTCTTGTTAATTACTTTGGAAATATTGGAAGTTAGTGTAATAGGTTTTAAAGTTGAAGTCAAAAAGGCTTCTCTAGTTCATGCAAGACTATGTGAGATAAGGTTAGAAGATTGGTCTGCAATACCAATGTTTGGTATTAGATCTTATGGTTTTTTTGATTAAGTTTGTTTTTAATATGTTATATAATATTTTGAATTTATTGAGGAAAATTTATAGTGTACTTTTAGGTGTTTGATGTCAAGTAGTTTTATGATTAGCTTTTGATAATCCTAGTAGTTCTAAGTGACCATACTAAAGAGATGGGTTTAAGCCTTTTTTCCCTAAGTTGAATTGTTTCAAGCATATGGTGATCACCACTAATTTATATATACTCTATATATTTAATTTGTTTTTAATTTTTGAGTGTATTAATTAAGTTTGAACCTCAACATTGAAAGGCATATTTTTGGTGTATACATGCCTAATAAGACTGAGTACTAATGAGGGGTTTCAAGTAGTGATTTGTTATAAAATGTATTTTTGAGAATATAATAAATTATTTACGGTATATTTTAGTGTTATATGATATGTTCATAATATTTTTGTAGTTTGATATTGTTCCAAGGAAGGTAAAGTGTAACATAGTAACAATTATGCAAGAGAGTGTAGAAGACCATCTACAAATGAATAGGACCAAACTAATTGCATGAAAAATAGTAGAAGACCCTCTAAATATTCATTTAAAATGTTAATTTATTATTAATTTCATATTACCATGCACATTTAATCAATTTTTACCATTTTAACTTATTATGCAAGAGAGTGTAGAAGACCCTCTACAAATGAATATGCATGGGAATATGAAATGAATAATAAAGTAAGAGGTATGAATGAGGTTGTTTGATATAGTTGTCATAATGTGAGACAAATTACAATATTTTATCCTAATAGAGTTATAAGTCCATCAAGTCAGAATAATAGGTTTGAAGTCCCTAGAGTGAAAGAGAGAAGGCAAATGAATGAGTGGAAACCAAAAATAGTAAAGATGAGTCATGATTAGTCTACAATCCCAAGTGGAATATTTTTTATGATAGAGTATACTTAAAATATGAAATAAAGTGAGAAATTTCTAATATCAATTCATATTATTGATCAAAAGGTTGATGAAGAGGTCAAACCTAAGGTGCCAATCAATCCTAAAAGGATATTGAAAGATATTCAGTCTTATGAGAGCATGGAGATTTAGGAATATCCTAAGTTTTTGTTGTTTTAGCATCCTATGAAAGGGGTGACTCCATTAGGCTTCATTAAGACTCTTTTTAGTTAGTATAATCATGTTGTATTCTTGGTATAAGGGGGAGCTTGGTATCTTATAGTTCTTTTTATAGTTTTTGAGAGTAGTTTCCAAAGAGGGAGAATGAGTGGTTCTAGAAGTTTAAGTATGTATGACTCTTTGTAATTAATGTCAAAGGGGGAAAAAGTTTAAGAATGGAGATTGAATAGATTAGGGGATATGATAATTATTATATTGTCGTATGTTTTCCATCAATGACAAATTTGGAATTTATTGAAAAGTGTCTTCATTGATGTCAAGGTTGATGTCATTGATGTCAAGGTGTAGCAAGTGAAGATGCATGGTGAGTGGTATTTAAGGAATGAGCTTGTGTGCTTGATGTGATAATTAATTCATGTGACAAGAGATAATTTTAAGGTAACTAATGTCTCTTATGTTGGTTGACGTCAAATTTTAGGTTAGCTTGAAGTTATCAGAGTTGCCACAAAGAGGTATGAAGGTTTAATGATCATTGAATCATGGTTATGAGGATCTAGGTCTGCGTGAGGCCATGAAATAATGTTGATCAAAAAAATATTATTGTAGTGGTGTGATAATACTATCTGAAGAGTGTTCTTGTTTTATATCATTGAGGTAAACATGCTTAAGTACTAGTTCTTGAGTTGTAGTGCTTAATAAGCTCTTCATGAGACTATTCATGGTATTTAAAGTCCTTATGAGAAGGTATTAGTATGTATGTGAGGCATTGGAGCACTCATGAGAGTCTCAGGATGAGCCTACAAGGGTAGGACCTTTAGACCAAGTTTGTAATTAAACCACTTCTAGAACTTATGTGGCCTAATTAAGTATCATGATCTATTGTCAAGGTATATAAAGGATTTATAGAAATATTTAATCATGATATATTTTATTTAGTATGTGAGTGAGTGTAAATCACATGGAAAGAGGTATGAAGGTTAGTTTTAAGACCTAATGTGGTTTACAGGTCAAGATCTAGAAACAAAAAAAGAGAATGTGGCCTATGAGGGGTCATGATCACATTTAAAAGTTTTTGAGCTTATATCATCATTTTTATAGGTGATTTATGTTTTCTCAAGTGTGTTAATATATTTTAAAGTCATATAACTAAGGATAAGGAATGAAAATTTGTTTAGAGGTCTCTCAAGTGCTCAAAATGAAGGGTTCTCAACTTTATAAGTATTTTATTGTGATCATTATCTTGTAAAAAGTGTACATGGGAACCTACTATATTCATGGTATATTATTAAGGTTATTAGATAAAAATTATATGAATTTATTTTTGGATTAAGGGGCTATGCTTTATGAATAATTATTAAGAGTGAAAATAGGTTTAAACCCTCATAGAACCCTAACAAGGACCTGATGTTGAAGATTTTGATAGAAAGAGATAAATATGGATTTAATTTATAAGGTAAGATATTGGATATTATATTGGACTCTCTGGAGTACCTCCATGTGGTATTGGTTATAGAGAGAAGAGAAAATGATGAGTTGCATGTTTGTTTTTGAATAAGTTGTAGAAGTCAAAAGTTGCATTGGACTTAGTAATAAAATTGATGAAGAAATAAGGTAGAGAATAATTTTTAATGTCCATAAAGGTTTATTTATAGGTTATATTCCTCAAGTGTTATAAAATATTCATTCAATTTAGCTAGTCACTAATAGGCCTAATTGTGCAAACAATGAGGAACCTACACAATAGTGAGAAGATGAATAGGAATGTGTTATCATAATAGAGTGATAAAACCAAGTGTATAGAGATTATGTTTTTTAATATTATATCATATCCATTATTTTTATAAATTTTTTAATTTAGGTAAAATTGTTAAAATGATGAATCCAAAATGGCTTGTCTGGCTTAGTAAGAACTATGTCTAGTGAGATTGACAAATTAGTCTATAAGACCAATAGTTTCCATTAGACCATATGATTTTTATATTTAAAATATTTTTTAAATATTTAATAGGATAATTTTAATGAACTTAAAGTATTATAAATTGGTCATATAGGTTTTTAGGGTCAATATCACCATGATTGTGTTTTAAGGTAAACTGGCAATTTTGAGTAAGCAAGTTGCAATAATGCATTTGAGAATCTATGTTTTGAGTTGAAGTATCTAATGCATATGGTGTTTATTTTTTTAATTTATATTATATTTTATTTTATTTTAAGATGTTTAAAAGTTGAATTTAAAATGGCTTGTTTGGTTCATGCAAGACTATGTGAGATAAGGTTAGAAGATTGGTCTGCAAGACCAACGTTTGATATTAGAGCTTGTGTTTTTTGTGATTGAGTTTGTTTTTAAGATGTTATATAATATTTTGAATGTGTTTAGGAAAATTTAAAATCATTTCATGTGTTGTATGTCAGGTAGTTTCATGACTATCTTTTGATAGTCTTGGCTTTTTGAGTGAACATATTAAAGAGATGAGTTTAAGGCTTTTTACCCTAAGTAGTAGTGTTTCAATAATATGGTGATTAAAATTAGGTAAAATATACTCTATTTATGTAATTTTATATATAATTTTTTAGTGTATTAATTTTTTTTAGCCTTATTATTGAAAGGTAGATATTTGGTATACACAAGCCTAATAAGACTGAGTACTAATGGGGGGTTTCAAGTAGTGATTTGCTATAAAAATGTATTTTTGAGCCTTTAATACATAATTTAGGGTATATTTCATTATTATATTATATGTTGTTTCCATGTGTATAGTTTTAAATTTCTCCAAAGAAGGCAAAGTCTAACATGTCCTAAAGTTGACCTAATGGAGTTTATTGGGTGAATATTTTGTCAACCAACTAACTGGTGATAAAAATAGGTCCTATCACCAAAATAGGAATATTAGTCATCCAAACATGTAGGTTTACCACATCAAAAGGGGACTGATCTCTCCTCTAATTAAGGGGAGGTTCCCTATAGGTATGTTATATATATATATATATATATATATATATATATATATATAGAAAATAATACTCAAGGGTAGGACAAACCATCCATCTCTCTTTCTTCAGAGATGATGTATGCAAATTAAAGGAAAAATTCAAGGTAAATGATAGATAACACTCCTCTTCTTTCAGCAGTACTACTCAACAAGACACAAGAATACTCTAGGTAGTAATAAAAAAATGTAGCAAAAGATGTAATAACCAAAAAATCAAGATGTAGCACAAAGTCTCCACCTGGATTGCTCAAGAATAAGATAATAAGAAAAATGGGGGCATAAAGTCATCCCAAGGTCCTTTACATAGGAAAAAGAAAATACAAACACACTGAAGATACTTGTGGGGGCACAAAGTCATCCCACAGTTGGTTTCTAGGACACTTTCCTAACTACTTCCACTAGTTATGATTGTTAGATCAAATAAACAAAAATGCTTCTAAGAAACAGACATATGAACAATTCCCTAAATAACATAGGCTATTTCTAGCACAAATTCTAAAAAGGTCACTTGCTTTCTTATTCAAATGAAGAAAAATGATTAACAATTTGAGCTCAAAGTCTCAGTAAATGCCTTACAATTTGGGTAGAGTTTTTTGCTTCTATGGTAGAAAAAATATCCTTGAAACAATCAAAGAGATTAAAATATATAGAGGTTGAGAGAGGCTTGGCACATTTATCCCATGAAACAGCTCATGCTGTGCATACAATGCTTTGAATGCACTTTTAGTTCTATATTTTAACTCGACTATCATCTCCTAGAACTAGACGATCCTCTTAGTTCCCTCTCTTGATTGCACCGTTGTTCACTTTTCCTTTATTCCCAAACAAGTCATGTCTTTTAAAGGCTCAGGAAATCTACATCCATGTTTCTAGAATCAAGAGGTCTATTGGATCTAAACACTGTGTTAACACTCCAGATCTTTCATATTGTTTCCTTCACTTCACAGCGATTAGGGATCTTGCACTTAAGTCTAAAAAAATCAACAAACACTTCATTGCCACCAATTTTGCATCCTTGAGTCTACCATCATTTGAAACATATCTCACGCATGGATATTTCTAGTTCTTTTCTTCATCATTCCTCCTTTTCTAGCTATATAATCAGGTCCTTGAATTGCTTCTCTATTATTTGGTCACTTTCCACTAAAAATTAACATGTGGTAGCATCTACTTAGAAATAGGTGAGGACACGTGATAGCTTCTACTGCTATTAGAGGCTTTAGAAACATTTTTTATGGGTCTAATGGAAGATGACATGTGTTAGTCTCTGCTACACTTTAACAACCTTTGAAAACACTTGAGACTTATATTAGTTTCTCATAGAAGATGACATGTGGTGGCTTCCATTGCATTTTTAAAAATGTTTAGGAGAAGCTTATAAACTTGTTTGAAACTTGGACGCAGACACGTGTCACTCTCCACATAGTCATAAATGAATAGGTGGTAGCTTCTACTTGTCTTTGGAGAGTCAAGTGGATGATGACACATGGTACATTCCACTTTCTTCAGCAACTCATTGGGGTTCCACCATAGTCTTTATGAAAACAAGAAGCAAGAGGGAGAAATTGTAGAGATTGACACTTGTCAGCTTGTACTAAAATTTTGCATGGGTCACATGGCACATTATGTAGCTTATTTTAGAGACATTTATTGATAGAGGCTTTAAAACCTATTAGAAATTTAGAACCACGGATGCAGACATGTGTTTCTCTCCACAGAGTTACAATGGAAAAGGTGGTAACTTCCACTTGCCTCTTGAGAGTCCTATGAAGGATGACACATGGCAGCTTCCATCGAGCTTTTAGCTACCTTTGAAAATTCTTTGGGACTTATATTAGTTTCTCATGGAAGATGACACGTGTTGGCTTCTACTACATTTGATGAGAGAGATGTGGCAAGTTCTACTGCTTTGATATTATGTCTCAATGGATGACACATGGCAACATCCACTATGACTTTGATGAAGGACATGTGGTAGCATCCATCACTTTTTAGAAACACTATAGAACTATGTGGAACTCATTTGGATTCATGTAAATGATGCCACTTGTCAGCCTCCACCAATTTTTGTAAGGAGACATGGCGCGGTCTGAATACATTTGTTATTCACATGGATGCAGACACTTGGCACATTCCACTTCATTTAGCCACTCATCCCTCGGCCCACCATGGTCTTTACTTGAAATAATGAAGCTAAGGGAAGAGAATACAGATATTAACACTTGGAGGCTCTTGACAAGCTTTAGCAAGGATAGGTGGCATCTATTGTTGTGATTATAAACAAAGTGCAATGGGGCTCATTAGATGACATGTGGCACCTTTTGCTTGACTCATTATTTTTGGGGTGCTCCTTTGAACTTTTTCACTTGAACTGACCAATTAAACCAACTTTGGTTCAATGGTTCAATAGTTCATTCCCTTGTTTTAGCTGAGTCCTTTTTGATCTTCATTGAACCAAATGTGTTAAACATGTTGAACCTTGATGAAGCACTTAACCCTTACTGATGATGTTGAACCTTTAAACTTGTTGAACCCATTGAACCAAAATGGTTCAAGGTTCAAGGGTTATATCCTTGCTTAGATGCTTGCTGATGGACATTTTTTATTGAGCCAAGGCACTGAACTAATCCCAAAATGACTAAGTATTGGAAACTAATTCTTTTGATTGAACCTCCCTATAAAAGCCTTATAAACTATTGAACCATTAGTCCTTTGACTAAAAAATATTGAATAATTCCCAATTTTGAAAGCTTAGAACAATTTTTTGAAATGAAAAGAGATATTTTGGTCTTTGTAAGACCAAAATAACTTATATGTTGTCCTAAAAATGAGTGACATTTTTTTGGGGGGACAACAACTGGCTCCTATTGCGGAACTTCCTTCAGATGAGAACTTGGAACAACTGAGGGGAGTAGAAACAAAAATCTCTAGTGTCTTAAAGTGTGCCATTGGGTTATGGAGTCATGCTACCTAGAAAGAAAGGTGACAAAAAAAACACAAAAATAAATAGCAAAATAGAATTAAAAATTATACAAATATACATATATATAGATGCAATGATTTGATACTTCAAGAGTTGAAGTGTTTCAAATGCTGCCCATTATGAGGTAGAGAAAAGGGTGTGTCATCTTGATATTTCAATAGGAATCTATTTTCACCTTTGAGCTCATGAATAATAAAAGGGCCTCTCCATAGGGAATTAAATTTTCCATGCATTCCCTTTGGTTCTCTTCTCTTGTCCCATAGCAGGACTTGATCTCCAACCTGAAAATCTCAGCTCTTTGCTTTTTGGTTGAAGAGTTTCTTCACCAGGCTTTGATGGACTACAATTTGATCTACCACTATAGTTCTCTACTCTTCTAGCTCAGTCAGTCACATAATTCTCTTATCAAGGGTGCTTTCATACATTTGATCTTCAATTACCTTGACCAATTTTAATGTTGGCAATTCTAACATGATTGGTATCTTAACATTGATACCATAAAGAAGTTGGAAAGGAGACATACAAGTTGCCCTTTTGGGTGTAATTCTATCGGCCCACAAAGCATCGATCAATGCTTTGTGCCATGTTCTTTGGTTGTCATCAACCATCTTCTTGATGACAGTCACCAAGTTCTTATTACTTGATTCATCTTGTCCATTCCCTTGTGGGAAGTAATCAGATGAGTGGGAGAGCATAATTCCATAGTAGAAATAGAATTGAGTGATCTCTTCGGAATTGAAATAAGCTACATTATCAGTGACAATCTTAGTTGGGACCCCAAACCTAGAAATGATGTTCTCTTTTAGGAAATTGCACACTACTTTTGAAGTAACATGCTTGGTTAGAATTGCTTCCACCCACTTGGTGAAATAATATGTGGCTATGAGGACATAATCATGTTTAGTGCTTAAAGATGGGTTTATAGCACCAATAAAATCAAGGCTCCATTGCTGAAATGGTTCTTCTATGACTACTAGCTTGAGAGGTAGGGCAGCTAACTTGGGTCTTCTGACAAACTACTAGCATAGTTCACATTTCCTTACCCACTTATACACATCTTGAAAAAGAGTAGGCTAGTAATATCTAGCCTGAAGGATCTTATGGTTAGTCACAGGAGCAAAAAAATGTCCTCCATAGGCTCAATTATGGAAGGATCTCAAAAGTTGGCTTTGTTGCTTCTTGTCCACATAGCGAAGGAACACTCCATCAAGGCCCCTCTTATACAAGCCATTGTCCCAAAGGACAAAATTTTTTTCTTTCAACTTGATAGTCCTTCTCTCTTTATAAGATAGGTGAGCAGGACATTCACCATAAGTAAGGAAATGAGCACACTTGAATACCACTCATCAGTGGTAGAAATAAAGAGGACTGTTAGCACTTTTGCTTCTTCTAATTTTTTATGCTCTGTTCCCTCTTTGGCATAAGCCTTTTCCCTGAACCAGCTTTGTTGGTTTGATGAGCAGATCAAACTCTTGACTTTTTGCAACCCAATTGCCTCTTTTTGTCCCAAACTCCTGTTGAGTTAGTATGGATTTGATTATTGTGTCAGGAACCAAGGTAGTAGTACATGAATTCAAGATGTAGAAGCAGAAATGCTTTACCACCTTAACCACTACATAAGCATGCTTTTCCATATTTGAGTACTTTAGCTCATGAGCTTTGAGAAGATAACTCATGAAGGAAATGGGAGACTCCATACCTTAGTTATTCTGTTGAACCAAAATCACTAAAAGCATGTGTTCTGAAGCATAACCGTACATGGTGAACTCTTTGTTATAGTCCAAACAAACTAGAATTGGGGTGTGAACAATGCCAGTCTTGATATCTTTAAATGCTAACTTGCCTTCATTAGTCCATCCGAAGGTGGGATTTCCCTTCATCATGTTTACAATATGTCTAGTCTTCTCAGCAAACTTAGGGATGAACCTTCATAAGAAATTCATCTTTCCAAAGAAAGAGTGAACAACAGTCTTACTTGTAGGCAAGGTAAGCTCTTGGATAGACTTGACTCTGTTTGGGTCAATTTTTATGCCTTCTTTGGACACAATGTGTCTGAGAAGTTTTCCCTCTATTACTCCAAAAATTGACTTCTTGGGGTTTAAGGAAATGCCATTTTGATGGTAGTGTTCCAACACTTGTTATAAGTGGTGCACATGATCTGGATGATGCTTAGAGAAAATAGTCAATTCATCAAGATAAACTATAATGAACTTGCCCATCTCATCCTTGAAAGTGAGGTCCATTGCTCTCTAAAAGGTGGTGCTAGCATTTATCAAGCCAAAAGGCATTCTCTTATAGGTGAAGGTGCCCCAAGGTGTGGTGAACATAGTTTTATGATGGTATGTTTCAACAACTTCAACTTGATTGTATCCTGAGAAACCATCTAGCATTGATAACATCTTTGAACTAGTCACTATCTGAAGCACTTGATCCATGATTGGCAAAGGATAATTATCCTTTAAGGATGACTGACTCAAATTCCTAAAATCCACACAAAGGCAAATTTTGTCATTCTTCTTCCTCACAGGCACTATGTTTGCAATCTATGTGGAATTATGGATTGGGAAAATGATCCTAGCATTTAACATCTTTTGTATCTCAAACAGAATAGTACCTAACATCTTTGGATTGTATAGCTTGGGTTTTTACTTGTAAGGTACTGAGTTAGCCTTCAGAGGGATGTCATGTCAGATTTCATCAGGCCTGAGTGACTTTAGGTCAACATAGGAGCATGCTAAAATGTCCATGTACTGTCTGAGTAGAGAAGTGAACTTGAATCTTTCCTCAAGAGTGCAGCACTTCCCAATGTTCACCATCTTAGGGTCTTCCTTGGTACCCATATTTACTTGATCAAAACCCTGAGGGCAGTTTGCCTCTGTTTGCTACTATTTGATGAATCTGTCATGCTTATCAAATAGTTTCTCAAGGGAGACCAAGCCTTTGGGGATCTTGTTACCTTTAAGTTGCATGAACTCTCCATCTGTGCTTGAACTTGATTTAGGGGTTAGTTCAGGCTCTTAAGGTTCACTACCTTCAAAATACAACCATTCAAAACTATCCTTTTACTCCAAGAAAGTAATGATTTGGTTGTCATTGTTCAACAGCTGCCAATGACTAGCATTATTAGGTACACTTGGTCAAGAGACCAGTTCAATAGTGTACCTATCTCCTTTGTAATCTGAGTGGGGAACCAAAAGAGTGCTTGAGATAGCTAAAGTGTTATCTCTATCATTGAATTCCCTAGAGACTAAAGAGATGTTGAAAGCATCAAAGTTTTCAATTTGGTCCCAGACTAGATTGTGGTAATGGTGTAGTCTCTCATTTTTGGTCTGATACAAGTTTCTTACCTGAAAAACCACCAGTTTAGCATCTCCCTTAGCATGAAGAAGCTTGATACCTTTGTCTTGAGTAGCCTTTAATCCAAGCAATAGGGATTCATACTCAGCTATGTTATTAGTGTTGCTGAATTGCAACTTGTAGGATGAAGGAAAAATATCTCCTTGCAGAGATATCAACACAACCCTGGCTCTTAACCTGGTAGAGGAATAACTACCATTGAATTTGAGGATCCATACCTCATTAGACACTAATTTTCCTTTGGATCCTTCCTTGTTTAGAGGTGGATATTCTTCCCTAGTTCCAGCTGAACTAACCTTCATCACCTTTGAGAGCTTCAACAGGCATTTCATGAACTTCTTTAGTGGACAAAAAGTAGTTACCCATGCTTGAAGATTCAAACAAAATTTAAGCTTCAGATGTTAATGATTGGGTGACCACATATTTTATTTCCTTTTTAATAAGCAATCTTTTCATGATGCCCTTAATTGGGATTCTTGCCTCAGACAAGTCCATTTTTAATTTGCCACCAACATCTTTGCAGAAATTCTAGCCAAGAAGGATGTCATAAGATGTTGGGATGTCAGCCACCAAGACAGTCATCTTGATTCATTTGTCTGGGAATGCTGCAAATGCAAATTGGGCATCCTTAATTTGCCCCAACAATAGTACCTACTTGTTTCCCATGGAAAAACATCTACCAAATGTCCTAGTCATTGTAAGGCTAAGGGATTTAGCCATTTTGGCAGGCATGACATTGTCTAAAGCTCCAGAATCAATAATACAATTATTTAGTTAATATCCATTTATTAATAGGGATACATAGAAAATCTCTATTTTACCAGGAGTAGAAGGAGGAGCAATAACAATATTTTTTGGGATAGACATGTTCCTTGGGGGATCATGAGCTACTTTTTTAGCTTCTTGTCTTGCTGGGATGTTTTGGTTCTTCACACATTGAGCCAATTTATCTAATTGATTAGGGTTGGACTGCAAGAATTCAAATTTAGACATTTGAACTTTGGCTTTCTTTACATGATCAATAATGTCAAATGTCTTAAATGAACTAGGAATAGAGGATGGGAGCTCATCCTTTTGATTCTTGGCAGGGGGAGAACTGGACTACAGATTTGAAGTGGAAGGTGTAGGGGTATTTGGTGTACTTACCTTTCTTGCAGTCATCAAATCTTTTATTTGGAAGGGTAGAGTACTTCCACGCTTAGAAATTGAGATTAATGGTTGAGGTCACTCCTTTGTCTTCTCTTTATTAGCTTCCTGAGCTGATTGATTCTTAGACTAGGTGAACACAACATAAGATCCCTTCGTTGCATTACCTTCACTTCTAGGTTCATCCTGATAGTTCAAGAAACCAATGTTGGAGTCACCAGCTAATTATTCTTCTTCCATAATGAAGAGATTAACATCATCTTTAGGGTTCAACTCAAGCTAGAATGAGAAAACTGAGTCAGCTTCAAGATATCTAACCACTGAGTTGGTTAGAGGTGCTTCAATGGCAAGGTTCCTCTATGGGGGAGGAAGATGATTCAGTTACCCCTGACCCTTGGTAGAATTGCCTTAGTATGTATAATTTTGGAATGTCCTCCTTGGGATATCTCTATATGTAGGATCAGATGATGTCACTTGGGCCATTTATCTTTTGAGAGCCAACAATTCATTTGCCAGCTTCTGCACCATGGGATTAGTAGTGGCTATAGATGAGTATTCAAAAGATGAAGAAGATTTACCTCTGTTTAGATCTCTCCTTATCTTCCTAGCCAAGATAAGGTCATATTCTACCTCAGTAGCCATGTTTTGAGTTTTAGCAAGGTCTATTTGGCTAGCACGCCTCAGTAAATAACTCACTTCAAGTAGTTATGAGTTGATGAAGAAGCACTTGAGGTTTTCAAGGGTCAACTGAGTGATTGTAGGGATCCTATTCCTCAACTTATCAAATTTGGTGATGAAATCCCTCATTAGTTCCAGAGGTTCCTTCTTCATTTGTGTGAGCTAGGCTAGAATGGCATGTGTATCTTCTACAAGTTTGAATCTAGCTTCAAACTTGGCTTTGAGTGTGTCCCAGTCATTCACTGATCTAGCCTACAGATGGTAGAAACAATTTGCAGTAGTACCTTATAATGTCTCCATGAATAGTCTGACTACTACGTCCTCAAATTCCATGCCTATCACATCACAAGATATGCTAAAGGCTATAATGTGTTCATTAGGGTGAACCTTTCTATCACCAAAGAACTTGGGGAAATTCTTCCTTGAACTATGTGGAATCTCATTCAGGGGTGGAGCAAGATTGAGTGGGCCAAAAGAGTTACCCCAGGGGCCTTAAACTACCATGAGTGGATTATTGAAAGTAGGGATAACAAATCTGGGTGGTGTATGTATAGGTGAAGTCCTGCTAATAGTAGAAAAAGTAGCTCTACCTTGTGTTGGTGACTTGGTGTTGGTAGGAGGAAGACTCCTAGTTCATTGAAGGTGAGGTTCTAGAGGAAACAACTCAAAAATTGGGTCAACAACACCTTGGGATTTTTGGCTTCTAGTATAGCATGAATTTTCTAGATTGTAGGGCAAAAATAGGAAAGAACTAGTCCTACTTCAGCTTAAAACTTAAGGCCTCAAACTACGTGCTCTTTCCCTAGTGGAGTCACCAAAAAATTATTGGGTGAATATTTTGTCGACCAGCTAACTAGTGAGAAAAATAGGTCCTATCACCATAGTAGGAAGATTAGTTGTCCAAACATGTAGGTTTACCACATCAAAAGGGGATTGATCTCTCCTCTCATCAAGGGGAGGTTCCCTATAGGTATGGTATATATAAACATAAAATAATACTCAAGGGTAGGACAAACCATCCATCTCTCTTTCTTTAGAGATGATGTATGCAAATTAAAGGAAAAACTCAAGGTAAATGATAGACAACACTCCTCTTCTTTTAGAAGTACTACTCAGGAAGACACAAGAATACTCCAGGTAGTAACAACAAAATGTAGCAAAAGATGTAATAACCAACAAATCAAGATGCAGCACAAAGTCTCCACTTAGATTTCTCAAGAATAAGATAGAAAGAATAATGGGGGAACAAAGTCATCCCAAGGTCCTTTACATAGGAAAAATAAAATACAAACACACTGAAGGTACTTGTGGGGGCACAAAGTCATCCCACAGTTGGTCTTCAGGACACTTTCCTAACCACTTCCACTAGTTCTACTTGTTATATCAAATAAACAAGAACGCTTCTAGGAAACAGACATATAACCAATTCCCTAAATATCATAAGCTATTTCCAGCACAAAGTCTAAAAAGGTCACTTGCTTTCTTATTCAAATGAAGAAAAATGATTAACAATCTGAGCTCAAAGTCTCAGTAAATGCCTTTTAATTTGGGCAGAGTTTTTTGCTTCTATGGTAGAAAAAAGATCCTTAAAACAATTAGAGAGATTACAATATATAGAAGTCAAGAGAGGCTTGGCACGTTTATCCCATGGAATAGCTCATGTTGTGCATGCAATGCTTTGAATGCACTTTTAGTTCTATATTTAACTCAACTGTCATCTCCTAGAACTAGATGATCCTCTTAGTTCCCTCTCTTGATTGCACCATTGTTCACTTTGCCTTTATTCTCGAATAAGTTGTGTCTTTTAAAGGCTCAAGAAATTCACATCCACATTTTTAGATTTAAGAGGTCTATTGGATATAAACACTGCGTTGACACTCTAGATCTTTCATATTGTTTCCTCTACTTCACAAGGATTAGGGCTCTCGTACTTAAGTCTACAAAAATCAACAAACACTTCATTACCACCAATTTCACATCCTTGAGTCTGTGATCATTTGAAACATATCTCATGTGTGGATATTTCTAGTTCTTTTCTTCATCATTCCTCCTTTTTTGGCTATTGAATTGGGTCTTTAAATTGCCTCTCTATTCTTTGGTCACTTTCCACTAAAAATTGACATGTGGCAACATCTGCTTAGAGATGGGTGAGGACACACAGTAGCTTCCACTACTATTAGAGGCTTTAGAAACATTTTTTATGGGTCTGGTGAAAGATGACACATGGTGGTCTCCACTACACTTTAATAGCCTTTGAAAACACTTGGGACTTATATTAGTTTCTCATAAAAGATGACACGTGGTGGCTTCCATTGCATTTTAAAAAATGTTTAGGAGAAGCTTATAAACTTGTTTAAAACTCAGATGTAGACATGTGTCACTCTCTATGGAGTCATAAATGAATAGGTGGTAGCTTCCACTTGTTTTTGGAGAGTCAGGTAGATGATGACACATGGCAGATGCCACTTTCTTCAGCAACTCACTGGGGTTCCACCACAATCTTTATGAAAATAAGAAGCAGGAGGGAGAAATTGTAGATATTGACAATTGTCAGCTTCTGCTAAACTTTTTCAAGGGGCACGTGGCATGTTTCATAGCTTCTTTGAGAAACATTTATTGATAGAGGCTTTGAAACCTATTATAAATTTAGAATCATGGATGTAAACACGTGTCGCTCTCTGTGGAGTTATAATGGAAAAGGCGGTAGCTTCTACTTGCCTCTTGAGAGTCTTGCAGAGGATGACACGTGGCTACTTTCACTAAGCTTTTAGCTGCCTTTGAAAATTCTTTGAGACTTATATTAGTTTCTCATGGAAGATGACACATGGTGGCTTCTGCTGCATTTGATGAGATAGATGTGGTAGGTTCAACTACTTTGATACTGTGTCTCAATGGATGACATGTGGCAACATCCACTATGAATTTGATGAAGGACATGTGGCAGCATCCGTCACTTTTTAGAAACACTATAGAACTATACAGAACTCATTTGGATTTATGCAAATGATGCCACTTGTTGGCATCCATTAATTTTTTCAAGGGAGATGTGGCATGGTCTGAATACATTTGTTATTCACATGGATGCAGACACTTGGCATGTTCCACTTCATTTAGCACTCATCCCTGGGCCCACCATGGTATTTACTTAAAATAGTGAAACTAAGGGAAGAGACTATGGATATTGACACTTAGAGGCTCCTGACAAGCTTTAGTAAGGATAGGTGGTGTCTGCTGTTGCGATTAGAAACAAAGTGGAATGGGGCTTGACAAACGACATGTGGTAGCTTCCACTTGACTCATTATTTTTGGGGTGCTCCTTTGAAATTTGTCACTTGAACTGACTGATTGAACCAACTTTGGTTCAATAGTTTAATGGTTCATTCCCTTGTTTTGGCTAAGTCATTTTTGATCTTCATTGAACCAAATGCGTTGACCATGTTGAACCTTGATGAAGTGTTTAACTCTTGCTGATGACATTAAACCTTTGAACTTGTTGAACCCATTGAACCAAAATGGTTCAAGGTTCAATGGTTGGATCCTTGATTAAATGCTTGCCGATGGACATTTTTGATTGAACCAAGGCACTGAACCAATCCCAAAAATGAGTAAGTGTTGGAAACTGATTCTTTTGATTGAACCTCCCTGTAGAAACCTTTGAAACCATTGAACCATTAGTCCTTTGACTTAAAAAGCTTGAATAATTCCCAATTTCAAAAGCTTATAACAATTTTTTGAAATCAAAAGAGATATTTTGGTCTTTGTAAGACCAAAATAACTTATATGTTTTCCTAAAAATGAGTGACATTTTTTTTGGGGGACAACAGAGTTAAGTCTCTATGAGACCTAAAAGTGAAATGAGGTTTAATAGAGTTATGATTTAAAATTGGACTAAATATTCATTTTAATAAATTTTATGAGGTGTATTAAGACCTATTACATGGCCTAACTAAGAGGTGAAGTGTGATTAGCTAACTAAATGGTTTATGAACAAGGAATGGTATATATATATATACACACACACACACACATATACATATACATACATACACACACACACACACACACACACACACACACATATATATATATATACATACATACATACATACATATATATATATATATACATATATATATATACATACATATATGTATATGTACACACACACACATATATATATTTATATACATATATACATATGTATATACATATATACATATATATATATATATATCTACATATATATATACATATACAGATATATATATATATATATATATATACATATACATATATATATATACACACACACACACACATATATATATATATACATACATATATATATATATACGTATATATATATATATATAAATATATATATATATATATATACATATATATATATATATATACGTATATATATATACACACACACACACACACATATATACATATAGATATATACATATATATATATATATATATACATATATACACATATATACATATATACATATATACATATATACAAATATATACATATATACATATATATATATATACATATATACATATATACACATATACACATATATACATATATATATATACATATATATATATATATACATATATACATATATATATATATACATATATACATATACATATATATATATATACATATATATATATATATATATATATATATGCATACACACACACACACATACATAAAGCAATTTTAGGCCTATTTGTGTATGTAGAGGGTAAGCAAATGAAATAACATATATTTGATAAGGAGGTATTTTATAAAATCATAGGAGTGTATAGGATTTGTAATGAATATTTGAAAATGTATCTTCTTATGAAGATCAAGGTCATATGAACTAATCAATCTTGAAGAGACCTAGTTAAGCGAAGAAGCCTTGAAGGCAGTTTGAGAGAGTT
This sequence comes from Torreya grandis, assembly GCA_037957365.1. Classification (NCBI taxonomy): domain Eukaryota; kingdom Viridiplantae; phylum Streptophyta; class Pinopsida; order Cupressales; family Taxaceae; genus Torreya; species Torreya grandis. The sequence continues at coordinate 573,245 of JARHVA010005653.1, read as the reverse complement.
AAAGAGTTTGAAGAGACAAATAATATAATAATAATATTTTATGTTAGAAAAATAATTTTATGAATGTTATAAAATAAATTATGTGGTTAAGTTAATTTTGTGCTAAGTCATCTATGGGGTTGGTACCTCCTTATAGGTAAGTGCTTGCTAAAGCCTGGTTGAGTGGGTGCTTGACTAGTTGGGGTTGGTTCTCCATGTGGAGTTGGTGATTAAATAAAGATTAGTTTTTATATTATATGAATATATTAAATTTTTAGGTATCAATGTATTTTATTTACCTTGAGGGTTTGCCACATATATAATGCATTATCTTGTTTCATTATTTTGTATGGTCAAATATGCTTTTCTAGATATTCCTATTTGTATGAATGGTTCATGTATTCTTAAGTGGAAATAAATGATTGTTTAAAATAAAATTATTTTCCCCACCTATTTTTTATTTTTATTCAAACATAATTTGGCCTTGAATGTGTTTTGGACTTGATGAAGACTCTATCAAGGTGTTAGACACCTAATTAGTCCAATTAGGTTTTTTTGCAAGTTTTTGGGTGTTATACAAGTACATAAGAGAATTAATACATTATATTAATTTAATTAGGTCAATAATGACTTTTTTTAACTCCATATATTAATTTATCACCATAGATATGCATGAAATTACCTCTGCTACATAGTTCACTATAGATAGTCTTAGACAAATAGTGAAAATGAGAAGTGATTGCCAAGTGAGAAGATGAGGGGTCTAATTTTGGATATTTTTAAGGTCGACCTAATTGGTTATAATTCAAACACTTTATAAAATGTGTCTTAACACCTATTCCATGGATTTTTTGAGCCACTATAGGTCACCTTGGTGAAAAATGTGAAGATTAAAGCCAAGAGGGCTAGTAAGTGATTATAGACTGAAAACAAGTGTCATGAGGAAGGATATCAGTTAGGTAAGTATTTTTTGACTATCACACCTTTTTGGTAACCTCACTAAGATATTTCTTATGTGTCAAGACTTTCTAGTTTAGTTTTAATTGGTCAAATTATGAGCATTATGAAGATAGTTTTCAAGAGGGCTATTTTAGGACTCTATGACAATTTAAAGAGTTTGGCATGTTTCAAATGGACACTTGTCCAATAATATCTTAATGGTATATTATCCACTCCATTATCTCAAATTGTAATTAGTTTCCAAGTCTTGACACTTGGATTTGGGACCTTTCCACTTCCCTTCTTCTTTCTCCTCTCATGTGCTCTATAAATTCAAGCCATTTTGGATTTTATATAAGAATCCACACCTAGTATGATGAGATCTTTCTAGTTTGAGTAATATATTTATTTAGAAATAAATATTTCAAATCTGGTTTTGATCTCATGACTTTTTGTCTAAGTATGTGAAGTGGTGTATAGTGGAATGCCAAGTCATAAGTATCTATCATTGCCTTCTCTTTGCTCTTCGATGTTTGATGTAAGTAGTTCTCCCTCTAACATGTCACATAAAGTGTATCTAGTGTATTTTTATATTTATAAGTGTAAATAGTGGACTTAGTTACTAAAATATAACCTCTAGTTAACTCACCTTGAGTATTATAATACATATAACCTCCATGTTTGAAATACTTATGTTGGATCCATATAGAATGTTGAGACTAGTATTTTAAGTCATGTTTCATAGTGAAAGTGTATGGTAGTATTGTTGAGATAATTTTTGTGTATCACCTCATTATATAAGTTTAATTTCATGTCTCCTTCTATTTCTTTTCATCTAAGCAAGCAAGTAGTATAGGTGATAAGAAATCAAAATCTAATCTAGGGATCTAGCCCTTAAACCTAGAGGTTTACCTCTACTATATTAAACCCACAAGGCTAGAGATATACCAATGTTTCACTAAATATAGATTATGATTGAAAATCCATCTCTAGGGTGAAATATTGAGTTAAAATAGTAACATTTCTTATATCACTTAGATTTTATTAGGGTCAGTATTGATCCCATGTTGGGATATGATATACCCTAAGATTTTTCCATCAATGAATCCAAACACACATTTTTATAGGTTAAGATTATCATCATATTTCATAATTTTTTTAAAGATGGTTTACAATGCCTTCAAATGGTCTATACATCATCTTGATTTTCATATAATATCATCTACATAGACATCCACTATCTTATGAATAAGATAATGGAATATGTGGGTCATGGCCCTTTGGTATGTTGCCCCTAAATTTATGATATAAAAAGGAATTATGATATAATAATATGTCCCCCATGGCATATTAAAGGAGGTATTACTATGGTATTCATCATAAATACAAATTTGATTGTACCCCAATAAATCATTCATAAATGTAACAATTTTTATCCTACGATAGCATCAACAATGACATCAATTAATGAAAGAGGGAAGTCATATTTTGGACATTATTTGTTATAGTATTGAAATTAGATACATATTATTATTATTTTACCATTTTTTATTTGGTATTGGGATAATATTGGACATCTGTTTTGAAAAGTTCACTAGTTCGATAAATATAACTTTCAAAATTTTGATGACTTCTTCTTTTACCATCAACACCACCTTAGGCTTGATAGGCTTGAGCTTTTGTTTAATTGGTTTTACATCAATAATTGTAAATTTTTTTGTGTATTAATACATTAGGGTTAACTCCTACCATGCTAGTTTAGGAAAAAGTGAATGTTTTTTATATTTATGTGAGGTGTTTTTGATGGCCTTCCACCTCATGTTTAGAGAGTGAAGACCCCAACTTGAGAATTTTAGGAATTTATTATGTATAAACATTAATGTAAACTATTTATTTAGTGAGGTAATAATTTAAATATTTAAACATGTTAGTGTTTTGGGGAATATTAGGATATTTTCCCTCTATATTGAAGACATCACTTTTATCATTCAAGGATAGGTAATCCTCAACATGATAGTATAAATCATAATATTTAGTTCAGAGGGATGATGTGGGATAATAGGTAAGTGAGATGCCCTTATTATGATATAATGATGGGAGATCATCATAATATATTAATAAATAAATGATGGATTCATCATTATCATCAAATTTAAGGAATAATGTATTTTTGTCTTTCTTGATGTAGGAGACAGTTTGGTCAATAGGAGTTTTGCACACGAGGCTTTATGCTAACTGAAACCATGAAATCATACTCTGGTATTTATACATGGGGGTTAAAGTTTGAATTAAAGGCAACCATATTTTAGGAAATTTTTTTTATTCCCTTGGGAACTAATTTTATAGAAATGAATTTAAACTATTTAGAGATCTCTTGCATAATGGTCTTATATAGCTGAAGGCATTTAGCCTTGGTTTGGTAGACCTTTGCTACTAACTAAGAGTCACCTTGGATCCTTAAGTTTTGAATTCTTGAGTATTTTTCAATAATCGTGAAAATAAATAAGTTGTAACAATCATCCCCATTGTTCACATACTCAAAGTGTAGCCTGAATCTAAAAGTCACGACACAACCTTTAGGAGAAATGAGAATGACTCATGCCCTAGTGCATACGCAACACTTGGATCCATCATAGTAAGGGACCTGTTGATTATTTTTATAAGGGATAAAATCATCTAATGAAGTTTATTAGTCTTTTTATATCTCAATGATATGGATATATAAAATTTCAAATAATACATTTTGGGGAATTTGGTCTTGAGGCTCTAGAAAATAATGGATTAACCCCATTCATAGAGTGAATGGAAGGGCTTATAGAGGCATGTATTAGACTTACATTATGTATGAAGGTAAGGACCTCTGTGAACTCAAATTATAGTATTATAATATTTGGGTTGAGTTAGGTAAGGACCTCAATAAATTTAATGGGATGTTTAATTACCATTTTATTTTGGGGTGGGAAGTATGTTAGTGTAGTTAGGTTCTTATTTTATCATGGGGAGTATGCCAACATAATTAGGGTATATTTATGGTGTAGGATGTGTGTGAACATAGTCATGGATATTTTAATACTATTTATAGGACATTGGTATTATAATTTATCCTATCATTATATGTGGGAAAGCCTACAAAAATTTAGTGAGTGACTTTCTGGAGTCTTCTTTCTTTATAGATGGGAGGGAGAGTCCCCCTTTATGAATATTCAAGTAATCATGAGTTTTTATGTTGATTTATATCCTAATTATTATCATATTACCTATACTATCGATAAAAACTAGAATAATTAGGGGGAGGAATAGTATGGTTGCCTATTAAAGGTCTAAGAGAATAATTAGGTGCACAACAAAGAAGAATGGTTCACATCTTAGGAAGGACCAGCCTCAATGGATTAGGGACTTTATAATTTTTTTATGACCCTAATTAATTTCATCTAAGATCATATTATGAAAAGGTTTAGAAGTGACAAGGGAAATATTAATTGGAGCTTGCCCCTACATGGTTTAGTGTTGGGTGATGATGTTAGTAGTTTCTAGGATGGTTAATATGAAAGGGAAATTATTCATTTCGAGACACCTCTATCATGTAAATGTATAGTAGACTAGATAACCCCTATTGGTGATATTATACTTGAGGCTTATAGAAATCATAGATCCCCACCCCTTATGGGTTAAATAGGAGAGCATGTAGAGTGTCTTTTTCCAAGAGATTGATGATCTTATCTAGTCATGGTTAAAATTTATAGAGTGGTGACTATTTCCATGTTATTGGTCCCTTAAACCATTGATACGTCATTTTATTATGATTTATAATTTAATATATCTTCATGTATTTTAGTTCCTATTTTAAAAATAACCACTTTATGCTTTTTATATCCAATAACATTAACCATTTTAGGGGTTTTGTGACCTTGTTGGTGGGTAGATGATAGTCAACATGTATCCCAAGATGTTTATTAATAATTTATTATAAAATATCAAAGATGTTTTATCCTCTTGGGATACATAAACCTTTCTTAAGTGTAATAACTAGATTTTTTGTAATAAGGTTGAAGTGATGGCCTTCATCCTATGTATCAAAGACCTTCCTAAGATCATATTAAAATTGGTATTTTTTCCTATTACATATAAATTAGTTAACATCATCTTAGGGACAAAATTTACTATGGGTACAATTTTTCCTATGGAATTATATTTTAGTCTATTGTAACATTGTAGGGTATTACACATTTTAGAACAATTGGTTTCCCCATAACTATGTTTTTTAGGAAGGAGAAAGGGATAATAGTGACAACCACTCCATTGTCAACCATGAATCTCTTCACATAAGTTTTTTAAATTCAAACTTTTATAAATAAGGTAGGATATCTACTTATTTACATCTTAGAGTCAAGAGAAAGTCTTTATAGGTCAAATAAGTGACCAATGTCCTATGATGCTTGACAAAGTGGAAAGATGTCTAGATCAAGTGGTTGATGTAGGCTTGTGAAAGAGGAGTAATATTTGATATATACCCCAATACTAGGGCATAAATTAAGGCTAATAAATGAGTGGGGGTGTTATTGAGAAGATTAAGGAGTAGTATATGGGAGAATGTCTTGGTTAAGTATGAAATTAAATCATAGTTCCCCACATGTTTATGTATAGAATATTTTTATATAATGTTTGAGTGATGAAGATCTATAGGAATATACTCTATGGTGAAAGTAATTGTGTTACACTCTTATTTAGCTTCTAATTCCATAACCCATATCATTTTTTTTCTCATTTCACTCCCAAATGAGGAGCCACGTCAGTGTTTATAATCCTAAAGGTGGAGGCTTCAACATTATGAGTGTATACCATCATTAGTTGATTATATCGATTAGGATGGTTTTTTAGGCCACCTTATTATTGAATTTGGGTAAAACACATTTTGTGGTTAGGGAAGGGGTTTTGGTATATTTTTATATTTTAAGTTTGTAGGGAGACATGGATATCTAAAAAGGCCTGGGAGTTTGTATTGGAATTCCCTAAGAACATGTATACAAATGTATGTCTTTGATATTTCAAGAGTCTTTGGATATATTTTTTGTATTCCCAATAGTTTCAGGTGTCATGACAACTATCTCAGTGGAAGAGTAAATAAACATTTGGATTATAGTCCCTAGTCCTCAAGATCTAACCCTATTACACTAACCATTATTGATTATTTCATTAGTAATAGATTTGGTTCTAAAAATGGGGTATTATTTGATTGTCTGGTAATAATTTTTATTATCATTATAGTGTTGCATATTACATAGTAGTGGTCAGTTAAAATTGACCACATAAATGGTAGGAGGGGGTTTTTGGCTCTTATCACCTATGTTGTTAGTGGTATTGAGGTTGTTTACAAACTAATATTTATTTCTATTCACAAGGTTTATCTTCTTTCTCTGGTCAGTGATGCCATTTAAAGTGGTGTTATTATTTTGATCTAGGACTTTGGGGCCTTGGTTATGGTATCATTTGTAATTTCACTATGAAATTCCCTATTATTTTGGTTTGGGGTGATAATTCACCCATTGGTCCATTAAGTATACCTGCCACTATCAATAGTTGCTTAGTCAATCCATAAGACACTCTCAAGAGCTTCTTCATAGGATTGATATGGGAATTTATAAACACACTCCACATCTCCTTATTAATAGAGTGAATGAATAGATCATACAACTATCATTTATCCATGTCAAGTTTATTAACAAAGGAATATAATACCTACCACCATATCATGATGAAATGGGTAGTCAACTCATTGTGTTCTTACTTGATGTGCAAGAATTCATGTATGCTAGTCTTTGAGAGTTTGTTCATATCAAATAAATTACTGAAATTAGTCATGAGATGACATAAATAAATATATAGAACCCTTAGATATATGGTAATACAAATCAATCAATATGCCTTCTAAAGTTTTAAATTTTTTGTACAACCCCATCTCAAGGTATAAGCTACTTAATAGCTATAACATAAGCTTTAACATTCACATTAAGATCCCCCTCTATTTTGAATTTGGGAAGGTTAGGTAGGGGATGGGATAAAAGAACCCCTCATATATTAGAATAAATAGGCTCTTTGAGTTACTCAGTATACATACCCATGTTTATAAAGTCTATTTTTGTCATATTCAGACTAGATTAAAAAGAGGGAATCATATAGTGGTTGGTTTGGTAACCACTAGAATGGATAGAAGAAGTATGATAAATTGAAACAGAATAAGCTAAAAAATAATTATCTAAATGAGTGGCTTTTTAATACATATGGAAGTAAGGGGGAAGGTTGTTATATGTAGGAGGAGTGGTGGTATATTATAGAGAGATATATGTGGTTTGTATATAACTTAATGCTATATTAGGTGGTGTTGAGTGAAACATGCACCATTTTCCTAAAAATAGGAACCCCATGAAAATTTTGGGTCATTTATCTTAGGACATACCTTTCTATTTGTTCCATATGATATAAAACCCTTTATATGGTTGTAAAATCTTAAAATTTATGGTGGTCCATGGAAAATATTAATGAGTACCTTTTAAAAATGGTTCACTAACATTTAAGTTCATTAGTTTTATAATGATTTGACTTATTTAAAAATTTCTCTTGTAAGGGGTTACAATTTTAAGACCAAGATATGGTCCCTAGAATACAATCAAAATCACCTAATTAAGGTTTCTAAACTATAGTATTACTTTGGATATGTCAAAATTGCATTCAATACTAGTATGTACCTTGATTTTAAGTTATAAAATATGGTCCAAGTCAAATTTTGTACATAGATTTACAAATTTGGGCTTACCCCTTTTTTATTTATCATACGAATCACTAACTTTCACATCTTTTAACTTTGTATAATAACCTGATACCAACTCAGCGTCAATTGACATGTAATAACATAATATGCATTAGTCACTTGGTTATGTGAAGTTTGGGACTTATTCACATACATTTTAGTCTTGAAAATGGTCATGAACCTACACTCAACTAGATCATACCACTTATCACCCATTCATGACATTTTTAGCTTAAAGAGAAGTCATAAAGGTTTGTGATCCCAATGAATCCATACCAACATGACCCTTGGAATCTAGTTACAATTTTTTAAGGATTCCATTACTATCTCAAGTCTCACAACTAAAATACCTAGTAGGAATATGCCATTTGTCATCTTATAACTAAACCTCAAACTATGAAGAGGAGTAACCCCATTAAAGCATGCCGCATAATTCCTAGTCATGGCCTTCTATGAACTAGGTTGCTTTTAAAATTCCCATGATAGAGTGATCCAACTATATCATGACACATGGCATATAGTCACACCCTTTGCACCCCCAAGACTAAGGTGAAAAGTTCAATTCTAAAAACACTATAAGTGGATGATGAGGTGACACATGTCACTTAGTCACCTAATCTTAAATAGTTGTATGTTAATATAATCCACTTGGAAAGAATGTCTAATGGGTTGGTGACACATGAAACCATTACCACATGATGGTATCATGATCAAAAGAAGCTATCCAATGAAAAGGTGACACATGAAAAGGTGTTACAATGGATGGGTCCATATAGAGTTTCATATAATATAATCACGTGATAGAATGAGCCAATGAGAACATGCCACTTTGTAAGCTAGCAAGGGTCAGAAGATCACATTCACCCAAAACAAAGGGTGGTTAATCTAGGAAACATTAAAAGGATGTGGCATCTAATCCAAAGATACCACATATAAAAATATTATGCCACCCACTCAAGTATCCCAATATCCAAAGAAAAAGCCTAGAATACATAAAAAGACACCAAGTTTTGAGCACGTGTTAGGTATGACACTGAAATGGCACATATCTATCCATGGAGTGATAATTTTTGGTATTAATTGAATATTTATGGGGTTCATTTTATTGGTTATAAAGATAAGTCACCTCAATGAAAAATTTAACCCTATGATGAGGCAATACATGGATAAACCAAATTTAGTGATTAGTCAATTTCCAAAAGTGAATTTTTGAAGCCATTGAAATAAAATCAAAGATCCACCCAGGCTTTATGATAAAACAAGTTAAAGATACTTGACATTTATGACTCGTATCTTTTAATTAAAAATTATATATAATCTAGGGTCTAAATCTTATTGTCTCAAAGCTTAACATTCACCATTGTTATATGTTGAAAACTCTAAAGTGCTCTATATCATTTGATAAAAAAATAATGTGCATTTATTTGACATCTAGATAAATTACAATCTCATCAATTTAAAAATTAAAATTCATGGCCAAAGCAAAGTGTCTAGAGCCACCAATTCATAATAAGTTTTTGATTATCTATTCATATAGGATAAACACAGTCTTCTAAGACAATATCTTCAATTTGATTACATTATCCATAAAGGACAAACACTAAAATCACTTATTCTACCATGTGAAAAGAACCATGGACTGGGATGATGATGAAAAAGAAGCTCTATTTGTTACAAAATAAAGGTCTAACATCTTGGCCCTTAATCCTATAGGATTACATAAAGCTACATCCAATCCAAAGGTCCTCTCCTATGTGCACTTAGTCCAACAATTTTTTGTTCAGTCTAGGTGTGTGGATAACATGATCAAATCTATCAATTCAGGCAATGATATATCTTACATAGTTGGATTGGCCTTTTAAGCCTATTATGACTTAGCCATGCCTAAAATTACTTATAATCAAGAAATCATGACCCAATGTCTCGATTCACATAATATCAAATAAGTCTTGAGATGTTGGGTAGATAACCTAGGGAGGTTCTTATGCAAATACAAAATCAATTAGATTCACATCACCTAATTTATAAAAGGGATAATAATGGGGATGGACATGATGAATAACTTACATGGATCCAAAGACATTGTCCATGTAGATGATAAGTGGGTTCCACTACTATCTATAAACATAGATGACTCCACAACCCCCCTTGGGGAGATCATATAGTATAATTTCACTACCCAAATCAAGAAAACCATAGCCAACCAAGGAAATAATTTATATATGATGTCCTACTTGGTTGACATCATTTGTGCTACTCTAAAATTCCTCCAATTTAACAATTGGGATACAAACATAAAATGGACCATCCCCCATGTCTTCAAAAAGTAAGAATTTATAGGTATAAATAGGAGATGTGAGCCATCACCAAATAGTTATACCTAATTATATGCATAACCATACATAAAAGGACTATGCCCAAGTTATTTGAAGAGATCAAGGCAATACTCAACACATTAAGATACTACTAGTATTACCCCAACTACATCATAATCAAATTAGTGGGAATTAGGACAACCCCATTTAGGTTTCCCACCATATTTCTAGACAATTTGGATGAGTAGGATATTGCCTTCTAACTAATTTAAGGAGTAGATGGATTGTGTAAAAATAAGAATGGACCAGTCAACCATAATTAATCAACATCATCTGATTTAAATTTAAAAATTGGAACTCCTACCAAGCATAGGTCCACTTTCATTTTGGAAAAGGATACCAATAGGGAATGGGATCCTACACACTTTAAATTCAATCACTACACAAAAAATAGGGCAACTCTCAACATTACATACCATAATGAGCTTGAAGATGGAGACTAGATCTACCTCAATACAATTGATAACACATAAGTTAAGTAGAGGACAAAGGCTACTAGGATCATATAGGTGAAAGGAAGATTGGATGTTTCTAGGGTTTTTTAGGTGTTTGATCACAAAGATACTAAAGCATGAACATTGACATCTCCTATCCATGTTACCAATGCTAAAGAGGAAGGCCCAATTGATCTGCAACTCAGACATAAAATACTCTAGGCATTGTCTCTCATTTTAGATAATTTAGGGAATAGCATAGGGAAATAAGTTAGGAAGAATTATACCTTAAGTGTCTTATTTATCAGCCCATCCAAGGTGTAAATTGATACTAAAACATAGGAGCCACCATCATTAGAGGTAATGGTATCTCCTACTTTAAAAAATTTAACATCAAAATTTCCTCCCCTTCCTCCTACTAGAGAATGACAAACTATTTTAGGTTAAGAACATATTTCCTTACCTCCCTCTTTACTCCATAAGAAACCCCAAATCATATTCAATCACCCCCAAACTCTAGGACATGTCAACCTCCTACCTTACTGGCCCTTCATGAGACCTATAATTAGGCCTATAACAATGCCATTTCCCATCACCACCCCCTTTATCATATCATCCACCTTCAAGGTCTTGGTAATGACCAATTTGTCCCCAATCATGCTTGGGCCTATGCCTAAACCTAGACCATAATTTCCTAAGAAGAGGCCCACTATCATCATTCCACAAGTTCTCTTGTTCTTCACTAGTACTTCAACTAGTACTATTTATTCTTCATTCCCTAGCTCTATATTTATATTGGTTATGACAATTGATTCCTCCCAAACATATAACTTTTAAGGTATGACTCTATATTAACCATTACCTCCCTCATTATATCCCCTAAGTGGCTCTTTAGACAAATCATGGATTAAGTAGATACATCTATCCACTATGGAGAACCCAAACCTAGTCATAATAAACCCCCCAGGTTACATTAAAATTTGATAAGAAGGCTAGGGAAATTAATAGGGTCACTAAAAAGAAGGTCAACCAACCTAACCATGTAATATTATATGAATCATAAGAAAACCTTTTTTGAGTTGACAAAGATAAAGAAGGCTAGGTAGGGCCAATAACATCAATATGAGGAGGACCACCTCTCAACTCTCCAATCAACTATGGGTGTAGATACCAAATTATTTAAGGGAGTGAAACAAAGAATAATTTACTTGGAATAGTATCACAAGGCCACATTACCATAACAAAAGTAGAAAAAGTCATAGAAGAGATGTTTGATAAGCTAAATACCTTGGCTCAATACAAGGTAAAGGAAGATTAGATATATAATAAATTCCTCAAGGTAGAAGATGCATATAGAGGGTATGACAACAAGATAATTGACTTGATGAGGTTGATCAGAATGAATAAATTTGAGGACCTAAATATAATTCCCTTGGAGTACCTGAGCATTGATTAATCCTATGTAATTTTTAATATAAATAACCTAAATTGACGGATTAAAGAAATGGGGTCCCTAGAAATATCCCTTACATAATAAGGTGATAGAGTCATCACCTTATTTAAGGATGATGAAATTAATCACCTAAATAATAAACATGGATCTATCATTGGCAAGGATGCCTTTAAGACTCAACCATAGAACTTCATGGTGAACTTATAAAATAAAACCATGGCTAAAGGGGTGACCATCAGACAAGAGATGGTGGATTTGGTAGCCTCTACCAATCAAAGAATAGAGAAGGCTATGGCCATAAAAAAATCTATGAGAACTCTCCTAAGCAAGCATGATGTAATTTCTAAACTCATAGCCAAGCTACTGAATTAACCTATCATTAGTTTGAGGTTTATCGATAGTGACTACAAGAAATGCTCCCAAGTATAGAGATGGCAAGTGGAATCCCAAAAACAAACTACCATCCCAAGAGCCATCTTCTCCTCAGCCCCTCTTAGAATGTCTTCTTCCTTAGTAGGATTTGGTACTCCATCTTATTATATAGTAGGAGCTTCATCATTGATAATACCAATGGGAATCCATCCCATCTTTTTAGGAACAAAATAACCATCTATTGGGTTCCATTTGAACATTAATCATGTCCTAAGGTCCTACAAATTACATTGTAAAATATTCTCCCTTTTTTTAATATGGAATATTCTCTAACTTTATGACATGAGAGACATTGTCTACATACATGTGTCACATTACCTAGTTCCCTTTGTAACTAAATTAGGCATTCAAATGGTATATATGTGGGTTTTACCCTTCATTGTAAATTAAGAGACAATTTTTTTTGAATTAATGCAAAGAGAAAGGAAATTATAGTAATTAACTCATTATTTTCATGCTTTCCTATTTCTCAATCTTTGTTAATAATATATGATCTCATTTCTTTAATGGTTAAATTATGACATTAGTGTTTCAAATGCATTCTATTAGTTTGTGCATTCATCTAGGTTAATGAAGTCTGTTATGTATGCTCTATTTTATTCCTACTTTGGTATTGAATGTGTTTAAGGCAATTTAATGTAGGTACCATTTTAAAGCATCCTTTTTAGATAGGTGCATTATATTCACCCTAGAATCCTGACTACACTTATAATGTTTTGGGTCTAATAACTAGGATCTCATAGATGTTAGTTTCATTTTGATTATTATCAGAAGAAACTAAAGGAGATCTATTGGTCTTTGTTATTGCAAGGGAGATTTCTTTTCTACCCTACCTTAATTCTTCCTTTTGAACTTTTTTTAAACATGAATCACTTTATATTAAATATCATTATAAATATCCATTTTTTGTTTAAGAATTTGGGATTATATTAGAAAATACAAAGTAATTTACATCATAGCAAAATTTAAGTAGATTGTGTCACTATTGATGTCCCTATAGTAGTGTTTACTTGTAGACTAAGAGGTGGCCACCACATAATCTCTCCAACAAAATTAACTAAAGCTCCAAGTTTTTCCATAACATATATTATTATCTGATAAATGCTATGTTATTTTTCACATTATGTCCTTGACATAGACATACATCAATAAATAAGAGCTAGCACTAGAGGGAGGGATTTGAGTAAATTATGGTGTGGTTTGGTTTATGCATAGCATAATTATTCTAAATACACAAATATTATGATAAAAATTTCATGTTATTCTCATTTTATATGAGATATTTGTAACCTTTGAAATATCTTATGAAAAGTGTTCATTATCAGAGATCATTTAAATATTGACTCAAATCTAAGGATATTTTGGCATTACCCTTCTAATCTATTTCAATTTCATCTAAAGAGTTAAAGATAGGCATTCCATTGAATTATTTAAAAGGATAAAACTCCATTTAAACCATATTTACAATTTTTTACATAATTTAAACTAAGAATTTTTGATTTGCAACAAATAAGTGTAAAGATCAGTGTCTAGGCATATTATTGTGTGAAAGATCACTGGGCCAAGGCTCTAAAATTCCAAAAAGAGTATATTCAAGTAGTATCATGATGTTATTCACAAATTTTCATTTTAAGACACTTTAAAAAATCCTAATACACTAATAATTACTTAAGATATCATGTTCAAAGTTTATCTTTTTAGGGTTGAACCAAGTTCATAACAAATTTGTGTAAGGTCTAAAGATCTAAAAGATCTAGGCTAACAAAGGTGAAATAAGACCATTCTACTCAATTTTAGGCATTCATGTAGGGTTACTTTATGCTAATTATGACTAATATTTACCTCTTATTATAATATTGGGTGAAATTTTGAAATATTATGAGTTTATGATAGATATCTTTACTTAAACATCTTGGAGTTACCTAGGATCCAAACCAAATCTCACTCAAAGACTAAGGTTCCCCTTGAATCTCTAAAAACCCATCATAAGGCTAGAGATGATAAAGGGAGACATAACATATCTAAATACCACCCTTCCTCTCTAATAATCCAACATCTATATCCTCTGTTTCACACCCATCCATTCATGGCATGGTTAGGAGGATCTTCCATGAATATAACAAGTCTTGTACATGATTTGCCTAAGAACCTAGAGAAATACCTCCAACTCTTCAATCCATCTAGGGGTATAAGATCCAAAAAGCATATCAAGTCTTTCAAGGCTGCTATTAAGATCTTAAGAGTCATCCTTGAAGACATATCCTATAGACTCTTCCCATGTACCTTCAGGGAAGTAACCTATGACTAGTTCCTAAATTTACTATAGGATTCCATCACTAGATGGAACTAGTTTAATAATACCTTAATTGCATAATTTGGCAAGGTCATTAGTCTAGGAATCATCTACCAATGGTTCACTATCCTAAAGAGAGACTTAAACAAACCCATAAGAACTTCCAATGATAAATTTCAAAAGATGTATAGCCTCACCATAGCTCCTTATCAGCCTATATATGACCTAAAACTTAAGATATATAGTAATGACCTAGACCCAATGACTATGGTGTTATTACATAGGGTAATAAAAATCAATATGATACCATGGACATATGTGGAGGAAATACACATTAATGGAAAAATGTACCCATAGGGGCATCCTAATTTTTTTATCCCAAGCCTCAACCCAACTTACCCACTCTAAATTTGGTCCCAAATACAAACCAAAATAGACCAACCTTAAACCAGATACTTGGCATTAATTAATTACCATTAATCCATGTAGCTCCTAGACAATAATTGGGATTCTTCAAATAGTCTAATTATGTGGCTCATCCCTAGAATAATAGCCAAGCTCTAGTCCCTATTAATAAATCTAACACCCAAAGAATTATCTAGAACCTAGTCTAGAACACCAAACCTGACTCCTCAAAAGGAGACATAGAAGTAATTAATAGGATGGTTTAAAAACTAGGTAGTGATTTTTTAACTTACAAAGGCAAATGGGGAATGTGAAATAAAATTATAACATACATTACACTTTACAAAAGTATAAAAATCCTTTTAATATGTCTAACAATAATAATAACAACAATGAACCTTGAGCCAACAAGATGCCTGACATAAATATCTAAAAAATTAGACTTGCCTAATTGGCATAGGGCCCATAACATGACTTGACATGGATAATTAGACTGTATATAATTTTTACATGCTTTAAAGATGTTTTGAGGTAATCTAAAATGTTTGATTTTATCTCTACCAATCAAGATAACATTGAAAATTATGGGAACACAAGAGCATCAGATAGTGGGTCCAACCCCATAGAAATGGCCCTTATGGTCAAAACTTATGATTTTCGTGACCAAAAGGAAAATGATCCGAAAAGTAATATGGATGAGATCCATGCTTTCCAATAACACCATAAAATAAATTATGCCTTCTTAAATAGAGCCCAAAAGTAACCTAAAACAAATTTTATGTCACCTAACAAAGCCAACATTCCCATAGATCATTGAACCAATAATGATCCTCCTCCTCTAAATGGAAAAGATACTCAGCCTACTAAATATTCAACTATAATTAGGTTTAAATGTGGATACAAAATCATCAAAGATATAAAGAATATCAATGCTAACATTACTTTGCTTGAGCTTGCTCAAATCACTGAGAAACATGATTTTTTACTTATATCCTTAACTAAGATCTTGGACAAAGGTAAAGCTAAATCAAAAAATGCAAATTTAGTGATGTATAAAATTAAATCTGAGGTTCTTCCATTTTTATTTATTAGAATATTTAAAAAGAATGTATATAATTTTTGGCTTGATTTTAGAGCATCTACTAACATAATCCCTATAGGTATTTGTGAAAAGTTGGCACTAACAATCTAGTCTAACTAAGTTATTTTATAGTTAGATAAGTCAAAGGTTAAAGTGGTAGCACAAATGTTGAATGTTCATTTGTAATTAGCTTATGAACCCTAGATTCAATAGTTCATCAAAATTTAGGTCATAAAAATACTATAAGTATGTGGGATGTTTGTAAATAGAGATTAGATGAAATACTTGAATGAATATATGTCCACGGACTAGTCACATATGTGGCTACTTTGGAGGTGAATGCCTAATTAGATCTGAATCAAGTGAGAGCCAATGATGAAGTTCATCATAATGGGGTTCAATTATAATAATGAGAAAATGAATTTCTAATCCATCAACTTGGGTGTATATGATCTTGATACCTCTAGTTCAAATGAAAATAGTCTTATGACCAAGGATGAAGGATTCTAGTTGATGTACTTCAATGGTGTGAGAGCTAAGCAAGGCTCAGGGTAAGTATCATATCATCAAATCTTGTTGGTAATAAATACTTAACATCTTATAGAGTTTAATTCACCTACACTAATAATATTATAGAATATGAAGCCCTAGTCTTAAGACTTCAATTTTCCATCAAACACAAGGTAATGAAATTTTTTATATGAGGTGATTCATAGTTATTCATCAATAAGGTACATAGCCAATATCAATTTAATATTTCTTATCTAAAGAAATATAAATATAGATCATTAGATTTAATCAAAAGATTTGAATCTTTTAACATTTACTCTATGCATAGGGATCAAAATTAACTTGTAAATGTGTTAACTTCCATAAAAGCCAACGTAGTCCCACCTAAGGCCCTCAAACTATAAACATTTATGGTCGATATGATATCTTGACATTTTTGTCTTAGGCAACATTAACTAATTCCAAGTGTTCGATGATGATAAGTAAATCATTATCTTCATGACTAATTTTGGAGCCTTTGAGTCATATATAAATGATGATCAAGATTAATAATCCACTAAGGAGGTTAAGGCTAATGATGATGGAATAATTCAACTAAAAAATATTATGATACCTAAGGGAATGGTCTCTCTAGAGAGGATATTTGACCAAAACTAGATAATGAGTGACCTTAAAATACCCAAAGTAAGAAAAAAATATTATAAGGAAATTAACTTGGGTTCATCAACTAATCCCTAGCACATTAACATTAAGCATTTTTTCACCAGATAATAAGTGGTTGAGGCCATTGAGATATTGTCTAGATTCAAGGGCATCCTCATATGGTCATATGAAGACCTTAAAATATTTGACACCTAGGTTATCACTCATATGATCCCTTTAAATCAAGTATGTAAACCCTTATAATAAAGGAAAAGACCTATAAACCCAGTGCTATATTCTCTCATTTATAAAGAATCAAAGTAGTTATTAGATGTAGGGATATTTTTCCCATTTAAACACTCTACAGGGTAGCTAACTTAGTCCCAATAAGAAATAAAAATGGTGAAATTAAACTCTATCTATACTTATATAATCTCAATCAATCTTTAGAAAATGATAATTACCATTGCCCTTCTTGGATGAGGTAATTAAAATGGTTAGAAGCTCTCAAATGATTTCTTTCTTGGATGGTTTTTCTGGTTACAACTAGGTGTTAGTTAATACAAAAGACAAAATAAAAATAACCTTCATAACCAAATAGTGAACATTCACATATAGAAGGATGCCTTTCAAAATCATCAATGCTATGGATACCTTTCAATGTGACATGTACCACATGTTCTAAATATTGACTAGTAAGTGCATCATTATTTACATGGATGACCTAACCATTTTCTCTAAAAATAAGAGGGACCACATGACACACCTTCAATAAGTTTTGGAGAAGTGCAAAACCTTTGGTATCTCTCTAAACCATAAGAAGAGTATCTTTTGTGTAACTCAAGGTAAAATATTAGGACATGTAATCATGAAGGATGGTATGGATATTGAACCTGATTGGATTAATGTTATTTTCAAAGTTGGTTTCCCTAATAGTAAAAAGGAATTAAATTTGTTTTTTGGAAAAAATAATTTTATGCATAAATTCATCTCATGTTTTTCTAAAATTATCACACCTATGAATTCCATTTTTAATAAGGATGAGAATATTGAGTGGAACTTCAAGGATAATAAATATTTCCAAGACATTAAATAAGCTATAGTTTAAGCACCTATGTTGATTATCCTAGATTTTGGTAAAAATTTCTACCTATATTTCTTCACTTATGACCACATGATTACTATTGTCTTAATGTATAAAGTCAACAACAAATAAAATATTATTATCTTCATGATTATGAAACTAAAAGATGAAAAATTAAGATACCCACTCTTAGACAAACAAGCTTACACCTTGGTAAAATACGTAAAGAAAATTAGACATTCTATCCTCTGAAATAAAAATCATACCATTGTACCTGATTCCATTGTTAACCTTATACTTAAATAGAATGATTGAGGAGAAAGACAAGTACAATAGATGATTAAGATCAAATAATATGATATAGATATCAAGTAATCCAATATGGTATGAGGCTAAGGATTAATTCCATTAATCATCAAGATTGATCCTTAGATTGATGTTTTGCTACTGGAAGTAGACCATGTTTTAAGTGAGGAATGGTATAAGGAGATCATATACTAATTATTTAATGATACATGCCCACAAAAATTGGAAATAGAGCAAATAAGAGCACTCAGGTTCAAAATCATACATTTTATGATCAAGAATGGAGTGTTTCATAGAAAAATTATCAAGGCATCTATTTGAGATGTGCTTCTAAGAAAGAATGGATAGACATACTAAATGATTTCCATGATAAATGAAGAAGTGTACATACCTCAGGTAAAACCACTACCCATAAAATAGTTAGAGTAGGCTATTATTGTCTTACCATATTCAAATATGCACATGCTCATGTTTGAACATGTCACAAGTGTCAAGTATTTTAAAATAGAGAAGTAACAACATCCATTCCTTTATAAATAGTGATTAAAACAAGGTCATGTACAAAATGGGGATTGGACTTCATTGTATTCATCAATCATAACTCTTTGTTAAGACATAAATTCATGATAACAACCACTGAATATTACACTAGGTGGATTGAAGTAGTTACCACTAAGAATTATAGGGCAATTGATGTCATTAGGTTCCTATAGGATAACATAAAAACAAGACTTGAGACCCCTTTATCTATGGTGTTTGATAATGGTCTAGCTTTCCAATCCAAAAAATTCATAGAATGGGCCTATGATAACAAGATTGTTATCAAGTTATTTAACTAATTATCCACAAGGGAATGTCATCACCAAGTCAATGAACAAAAACTTGATGAATGAAATAAATAATTTAGTAGATTAAAAACCAAGGGAGTTACAATCATTATTTAAATATGCTCTCTATGAAAATCAAACTAGGTATAAACAATCCTTGAAGTCATCTCCATTTTTATTAGTATATAGGTAGAAACTAATATTTCCTATTATATTACAACTACCTACTTATGAGTTTATGGTTAAATACATGGATGATGTTGAAATAATTCAATTTAGAATATTAAATATCATTAAAATGGAAGATTCTATAGATGAATTCCTTAAGAACTTCAAAAATCACTAGGACATAGTCAAGAGGTGGTTTGATAAAAGTTGATATAATCAAAATGTTCCAAATATCTAATTTGGTCTTACTATGGGATAAATCCCAAAATAAAAAATTCCATCATGACAAATTCAAGACTTTTTGGATCAAGCCATAGAAAATTACCAAGATCCTTCATGGTAACATCAAACTAAAGGATTTGCATCAAAATTACCTATATCTATCAATGAATATAAATTACTTGAAGAACTACTTCTTGACTTCTCCTTATACCCCCACTCAAGGATTGTGAGTTGTTTAGTATAGCAGTAGGTAAGAATAGATTAGTTTTATTTTTTCTTCATTTTATCATTATATGTTTGCTTTCTATCATTTTCTTTCCTTAGAGTAGTTTTTGTGTTCTGTATCCTAGTAATAAGACCTCTGGCCAAGGTCCTGACTTTCTCTTGCATTTTTTGAGCTATAAAATATTTTAAAATGTGGTGTTAAAGCTCATGTACATCTCAATAAATGGTTTTCTAAAGTAAGATACTATGTCATATGTCAATTTAGAAAATTTGGGAGATTTTAATAATAGATTTGTCATTCCATGGGATATGTGATTTTAATTTTATTATAATCCAATGATAATAAACTTGTATTTGACTAGATAAAGGTATCAAAATTTTTAATATCCATACATACTGGCACTTAATTTCACATCATAAGAATGCCTAGATAGAATTCATTTGGTATAAAGTTATTGGTTCTTGAGTAGAATTTATATAATTCCTTAAAACTTGGATAATAAATTAGTTCCTAAACTCTAAGGGTTTATAAAAAAAGGCAAAAAAAAAACATGTGTATCAATTTGAAATAAATTTGACACTAAAGGATGCATTCCTTTGAAGGTGATTCAAGTAAACTCCATTGCAGCTATAGATGCCTAGCTTGAAATGGAGCAAAGCTTAGAGTGGAGCCAAAGTTACCTCTATTAGGGATATGGATTCTTGGCTAGTAGAAGAGCAATTCTGAAGTCATCCCCTTTAAAGATAAGCATCACTATACATATACAGAAATTCTTGCCTATAATTTATGTTCAAAACCATTAAGTTCAAAGTTATTGATTCTGAAACCCCAAGGTACGTTAGTCAATCAATTCAAATCACACATATAGTGTGAAAGATTTTCATATTTTTAGTCTCTAATATTTCAATTAAAAGGTTTTTAGTTCTAGAGAACCAATTATGATATATTTTTCATCTACCAAGAGGTAATTACTTAATAATTACACTCTAAACTAGGATATCTAAATTCTAACATATTTCTATGTTTCCCATAGAGGTATCCATTTTTTGCGTTCAAAATGCCCTATTTTCCTAAACATAGGGACCCCATGAAAATTTTGGGCCATTTATCCTAATAAATACCTTGTTATTTTTTTTATATGCTAGAAAAAACTTTGTATGGTTGTAAAAGATTAAAAGTCAAGGTGGTCCATGGAAAATATTAATGAGTAAAGTTTTAAAATGTTTCATTAACATTTAAGTTCATTAGTTTTCTAAAGATATAACTTGTTTAAAAATTGATCTTACAAGGGGTTATAATTTGAATACCAAGGTATGGTCCCTAGAATGCAATCAAAATCACTTAATTAAGGTTTCAAACTATAGTATTGATTTGACTATGTCAAAATCACATTCAATATTAAGATGTACCTTATTTTTAATCTATAAAAGAGGGTTTATGTGAGATTATATACTTAGATATATCAATTTGGGCTTATCCCCTTTTTCCTTTATCACACAAATCACTAAATTTTACATCTTTTGCCTTCACATAAGAACTCGATATGAACTCATCCTCAAGCAACATGTGGTAGTGTTGCATACATAAATCACTTATTTATGTGAAGTTTTTGACTTAATTACATACATTTTAGTATTAAAAAATGGTCATGGCCTATCACCCCAACTAGATCATGCCACTTAGCACCCATTCATAAAAAAATTAGCTTAAATCAAAGTGACAAAGGTTTGTAACCCCAATGAATCCATAGAAGCATGTCCCTTGGCATCCAGTCATGATTTCTTAAGGATCCCATTATTTTCTTAGGTCTCATGACCAAGTGACCCAATAGGATTATGCCACTTGTCATTTGATCACTATACCTTATCCTATGTAGAACAAAAACCCCATCAAAGCATACCAAGTAACACCTAGTCATGGCCTTCTAAGACCCAAGTTACTTTAAAAAGTCATATAATAGAGTAATCCAACCACATCATGACACTTTGCATGTAGTTATTCTCTTCATTCCCCTAGGAATAACGTACAAAGTTCAATTCTAAAAATACTATGAATGCATGATGAAGTGACACCTATCACTAAATCACCTAATATTGAATAACTACATGCTGTGTAGAAGCCACATAGTAGGATAGTCTAATGGATTGGTGATGCATGGACCCCTTACCACATAGTGACATCATGATCAAAGGAAGCTATGAGACATAGTAAAAATTTGATCCAATAAAAATATGACACATGGAAAGGTGTCACAATGTATGGGCCATTGAGAGTTTCATATAATATAACCACATGATAGTGTGAACTAATGAAATCATGCTAATTGGAAAGCTAGTAGGGGTTCCTAGACCATGTTGACCCAAAAAAAAGGGGGGTCAATCTAGGTAACATTAAAAAGAGGTGCAAGCCAATCCAAAGATGCCACATTGAAAAATATTGCATCAACCACCTAAGTATCCCAATATCCAAAGCAAAAGTCTAGAATGCATGAAAAGACACCAAGTGTTGAGCACATGTCAAGTATGACACTAAGATGGCACATAGCTATCCATGAAGCACCAATCATTGGTATAAATTTAATGATAATGGGGATCATTTCAATGGTTACAAATCCTAGTCACCTCAAGGAAAAAGTTAATCCTATGATTAGGTGACACATGGACAAACCAAGAGTGATGAGTGGCCATTTGCCAAAAGTGAATTTTTGAAGCCATTGGAATAAAATAGAAGAGCTAGCTAGGATTTATGATAAATTGAATTAAATTTACTTGTCATTAATGACTCGTATCTTTTAATGAAAATTTTGAACAATCTAAGTTTTAAAGCTTGTTGTCTCAAAGCTTAGCATTCATAATTTCTATATGTTGAAAACTTTGTAATTCTTTGTATCATTTTTAAAAATAATAATGTGCATTTTTTTGACATCTAGATAATACACAAGATCATCAATCAAAAAATTAGATGTCATAGTTGAAGCATGAGCATTTGGAGCTACCAAATTAGAATAAGTTCTATTTCTCTATTCATACGGGACAAACATAATCTTTTAAAACACCAACTTTAATTTGATTACATTGGCCATAGAGGATAGAAACTATAATGACTTATTCAACCATGTGAAAAGAACCATGGACTAGGATAGTGATAACGAGAAAGTTCCCATGCTATAGAGGAAAGGTTTAACATCTTGGCACCTAAGTCTATAATATTACACAAAGTTATATCTAATCTAGAAGTACTCCCCTATGTGGAATTAGTACACCAAAATATTATTCCATCCAGGTGTGTGGATAACATGATCAAATTTATTAATTTAGGCAATAATATTGCTTACTTAGTTAGATTTACCTTTCAATCCTATTATGACTTGCCCAGGCCTAAAAGTATTTATAATCAAGAAACCATGAACCATGGCTCTATTCACATAATGTCAATGAATTCTTTAATATATGGGAAAAGAACCTAAGAAGGTTCATTTGCAAATCCAAAATCAATCAGATTACCATCACCTAATTCATAAAATGGGTGAGAATAGGGATGACCATGATGAACAAGTTTCATGGAGTAGAAGACACTAGCCACATGGATGAGAAGTGGGTTCCACTACTATCTATGATCATATATGACTCCATGACCACCCCTTAGGGAGATAATCTACTACAATTTGGATGCCCAAATCAATTAAACAATGGCCAACCAAGGAAATCATTTCTATATGAAGTCCTACTTGGTTGACACCATATGTGTTACTCTAAGATTCTCCCAATTTACCAATTAGGACCCAAACATGAAATGGAACATGTCTTCACAAAAGTAAGAATTTATAGGTATAGATAGGAGATGTGATCCATTGTAAAATAGTTATACCCAATTATATATATATATATATATATATATATATATATATATATATACATATTCAGAGTAGTAAGAATTAGGAAAACCCCATTTAATATTCCCACCATAGTGATAGATAAGCTAGCTGAGTAGGAGATTGCCTTACAACTACTAATAGGAGTAGATGGACTATGCAAAAATAAGAAGGGACTGGTCTACCCTTAATTAATTGACATCAACCAATTTAAAATTAAAAATTAGAACTCTATCATATCTACTAGTAAAATAGGTCCACTTTCGATCTTTAAAAGGATACTGATAGGGAATGGGATCCTACACACTTGACATTCAATTACTATGTTAGACACAAGGTAGCTCTCAACATTCCATACCACCATGAGCCTAAAGATGGAGACTAGTTCTACCTCAATGTAGATGATAATGTGGAAGTCAATCAAAAGATAAAGGCTATTGGGATTACATAGGTGAAAGTAAAATTGGATGAAACTAGATTTTTTTACGTGTCTAAGTACCAATATACTTAAGAAAGAATGTCAATCTCCCCTATCCATGCCACCAGTGCTAAAGAAGAAGGCTTGAATAATCCATAACTCAGTCAAAAAATACTCTAGGCATTATCTCCCACTTTGGAGAAAGGAAGGACTAGCACTAGGAAATATGTTGGGTAGGCTTCTACCTTAGGGGTCCTATCTAGTATCCCATCTTAGGTACAAATTAATACTACAACATAGGCACCAACTTTAGTAGAGGCAATGGTATCTCCTACTCTAAAAACTTCAACATTAACATTGCGTCCTCTTCCTCCTACCAGAGACCAAGTAATTTAGCTCAATAACATATTTAATTTCTTCCCTATTTCTTCCATAATCAACCCTTAAGCATATTCAAACACCCACTAACTATAAGCCATGTCAACCTCGTACCTTACCAACCCCTCACCAGAATTATGGTCAAGCATGTAACCATGCCATTGCCCACCATCACCACCTTTACCATATCATTCACCTCTAGGGTCTCATTAATGACCAATTTTCCTCCATTTATGCCTAGGCCTATGCCTAGACTTAGAACATAATTG
This sequence comes from Torreya grandis, assembly GCA_037957365.1. Classification (NCBI taxonomy): domain Eukaryota; kingdom Viridiplantae; phylum Streptophyta; class Pinopsida; order Cupressales; family Taxaceae; genus Torreya; species Torreya grandis. The sequence continues at coordinate 548,128 of JARHVA010005653.1, read as the reverse complement.
CCTAAGAAGAGGCCCACTATCATAGTTTCACAAGTTCCCTTGTTCTCCATTGGTCCTTCAACTAGAACTATTACTTATTTATCCCCTCTATCTATATTTATATTGGTCAATACCACTGATTTATCATAGATGTCTTCCTTTCAAGGGCTAACTCTAGCTCAACCATTTCTTCCCTCATTAGATCCCCCAAATGGCTCTTCAAATAAATCATGTATTAAGTAGATGTAGTTAGCCACTATGGAGAACCCAAACTTGGTCATAATGGACCCCCCAAGTTACATTGAAATTTGAAAAGGAGGATGCAATGAATATGGTGATTAAGAGGAAGGTCACCCACCCTAACTAGATAATTTTGTATGAATCATAAGAAACCTTGTTTGATCTAACAAAGACAAAGAAGGTCAAGTAGGGATAATGATAATAATATGATGAGCACCCCCTCTTAGCTCTCCAAGAAAATATGGATATGGCTACCTAATTAGAGTGCAATGAGAACAACTAGATTAGAGTAGCAACACAAGGATACCTTACCATAGTAGACCATAACAAAAGTAGAATATGTAGTACAAGAGATGTTTGATATGTTGAATACCTTGGCTTAGTAAAGGGAGATGAAATATACAATAAATTCATTAAGGTGGAACTTGTTTAAATGGAGCTTGTTTAAATGCAAAGAAGTTAATTGATAGTAAATATTAAAGGTTGAAAGACAATATATTTTAAGTGGAGAAAAATTTTAACCTAATTCAAAGAAGAGTTAAATCCTATAGAGATCATCTTATCACCATTAGATCTCAATCAAATGGCACAAGCAAACATAGTTATATAGTCAGGGGTTATCAACATAATTTTTAGACACCATGAACCTTTGGTTTGAAGATTTGGAACACATATAATCCATCCTTTTAGGTTTTATTGTGGTTTAATGATTGTGATATTTTTTATTTAAAAAATACCTATGTCTATGGTGAGTTATCAATTTCAATAAATTCCCATGGACAAGATAGTTCTATTTAGACTTAATGGAGATAAATAATAAGGCTATGCAGCTTGTAGAATCTTTATCGATATTAAATAAATATATGAAAACCAATGAAGGAGATTTGAAAGTGTAATGAGTGATTTATATTATGAATATTGTAAGTATATTTAGTAATTAATGATTAATATGATGGCTTTATGTTTCTTATATTATATATTGTGATCTAGGAATTTGACTCAAGAGAGGATGGTTAGTATGGTGTTAGTTCCAAAATTAAAACAAATTGAAATAAACACACTAATATCATAACATATATAGGCCTAGATAGTAGGGAGATCTTAGTTAAAAAAATAAAATGAAAATCACAACTAAAAATCAAGGGATGAAATACAAGAATTCTTTCACCTTCCTTGGATGCTCTAAATGCCTTTGTAGTAGTGGCTTACTCATCTTGTTCTCATGAAGACATTGGCACCTTGTGGCTTTGGCTTGGCTTGGATTGGAATCAATTTGGAATTATAAATTTTCATTATCAAGTCCTTTGAAGATATTTGAGCATAAAAACTTTGCACCAAAATAACTTTGAAATGATGTTGTGAGGCTTCCTATTTATATATTTTTGGATTTGATCAGAATCAACCTCAACCATCCATCACAAGATTTAGATGTGTGGTTGAGGATTAATTAAATTTTTGGAATTAATTTTGTAATTATCCTCATCATGGCATTGGAATAAGGGGCAGTTAAGAGGAATGGAGGGCATCATGGAAGGCATTGATGAGGCATGGGAGGCATGAATCCTGATATTTATGGTATTTATGCCCTAGGGATGTCTTCCCAAGAAATGAGGTCACTTGATGATGTAGATATTCAATATTCATTTCCAAAAATAAATTTTCAATAAGTTTCCATAGAATTATTAATTAGGCCTTGATTTGGGTTAATTAGCTCTTAAGCATGATTAAGCACTTTGTGCACAAATTACTCAATTTGATCAGAATGCCCTGTTATAGAGTCATAAATTTGATTAGATTAGAATTAGAATGTGATTTTTTAGATACATTGGAACCATATTAAAATTTAGGATGTTACCAAAAACAAATAATAGAGTCACATGTATTATGTAGAAGATTTGATAGGAAAGAGCAATCTAGAGCACCCAGGTGTAAAATTGGCATTTTGACTCAAAATGATTTGATCAAAGTTAGCTTGCTCATAAATTGTATTACCCCATTGAGGGATACCTTTGCTAAAGTAAACATTTAAATATATCTATTTCACATCATTTATCATGTTTTAGTGTTTTTAGGCCAAATTGTGCATTTTAGGTGAAAATTAGCCAAAAGCCTGATTGGGGGTTATCGAAGGCTAGTTTTAGGTGTCTATAGTTTACCCCTATTTGGGAAGGCATTATAAGCTACAATAATAGTAATATCTCCTTAAAGAATTAAAAGGTCATATATGCCTATAGTTGTAATGATGATAAACTAACTGTATGATGCCCCCTCGAGGGAATGGTTGGCACAAGTAGGTCGGTAAATGGTCCTTCAAAAAGAAAGAAGTGAAATGAGGGAAATAAAGAAAATAAAAATGATGTGGTGAAAACACAATGATATTAAAAAACTAGTCAAAATCATTGATAATTCAAATGAGATAGTGTACAATGGTTTTTCCAAAGGCAGTTATAAGCATTATACCCCGATAGTGGTAACGTGGTATGATAACACATTGATTTTCCTAATGGTGGTTATAATCATTGAGATATATGTGTGGGATGGTGTAAAATTATTTTCTCATATGTGGTTATAATAATTAGACCCTATTTATGACAAAAATGATAAACTCTACTAAGGATGATGATAACTTAACATAGAGGGTAATGATGAATTGGAATAACCTACTAGTGGGAGATGCTCATCTGAACTAATAAAGTTTAAAATTATTTTGTGTTTAATTACTCTATTTGAGATATGATTAGGATGGAATCAAAAAATTTATGCTAAAGAGATTCTACCATTATTGAATAGACTTCTTGAATCTGAGATTTGTTATAGCCCATGTCGATAGGCATCATGATATAACATCATGAGGACTTGGCCAAAATATGCATAAGGACTAACTCCTGTAATCCAATACTCAATAAAACATAATGAACTAATGATAGAAACCATGATGACAATGTAAAAATATGAATATGGATGGATTTGATTATAAGTGTGGGTAAGGAATCACACAATGAACGCACATAAACTAAATCAAGGCAATAGTGTTGAAAGTAAACAAACAAGTAGACAAACAAATAAAATAAGCAAAAACAAACAAACAAAAAACAAATAAACAAACAAGCAATGCAATAGAAACCATATGAATATTTCCCCTAGAAAATAGGTTACAAATAAACAAATGAACAAAATGGGGGAATAAAAGAAAAATAAAGGGGTGACTAAGCTATCTCCATATGCACTAGGTAAGTAGACACTGCCTACATAGTTTTATGGATGTAACATCCGATAGAAAACTTCAGGCCAAATGTAGTTCTCCCAAGGAATGGGAAGAATGTGATAACTAAGGAAAAAATAGAATGGATGTGATAAAAGAAGAGGAATGGTCTTTAAAAATGGATATTTTAGGAAATAAAATTCCAAAAAGGATGGGCAAACTAAATGACAAGTGATTTACTTGTAACTTAGTAAGGGTTCCTAGAATCCTTAAGGCAAAGAAGTGGTTAATGTTTTTGTTCTGTTTTACCAAATTTTCAAATGTTTTTGGAAGTGTTTTAGAGTGTCACATCTGAATCGAGAATGATGAGACATTAAAAAGTTCAAGCTCACAAAAAAGTGAGAGCATGGCTTAGGTTGCTTACAAAATGGTGAGTGTGTTCAAAGTTAGGTTGCTCACAAAATGATGAGAGTGTTCAAACTTAGGTTGCTCACAAAATGGCAAGAGCATTCAAACTTAGGTTGCTTATAAAAAATCAAGAACATGACTTAGGTTGATCATAAAATGGTGAGAGCATGCCTTAGGTTACTCACAAAATGGTGAGATCATGGCTTAGGTTGCTCATAAAATGGTGAGAGTATGGGGAAAAGGGTGACTAAGATGACCACAATAAGTATTGAGCACTGCCTACATAGTCCCAGAGTAGGACCTCAAGTAACTATAGTTGCCTACATATGTGATCTAGGAATTTAACTCAAGAGAGGATGGCTAGTATGGTGTTATTTCCAAAATAAAAACAAAATTAAATAAACACACTAATAGCATAACATCTCTAGGCCTAGACACTAAGGAGAGCTTAGTTAATGATAAACACAACTAAAACTTAAGGAATGAAATACAAGATTTCTTTCACCTTCCTTAGATGCTCCAAATGCCTTTGTAGTAGTGGCTTGTTTTGCTTGTGCTTATGAAATCCTTGACAATTGAAGATTGAATACCTCTATCTCTCCTTGGCACCTTGTGGCTTTGGCTTGGCTTGGTTTGGAATCAATTTGGTATTATAACACTAGTTGCTTGAATTTTTTGGAACCAATCTTAAATTATAACTTTGGACAAATTAAGCTTAGAAATGATGTTCATGGCCTCTTTATTTATAAATTTTTAGATTTGATTAGAATCAACTTGAATCATCTGTCAGGATCTTACTCCTTAATAAGAGTACATATGATTACCTTGTATAAGCAACTAAACACAGAAGTATACCAGAATGAACAAGTAACTAGAATTCACAAATAGCACAGAATATGAGAGACAATACAGAATCTTGTATTAATACTCATCCAGAAAGAAAATACAATAAAGAAGATGCCACTTCTTCTCACACCTCTGTGAGGCTTCCCACACCTCAAGGGCTCCCAGTAATTCTCAATCAAGAGTTCACTCTCCTACCAAAAATGGTCCCAACACACAACTCAAACATAGAGTTGGTGTTCACCTCCAACCAGTCAGTAATAACATTACCAGTACACAAGTACTCAAAGTACTTCAAGTAGATCTCCCATGAACTTGAAACAACCTGTAACTCAAATGATCTTACTTACACATGTAGATCTACCATGAACTTGCAACAACCTACAATTCAAATGATCTTACAATTGGAAGGATCTACCTTGCCTTCCTCTATTGCTCTAATTACAATACATGCCAATGAGTCTATAAATAGATCCCATACTAAACAATAACTTAGACTTATAATTTAGAATAATTAGACACATAGCTCAAGACTCAAAATAGTCTTTACATGCAAACAATCAGTTCAACAAACTAATTGTTCATGCAACAAATAGTTATAGAACTACATAGGCGACCGACGTTGATCCTTGTTTGACTAGAGGTGACCGACGTCGGCTGACTCATGCCAATATCAGAAGCTTCATGTTCACCCCTGACCAATGCTGATGACTATGACACTCAACAACCTCCTCCATGTTTGCATACAGTGAAGCTTTTAGCTCCACAACCTGACAATCTCCCACTTGGAGATAAATAGTTACACCTGTACCTATACTTGTACATCATCTAGTTTGTTTCTTAGCTTTGTATCCCTCTTCAAGATCACTCTTGAAGACCAACCACAAAAAAACCTATGGTGCACCTCTTGTCATCCAAATCACCTTGCCACATTCGATTCTACAAACCCATGTAGAGAAGTGCTTGACCCTGCATAGCATGTATACCTGCTACTGGTCCCTCTCAAATATCTGAGAATCCACTGAACTGCCCTCTAGTGCTTCTTTCCCAGATTGGCTCCAAACTTGCTGAAAACTCCCACTGCTTGGGAAATCTCAGGTTTAGTACACATGTACTCAACCTCATCATGTGAATCAAGACACTATTCATAGAACTATCCAACCATCGGTGTGCTAACCGGTTTCACATAATTATCTGGAGACAAAATCAACCTATGACCTTCCATGTCTCTAAAACACACTCATGCCAAAGAATCTTGCTACTCCCAGATTCCTCATGACACACCTCTAAACTAACTTTACCTTTAGTTCAACAACTCCCTGCATATGTGACCCTACAACAAGCACAACATACAATAACAAGATAATGTAGCTAATATTATCTAACTTGGTAAATAAAACATAATGGTTAAACCTCCATTGTCTTGCAGCTTACTCAAGACCATATACCCTAGACTTCCATCTCACGTGTCCATTCCTGCTCTTCTTTATCCTAAAAATCCATTCATCTCTCAGTGCTTTCTTCTTGCTGGCAACTCTACCAAAAAACTCCCATTTGGTTCTTCCCCAAGGAATCACATTCCTCATCCATGCCAAGCTCCCACTATTTCTTGGATTTTACCTGCTCTGCTTCTTTAATAACTTCTTGGTTCTTAACCATTAGTGAGCAAAAAGTAGTGTAAAGAAGGGAATTGACAAATTTGAGGCTTACTTACCCTTTCAGTCCTCTATATGGGCATTTGAGACTCCTTGACAGCTTACTATCTACCCAAAATCTATCTCAGTGACCGATGTCGATCACATCTCAATCTGCACCTGATCGATGTCGGTTCCATGTAACTGCCTCATCACTGACGTTGGTTCCCCTTAACTGACACTGATGTTTATTTTTCTAGAGTCACCAATGTTGGGCTACACATAACTGATGTCAGTCCTTGTTTGGATGCTGATGTCAGTTTTCTAACCGATGTTGGTCTCTATGTTTTACTTGTGAGTGATGACTTCTACCCATGAGCTCCTTTTGGATCAAACCCTTGTCCATATCAACCTTTCTCTACTCAAAATTATTCAGCCCCTTGCACTAATCTCTATCCATCATCTTCTCCTTGAAAACCAACGCTTTCCTATTCTTGTCATGAACATCAGATTTCTCAAGAAATGTCACTTTCTTCTTTTGTTTACATAAATCTCGATCCATGCTTTTCAAATTTGAAAGCACACCCTTTGACTCAAGAACATGCATCCCCTTCTTATTCATGTAACCAAGCCTATTAAGCCACATCTTTGAATCTACAGCTGAAGTAGATAAACTAGAAGGAGAATCAGTAATACAAGTAGATAGATAAAGTGTACCGACTTTCTTACCTCTTGCTACAAGTGCACCCTTGGAAACTTTCCAAGAGTCCACTGTGAGAGTTATTGTTCAACCCTCATCACCCAACTTTCTAACAAAAATCAAATTCCACTTCAAGACTAGGACATGCATGACCTCCTTCAACACCCATGTGTTGCCCATCTATAATTTTAGCTTCACTTTCCCTTTGCCAACCATTTGACAAGGCTTACCATCCCCTAAATAAATTTCTCCAAAGTCTCCCTGGACATATTCATGAAAAAATTCCCTATTTGGGGATGCATGGAAAGAGGCACCAGAATCTAAAACCCAAGATTCTACTTTGTCTAAGGAACATACCAGAGCATCATGTGCAACAAAATCTGCAACATCTACTTCTTCATGTCCTTCATGATGATCTTCATTCACCCAGAAATCTCTCTTTACATGCCCTTGCTTTCCACATTTTTGACAGGTTATTCTACCATACCTAGATTTGGATCTCCTGCCTATCTTGGACCTTGATCTCCCATGCTCGATCTTCTCTCTTTGCCTTCCCCTGATTTCAACACTCAAAGCATTTCCTGATGATTCACCTATGCTTTTCCTATGAATTTATTCATTCAAGATTACACTCACAACATCATCCACTTTTAAGATTTTTAAAGCAGACGTAGTATTACTAACTACCATTACCAAACTCTCCCAACTTTCAGTTAATGAGCATAAGATTAAGAGAGCCTTAATTTCATCATCAAAAACAATATTGATTGAATTTAACTAGTTTACCAAACCATGGAAATCACTAAGATGACTATGTACAAATCCACCTTCCAACATTTGCAAATTAAATAATTGCTTCATAAGAAATACCTTATTCAAAGTTGAGGGTTTTTCAAATAAATTTTCCAAAGATTCCATCAACTCTACCATTGTCTTATCCTATGATAAGTTGGAAATCACAGACGATGCAAGGCTCAACCTTATAGATCCCAGAGCCTTCCAATCAAGAACCTCCCATTCTTCATCCTTCATATCTATGGGTTTGCATGTAACTCCACCCAACGATAAGTACAAATCTTTTTGATACAGATAATCTTCAATTTTCATCCTCCATAATTGATAATTCTTGCCATTAAACTTCTCCATTCATAGCTTACTTTCTTCTACCATTGCTATACTCCCACTCAAATAGAAACCTCTGTGAGTGACCTATAATTAAAAAACACTAACCAGATCTGATACAACCTATTAGTAACCCAACCAAAAGCTCTGATACCAACTATCAAGATCCTACTCCTCAATAAGAGTACATATGATTACCTTGTATAAGCAACTAAACACGAAATTATACTAGAATGAACAAGTAACTAGAATTCACAAATAACACAAAATATGAGAGACAATACACAATCTTGTATTAATACTCATCCAGAAAGAAAATACAAAAAGAAGATGCCACTTCTTCTCACACCTCTGTGAGGCTTCCCACACCTCAAGGGCTCCCAATAATTCTCAATCAAGAGTTCACTCTCCTACCAAAAATGGTCCCAATACACAACTCAAACACAGAGTTGGTGTTCACCTCTAACCAGTCAGTAATAACACTGCCAGTACACAAGTACTCAAAGTACTTCAAGTAGATCTCCCATGAACTTACAAAAACCTGTAACTCAAATGATCTTACTTACATATGTAGATCTACCATGAACTTGCAACAACCTGCAATTCAAATGATCTTACAATTGGAAGGATATACCTTGCCTTCCTCTATTGCTCTAATTACAATACATGCCAATGAGTCTATAAATAGATCCCATACTAAAAAATAACTTAGACTTCTAATTTACAATAATTAGACACATAGCTCAAGACTCAAAATAGTCTTTACATGCAAACAATCAGTTCAACAAACTAACTATTCATGTAATGAATAGTTCTAGAACCACACAGGTGACCGATGTCAGTCCCTATCTGACTGGAGGTGACCGATATTAGCTGACTCATGTTGATGTTGGTAGCTTCATATTCACCCCTAACCGATGTTGGTTGGCTTGACTGATGCTGGTGACTGTGACACTCAACAACCTCCTCCATGTTTGCATACATTGAAGCTTTTAGCTCCACAACCTAACATTATCCATACTGAGATTGAGATGTGTGGTTGAGGATTAACTTCATTTTTGGAATTAATTTTTTTAATTATCCTCATCATTGCATTGGAATAAGGGGAAATTAAGAGGCATGGAGGGCATTATGGAAGGCATTGATGAGGCATGAGAGGCATGAATCCTTATATTTGTGGAATTTATAGCCTAGGGATGTCTTCCCAAGAAATGAGGTCACTTGATGATGTAGATATTCAATATTCATGTCTAAAAGTAAGTTTTCAACAATTTTCCATGGAATTATTAATTATGCATTAATTTGGGTTAATTATCTCTTAAGCATGATTAAGTACTTTATGCATAATTTACTCAAATTGATTAGAATGCCTTATTATTGGTCTTAAATTTGACGAGATTATAATTGGAAGTCTATGTCAGATGCATTGGATGTGTATTCCCATTTAGGATGTTTCCAACAATAAATAACTAATGCATAAGTCTTGTGTAAAATATTTGATAGGGAAGAGCAATCTAGAGCACCAAGGTGTAAACTTGGCATTTTGACTCAAAATGAATTGATCAAAGTTAGCTATCCCATAAATTGCATTACCCCATTTAGGGATACCCTGGTCAAAATAGGCACTTGAATATGTTAGTTTCACATCATTTATCATGCTTTAGTATTTTTAGGCCAAATTATGTGTTTTGAGTGGAAGTTAGCCAAAAGCTAGATCGAAGGTTATCGGTGGCCAGTTTTAGGTGTCTATAGTTTTCTTCTATTTGGTAAGGGATTGAAAATTGTAGGCAAAGTAATGGCTTCTCAAAGAATGAAAATGTCCTATATGCCAAAACTAAGATGATGGCTGAAGAGCAAAGCTCCAAATGATTTTGGGAAGCCTATGATGATTCCCCTTAAAGGGAGTGGTCATCACATTTGTTTATGGATGGTCCCTCAAAAATAAATAAGAAGAAAGGTGGAATTAACCCATGGTTGAGATTAATTCAAATAAAAAAATGCTTGCATGTATTAATGTAAAAAGGATGCTAATTTGCCCAAAGATAGTTATAATCAAGAATAAAAGTTAGAATAATGATTTTACCATAGGTGGTTATAATCATTAAGAGGACCTAGATTGGCTAAAGATGATTGTGACCTAATTAGGGTTGATTAGCAAACATAACTGAAGGATATAACCTGGAATATAGATTAAATATGAGCAAATGCAAAGTAATGAAATAAATCAATAGAAGAATAAGATTGATCAGTGTGAATGATTTAGGTGTACCTCTTAATGAGGAGATGTTCATCATAATTAATAATGATACAAATATAATGATCAAAGAAGTTATATTGATCAAGGTGGGTGGGAGGATTTGCCAAGGTGCCAAGGAGAAAATTTTGTGGCTCCATTGATTGTAAACCTTTGTGAAGCTAATTTTTGTTATAGTATGTGATGGTAGTCTTCATGATAGAACACCATGAAGACTTGGCCACAAAATTCATAAGGACTGACTCCTTATCCAATAAACACTCATAAAATAATGCACTAATGATAAAAACCATAATGATAATATTAATAGATGAATATCGATGGACTCAATTTTAAAGTGCTTGAGGAATCCCCCAATGAATGCATATAGATTGAGTTGAGGCAATAGTGCTAAAATCAAACAAACAATCAAGCAAATAAACAAATAAATAGAAAGCCTAAAAACAAAAGCAAAAGAAAGCATCCTAACAATGACAATTCCCCAGTAAGGTAGATCGAGGATAACTAACTAGGCTTAGAAAAGATAAATATTTTTGGTATTTTTGAAATATTATGAATGTTTTTGGGATTTTGAGGTATCTTAATTTGTTAGAGAATGAAAATATACCTGCTCATAAAATGGTGAGAGAATTTGGCTTTGGTTTTTCACAAAATGGAAAGAGCATAAGGAAAGGGGGAATGAGGTGACCTTAACATTAATTGAACATGACCCACATATTCCCAAAATGACCTCAAGTCATATTAATTCCATCCACATAAAAGGTGGGGAAGAACTAACTAGGTCTAACAAGTTCTCAAATCTAGAAAATGCCTAGTCAAATGAAAATAATGATGGTAAAGTGATGTGGCAATGCATGATAAACAAGTGTTTCCCCTAGTTTTTCCATAGGTGGTTATAACTAGGATATAATGACATAGGTTAATGATACTAGTTTTTCTATAGATGGTTATAATTAGTAACAAGACTGGTGAGACACTGATTTGCCCATAGGCAGTTATAATCAAGCTCACATAAACAAACATGATAGGATCAAAAATATATTGTAAGATTAATTGTCACACTACTTTCATTGACTATAATTTTAAACATAAATTGGATTAATGATTGAAACTTGATTGGAATCCCTGCATAAAAAGTGTAGGAAGAACCAAAGGAACCAAGATCAAAATAGGATTGGGTAGGATGACTAAAATAAGATTTGGTCTAATAAGAATGGAATGATAAGATGATATTGTCCTGCTTAGGATAATGATGGTTTTTGATATATTGGATAAAATTTTAAGAGGATTACACCTAAGTGATGGGGTGAATGGTTGGGTACTTCAACAATGGCAAATAGATATGTAAAAATGGAAATGGCATGATACATGTTTTTGGCCTTGATGTGGTTTTTGATTCTATTGTTTCTACTGAAGGGGAGATGTACATCCTAATCAACAAATGATACAAAAAAATACTTGATCATGTTAATTGCTATCCCACACCTCATCTGAATAGTTGTTCTATCAAAAATGGCCTACAGATTTGGTTGTTGATAATGTATTTGTGATTCCTTCAAATGTTGAGACAAAGTATCCTTATAGCCTCTATAAAGGAAAGTATGGCCATGGATGGTAGGTTTTATTATGAAATGAAATGGTAGATGATAATGGAATGTATAATGATGGAGAAACAAATGAATATTAGGCCCTTTAGTTACACGTAATGTTGTTGATGTCAGATTCAACATAATTTTTTTTGTGGTGGGACCGAAGACTTGTTCTCTTGATAGGACCACCAAATTTTTCTATTGTTTGATCTTGAGAGTTGCTACTATTTGATTAGGCTATAAATTGGAAACTATTTTGATTTAATCTTTGATTTTATCTTCATTAATAAGTGAAGAACTTTTGTGCTCAACTATTGGTGCCTCAATGAGGTTTTAACTAATGAAGTTATCTGTATTATCTCGTAGCACCTTCGAGAAGGTTTCATTAAGGAGTGTTGAATTTTGAATTTGATTTTTTTCTAGCACTTCAAAAAATTATCACTAGAAGATGTTAAGTTTTGAATTGTATTTATTCCTTATCACCTTAAAAAAATTTCACTAGGAGAGGGTTCTTCTACTACATTAATATGGTTTTGGCCTCCTTGCTCTTCTTCAACTACTATGCCACCATGGATGCAGTTCAATAATGTGTGATTCTATTGGTCCCAATTAACACTTGTGGGAGATGGAATGTCAACAGTATGGATATCTTTGTTGATGGTAATGGTCTTTGGAATGGTAATGTGATGTGGAGAGGCTACACAATCCTCATAAAAGATAATAGGAAAACTTGTGTCAAAGATGGAGTACTCATCCTTAAAAACCATAGAGAGATCATAAATGTATTCAAATTGATCTAAAAGGCATGTATAACTAATGCTTTAATACCCAAGAACATGTTCTTCTTTTGAGTTTAATTATAAAGCAAGGGACTTTGAATCCAATGTCACAACTAATATTGATATTGTTTTTGATGTTAAATCCAATGTCAGTTTAAAAATAGAACTTGACTCTAGCTTTGATTCTTCATCTGATGGTTACTTTGTTATAATGATGTCTTGTTGAATATATGGTTTTAGACAAGTAACAACCTATAATGGCAAAATGGGTTCCTAAAAAATTGGTTTTTCAAAGTGAGACTCCTCTAGGATGGGAAAAAATTCAAGAGATAACTCCTTAGAGACTGGCTTGTCAATATGAGGCTCTTTAAAAATAGGCACATCGTTAAGGTAATGATTTTCCCAAAGGTGGTTATAATCATTAAGAAGTGACTCATCAAAAACTATCCCATCAAAATGAGACTCCTTGACAACTAGTATATGATCAATAGGTAATTTATCATAGGCTAACTTATCACAAATGGTTGGCTCAACAAAAACATCTTAGATTGGTTGGTTCTCTTGGCCTTGGTTTACAATGAGTTAGAAAATACTAGTTCTGAACATAGCTTGGTCTTCAAAAGATTAGATCAATCGAGGTTTCATTGGGATTGGTATTGGAGGAAGAATGGCCTATGCTTATATAATGGTAGGGCACTGGGGAGAATGATTACTCACATGAGTATAAAGTACAAAGTCTTGAGATGGTAATGATAGGGCATTATGGGGATTGATTAACCACAAAAATCTAAAATACTAGGTCCTATAATGATGATGGGGCATTGTAGATCTTGATTGATCTCATAAACCAAAGGATGAGGTTTTGGTATAAAAATGGTTGGGTGTTGTGGAGCTTGGTTACTCACACAAACTAAAAGACTAGGTCTAGGAATAGTAATGGTATTCTTTAGATATTGTAGAGCTAGATAGCTCATATAATCCAAAGGATCGATAGGGGTAGTCAATGATCAAATAGTAAAATGACATCATGAAATTTGATTGATTACATAAGCAAAAACATCTAAGTCTTTGTCATAAACCATATCATCCCAACCATGAGTTGGATCATAACCTGGTTCTTGACTGTGTTTTGTGTACTAATTTTTGAAAAGAGGGTATGGATTTGTATCCCAAATAACATTATCTATAGTTGAGTCTTCAAATATCTCTTTAGAAGCCTCTTCATACCAATCAAGGTCTCGAGTTGGATCATAAGTTTCTTTATGACTTTGTTCCCATGAATGATTAATATGAGGCAAATAGAAATCTATCGCACAAACCATATTAACATCATTTGGGTCTTGACAAAATCCATAAAATTCATTTTTTGTGGTCATTCTATCATAATTTAGATTTTATGTGACTCCACCATAAGTGTAGTAATACATGTTTGTGTAAATGATGAAATATGTACAACAAAAAGGGTTAGGGTTCTACAAACTCTTAAAAACTATGTCCAAAGGACAAATGGTTCAAACTTGGTCTAACCTTGTCAAAAGTTGGAGTTATATCTCTAATTTAGTTTGAAAGTGGAGTTATATCTCCAAAATTATGTGTTAAGAATTGGCATAAAATAGCCTAACATCAAATGTCACATTCATAAATGGTCAAGCGTCTGAATAAAAATTGACATGCCAAAGGTCTCGGTCAAAGTGTTCCAAATAAGGTCTAAACTAGGAAAGGGAAAAGTTAAGTTTCTAAGTCTTTTGTCAAAATTTGGATTCAAAATCTAAGATCAAACAAACAAGCATATGCTAGGACTTTTGGCCAAATGGCATCAAAAGCTAGACTTGAAACAAAATTTGATATGATTTGATTTAATCTAACAAGTTTAGAAACAACTTTGGCATAGACCTGGCACATGAAATCAAACATAAACATGATCAGTTGACATAAGGCATAAGACAAAAGGATCTTTGAAAAAGGCTTTGTTCTCACAAATAAAATCACAAACAATGATGATGATAGTCATTAAACAAATAAACCATCAATAGTTTTCAATTTTAGGTAAATGATTAACCAAAGTTATACAACCCAAAAGAGAAAGATCTTTGTATCATCCCCATGAATTGAGGCCTAAATAAAAATCAATCAATTTTTGGATCCAAACTTAATAATTGAAAACTCGACATTGAAAACTAGGATTTGACTAAACAAGCTAGACAAGATTAGACAACATGATGGCAAAAGGCAAAGGTCCAAATGGTATACATAGAGTGGTTTGAAAAAAATGGTTTTGATACAATGTTAAACAATTCTTGAAATAAATTGAGCAACCTAATGGCATAAGCATACTCAAATGATGTGGTCAATGTATGTTTCAGAGACCAACAAGGCTCCAAAATGTTTTGACATGATTTGGGTAGCATAACACTACCCTTTTCAACTCAAATACAGAGTTTTGACATGGGTCATGAACAAACAAACAAGTTATAGTCTCAAATCATACTAAAAAATGACCAAAATACATTAAGTATAATCATCCAAATCCTAGCAAGGGTATAGCAGAATGGGGTTTACTAAAATAGAAAGGTTTTGATCATTATAGGGGAATCAATTACACAGTGACTTTAACATCAAATGCTTCAGAAGACAAGCACACAAATTCGGTGACCATAGAATTGACTAGTTATAAAAAGGTCTAGTCCTTTTTACAACCACTACATCCTATTGTTCACTCAGTGTAGTGTGATGTCTAAATGTAAATATGTCTCATGTACAACTCTAAAGGAGCCAAATGAAGTCAATGTTAGTAGGTGAATCCTAGGGTGAAAACTTCCCTAAAGAACTTTTGGGACGTGATGAAGTCCCCCTCACAAGCAAAGATGCATAAAAACAAATAAAATATGAAATTAGAAAGACTCTAGGGTCATTTTTAAGGTCACCTAGACTTTGAAGTGTTTTTGGGGAGTGATTTAGATGACTTTCTTTCTAAACTTTAGAATAAGCTAATTGTAATAGGAATGACACTTTTGATTCAAAGGGTTCCCTATATGGGACAAATGGAAGAGCATACACGTAACATTCCTCTCTTTACCAAACAAAGATTTGATTAAACAACTATTGCAAAAAAGAATTGAAAAGTGTGTTCAATTTTAAACCCAAATAAAATGATTGGTGGTGCTCATTTGATCCCTTGGTATTAGTTGTAAACTTTGAAAAACTTTCACCAAAAAAACCTAAATTCTTTGTTAAACATCCAAAAAAAGGTTTCTAATTAATTTTTAAGCTTGCAAAGGTGATTTAAACATGTTTTAAGCAAATATCAAACTTGGTCCTACTAAAAAATTGTTATGATGTCCCTTAACATTGAAACTCTTTTGAGTTTGAAACAAAAAACTTTAAAAACATAGCTCTCAAGTCTATGTTTTTGGAAAAAGACAGTGACTGATGTTAATTATTTCCACCAACGTTAGCTACTCTAGCTAGCCAAAATATAATTGGTGTTAGTTTTGCTAGCTGACATCGATTAATCAGGTAACCAATGTTAGTATTTCTATCAATGTCAGTTGCTGTATAAAAATTATGGAAACTAAAAATAGAAAAAGAGTTAGAAAATCAATTTGCAAGAGTTATAAGGGCTCAAATAAATATTTTAGAGTTGTAAAATGATCTCCTTCATGTGTAGGATGTGTCTAGTCCCACTAAGCATACCATATGTGATCTAGGAATTTGACTCAAGAGAGGATGGTTAGTATGGTGTTAGTTCCAAAATGAAAACAAAATGAAATAAACACACGAATAGAATAACATCTCTAGGCCTAGACACTAGGGATATCTTAGTTAAGAAAAGAAAATGACAAACACAACTAAAAATAAAGGAATCAAATACAATAGTTCTTTCACCTTCCTTGGATGTTCCAAATACCTTTGTAGTAGTGGATTGCTCGGCTTGTGCTCAAAATTCCTTTGCAATGGGAGCTTAACTACCTCCATCTTTCCTTGACACCTTGTGACTTTGGCTTGGCTTAGCTTGGAATCAATTTGACATTATAACACTACTTTCCTGAAGTTTTTGGAACCAATCTTGCATTATAACTTTGCACAAAGTAAGCTTAGAAATGATGTTTATGGTCTCTCTATTTATAGATTTTTAGATTTGATCAGAATCAACTTGAACCATCCATCATAAGATTGATATGTGTGGTTTAGGATTAATTGAATTTTTGGAATTAAGTTTTTAATTATCCTCATCATGGCATTGGAAGAAGGGGAAATTAAGAGGCATGGAGGGCATTACGGAAGGCATGGGAGACATGAATTATGATATTTGTGGCATTTATGGCCTAGGGATGTCTTCCCAAGAACTAAGGTCACTTGCTGATGTAGATATTCAATATTCATTTCCAAAAATAAGTTTTCAACAAGTTTCCATGGATTTATTAATTATGCCTTGATTTGGGCTAATTATCTCTTAAGTATGATCAAATACTTAGCACAATTTACTCAGATTGATCATAATGCCTTGTTATTGGTCCTAAATTTTACTAGATTAGAATTGAAAGTATATAATCAATGTTTTAGATGTGTATTCCCATTTAGGATGTTTTCAACAATAAATAACAAAGGCATAAGTCTTGTGCAAAAGATTTGATATGGAAGAGTAATCCAGAGCACCCAGGTAGAAATTTGGCATTTTGACTCAAAATGAACTGATAAAAGTTAGTTGGACCATAAATTTCATTGCCCCATTTAGGGATACCCTGGTCAAAATCAGCACTTGAATATGTCAGTTTCACATCATTTAGCATACTTTCGTGTTTTCAGGCCAAACTATACATTTTGGGTTGAAATTGACCAAAAGCCTAATTGGAGGTTATTGATAGCCAAATTTAGGTGTCTACAGTTTGGCAATGCTTAGGAAGGCATTGGAAACCATAGGCAAAGCAATGTCTTCTCAAAAAATGAAAAGGTCATGTATGCCAAAAAGAAGATGATGGTTAAAGAACAAATCTCCAAATGATTTTTGGAAGCATATCATGATGCCCCCTTGAGGGAGTGGCCATAACACTTGTTGATGGATGGTCCCTTTAAAAAAACAACAAGAAGGGAGGAATTAACCCATGGTTGAGATTAATCCAAATAAAAAAATGCATGCATGCATTGATGTAAAAAGATGTTGATTTGCCCAAAGGTAGTTACAATTAGGAATAAAAGTTATAATAATGATTTTCCCATAAGTGGTTATAATCATTAAGAGGACTTAGATTGGATAAAGATGATTATGCCTCATTTAGGGCTAATTAACAAGCATCAATCAAGGATATAACCTAGAATTTAGATTAAAAATGAGCTGGTGCAAAGTAATTAAATAGATGAATAAAAGAATAAGATTGATCAGTGTGAATGATTTAGTTAACCTGTTAATGAGGAGATACTCATCTTGATTAATAATGATACAACTAGAATGGTCAAAGGAGTTATATTGATCAAGGTGGGTGGGAGGATTTTCCAAGGTGCTAAGGAGAAACTTCTGTGGCTCCATTGATTGTAGACCTTCATGAAGTTGATTTTTTCTATAACATGGATGGTAGGCTTCATGATAGAACACCATAAAGACTTGGCCAAAAAATGCATAAAGACTGACTCTCAATCTAATAAACACTCAAAAAATAATGCACTAATCATAAAAACCATGATGATAATGTTAATAGATGAATATGGATAGACTCAATAATAATGTGCTTGAGAAATCACCCAATGAATGCATATAGACTGAGTCAAGGCAACAGTGTTGAAAGCAAACAAACAAGATAGAAAATAAATAAATAAACAAATAAAAAAACAAACAACTTGAAATAAACAAACAAATAAAAATCTTGAAAACAAAATCGAAAGAAAGCATCCTAATAATGATAATGCCCCACTAAGGCAAATCAAGGATAATTGACTAGGCTTATACAAGACAATTTTTTTTGGTATTTTTGAAATATTATGAATGCTTTTGGAATTTTGAGGTATCTTAACTTGTTAGAGAATGACAAGATATCTGCTCACAAAATGGTGAGAGCATTTGGCTTAGGTTGCTCACAAAATAGCAAGAGCGTATGGAAGGGGGGACTAAGGTAACCTCAACATGAATTGAGCTTGAACCATATTGTCCTAAAATGACCTCAATTCATAGTAATTCCATCCACACAAAAGGTGGGGAAAAACCAACTAGGTCCTAATAAGTTCTCAAATATGGAAAATGGCCAGTCAAATGAAAACAATGATGGAAAAGTGATGTGGCAGCACATGATAAACAAGTGTTTCACCTAGTTTTCACATAGGCAGTTATAACTAGGAAATAATGGCAAAGGTTAATAATACTAATTTTCTCATAAGCAGTTATAATTAGTAGCAAGACTAGTGAGACACTAATTTTCCCATAGGTAGTTATAATCAAGCTCACATAAACAAACTTGATAGGATGAAAGATATATTTCCAGATCAACTATCACACTAATTTCATAAACTATCATTGTAAACACAAATTGGATTGATTGTTGAAACTTGATTGGAATCCCCCCACATAAAGTTTAGGAAGAACCAAAGGAACTAAGATCAAAATAGGATTGGGTATGATGACTAAAAACAATCTTTGGTCTAATAGGAATGGAATGATAAGATGATACGGTCTTGCTTAGGATAATGATGGTTTTTGATAGATTGGATAAAATGGTAAGAGGATTTCCCCCAAGTGATGGGGTGAATGATTGGGTACTTTGATAATGGCAAATGGATATGTAACAATGGCAGTGGCATGATACACATTTTTAGCTTGGATGTGGTTTTTGATTATATTATTCCTATTGATGGGAAGATGCACATCATAATCAACAAATGATTAAAAAACAATACTCGATCATGTTAATTACTAGCCCACACCTCATCTAAATAGTTAATTTATTAAAAATGGCCTACATATTTGGTTGTCAATAATGGTTTTATGATCTTCATTGTTCATTGATTTTAATTCCTTCAAACATTGAGACAAGGCATCCTTGTAGCCTCTATAAAGGAAAGTGTGGCCATGGATGGTAAACAAGGACAAATAATGGATGGTAGATTTGATTATGAAATGGAATGGTAGATGATAATGGAATGTATAATGGTGTGGAAATAAAGGAAGATTAAGCCCTTTAGTCACATCTAATGTTGTTTGTGCTAGATTCAACATAATTTTGGTTGTGATGGGGCCAAAAACTTGTTCTCTCAATAGGACCACAAGATTTTTATATTATTTGATATTGAGAGTAGTTACCATCTAATTAGGCTATAGATTGGAAGCTATTTTGATTATATCTTTGATTTTGTCTTCATCAAGCAGTGAAGAACTTTGGACATTAGTTATTGGTGCTTAAATGAGGTTTTTACCTATGAAGTTATCTTTATTATTTTGTAGAACCTTCTAGAAGGTTTCACTAAGGAATGTTGACTTTTGACTTTGATTTTCTTCTATCACTTCTAAAAAATTCTCACTAGAGGATGTTGAGTTTTGACTTTGATTGTCCCTTAGAAACTTTAAAAAGTTTCACTAGGAGAGGGTTCTTCTACTACATGAATGTGGTCTTGGCCTTCTTTCTCTTTTTCAATTGCTATGTCATCATGGATGTAGTTTAAAAAATTATGATTTTGTTGGTCCCAATCCACACTTGTGAGAGATGGAATGTCAATAATATGTCTATCTTTGTTGATGGTAATGGCCTGTTGAATGGTAATGGGATGGGGAGAGGCTACATAATCCTCATAGAAGATACTAGGAAAACTCATGTTAAAGCTGAAGTACTCATCCTACAAAACCATAGAAGGATAAAAAATGTATTCAAATTGATTTGAAAGGCATTCATAACCAATGTTGTAATATCCATTAACATATTCTTCTTTTGAATCTAATTCTAAAGTAAGGGACTCTGAATCCAATGTTGCAACTGATGTTGATACTATTTTTTATGTTAGAACCAATGTTAGTTCAAAAATAGAACCTGACTCTAACTTTGATTCTTCATCTGATAGGTACTCTATTACAATGTTGTCTTGTTGAATATTTGGTTTTGGACAAGTAACAACCTATAATAGCCTAATGGGTTCCAAAAAATTTGGTTTGTTAAAGTAAGACTCCTCTAGGATGTGAAAAAGGTCAATAGACAACTCCTCAAATATTAACTTGTCAATATGAGGCTCTTGAAAGATAGGCACATGGTTGAGGTAATTATTTTTCTAAAGGTGGTTATAATCATTTATAATTAACTCATCAAATACTAGCTCATTATAGTGAGACTCCTCGATAACTATTATAAGATCAATAGGCAATTTATCATAGGCTCACTTATCAAAAATGGTTGGTTCAACAAAAACATCTTGGATTGGTTGGTTTTCTTGGCCTTGGTTTTTAATGATTTGGAAAATACCAATTCTTAACATAGCTTAGTCTTAAAAAGATTAGATTGATTGAGGTTTGGTTCGGATTAGTATTAGAGGAAGAATGGCCTATGGTTGGATAATAGTAAGCCATTGGGGAGCATGATTGCTCACATGAGCCAAAGGAAAAAGTCTTGAGATGGTAATTATAGGTCATTATGTGGATTAATTTCCCACACAAGCCAAAGTACTAGGTCCTATAATGATGATGGGGCATTGTGGAGCTAGATTGTTTGCACAAACCAAAGGATTAGGTCCTGGTATAGAAATGGTTGGGCATTATAGAGCTTGGTTTCTCACACAAACTAAAGGACTAGGTCTAGGAATGGTAATGGTATTCCTTAAATATTATGGATCTTGATATCTTGTATAATCCAAAGGAGGGTTAGGGGTAGAGGATGATAAGATAAAAAATGACATCATGAAACTTGATTTATTACATAAGCAAAAGCATCCAAGTCTTCCTCATAAACCATATCATCTTAGTCATGAGTTGGATCACAAGCTAGTTCTTAACTATGTTCCATATGCTGATTTTAAAAAAAAGGGTATCAATTTATATCCCAAATAACATTATCCATAGTTGGGTCTTTAAAGTTTCTTCACAAGCATCTTCATACCAATCAAGGTCTCGAGTTAGATCATAAGTTTCTTTGTGACTTTGTTCCCATGAATGCTTAATATGAGGTAGATATAAATCTATCTCACAAACTATATTAACATCATTGGGTTCTTGACAAAATCTATAAAAGTCATTTTGTGTAGCCATTATATCATAAGTTGGATTTTAAGTGACTACACCATAAGTGTGTGAGACATGTCTATGTAAATGATTAAATTTCTTAAAAAAAAAGGGTTAGAGTTCTACAAGCTTTGAAAAACTATATCCAAAGTACAAATGGTTCAAACTTGGTCTAACTTGGTTAAAAGGTGGAGTTGTATGTCCAATATGGATTGAAATTAGATCTATATCTAAAAAATGATTTATGCTAATACTTGGCATAAAATATATTAACATCAAATGTCTAATGTCTAATTTCAAATTTCAAATGAACAAATGGTCAAGCATCTAAATAAAAATTGGAATGCCAAAGGTCTAGGTCAAAGTGTTCTAAACAAGGTCTAAACTAGGAAAGGAAAAAGTTGAGTTACTAGGTCTTTTATCGAAACATGGAGTTAAAACTTAGGCTCAAAAAAATAGGAATATGCTAGGACTTTTGTCCAAATGACATCAAAAGTTAGACTTGAAACAAAGGATGATGTGATTTGATATAATCTAACAAGTTTGGCAACAACTTTGACATATACCCAGCACATAGAATCAAACATAAACATGATCAGTTGGCATAAGGCATAAGACAAAAGGCTCTTTGAAAAAGGTTTTGTTCTCTCAAATAAAATCACAAACAATGATGAGGATAGGCATTAAACAAATAAACCATGAATAGTTTTCAATTTTGGGTAAATGATTAATCGAAGTTATACAACCCAAAAGACAAAGATCTACGTATCATCCCCATGAATTGAGGCCTAAATAGAAATCAATCAATGTTTGGATCCAAACTTAACAAGGCTAATTGAAAACTCAACATTGAAAACTAGGATTTGACTAAACAAGCTAGACAAGATTGGACAACATGATAGCACAAAATAAAGTTCCAAATGGTATACACAAAGTTGTTTGAAATAAATGGTTTTTATACAATGCTAAATAAGTATTGAAACAAATTGAGTAGCCTAACAGTGTAAACATTCTCTAATTATGTTTTTAATGTTATTTTTAAAAGACTAAAAAGGAATAAAAATGTTTAAAATTGATTTGGGCAGCACAACACTACCCTTTGAAAATCAAATACATTTTTTTGACATGGATTATGAACAAACAAACAAGTTTTACTCTCAAATCATACTAAAAAATGAACAAAATACACTGAATATAATCATCCAAATCCTAGCAAGGGTATGGCTAAGTGGGGTTTACTAAACTAGCAAGGTTTCAATCATTATAGGGGAATCAATTACATAATGACTTTCACATCAAATGATGAAAAAGATAATAATAAAATTTGGGTGACCATGGCATTATCTAGATGTAAAAAAGTCTAGTCTTTTTTACAACCACTACATCCTATTATTTACATAGTGTATTGTGATGTTATAATGCATATACATCCCATGTGCAACTCTAAAGGAGAGAAATGAAGTCAATTCTGAGAGGTGAAACCCTAGGTCAAAGCTTCCCTAAAGAACTTTCAGGAGATGATGTACCCCTCACAAGCCAAGATGCATAAAAACAAATAAAACATGAAAGTAGAAAGACTTTAGGATCATTTTCAAGGTCACCCAAACTTTGATGAGTTTTTGGGGAGTGTTTTAAATGAATTTCATTCTAAGACTTGGACTAGACTACTTAAAATAGGAATAAAAATTTTGATTCCGAGAGTTCCCTATATGGGACAAATAGAAGAGTATACATGCAACATTCCTCTCTTTTCCAAACAAATATTTGATTAAACAACTATTGAAAACAAGAATTGAAAAGTGTGTTCAATTTTAAACCCAAATAAAATGTTTTGTGGTGTTCATTTGACCCCTTGATATTAGCTATGAACTTTGAAAAACATTCACGAAAAACACCTAAATTCTTTGTTAGACATCCAAAACAAGGTTCCTAATCAATTTTTAAGCATGAAAAGGTGATTTAAACATGTTTTAAACAAATATCAAACTTAGTCTCGTAGTAAAATTGTTAGAATGTCCCTTTGCTTTGAAGCTTATTTGAGTTTCGAACAATAACTTTGAAAACATAGCTGTTGAGTCTATGTTTTTGGAAAAACATAGTGACAAACGTCAGTTATTTCCATCGACATTGGATACTCTAGCTAACCAAAATATAATTGATGTCAATTTTATTAACTGATGTTGGTTAAGTAGGTAACTAATGTTGGTATTTCTACCGATGTCAGTTACTGTGTAAAAATTGTGACAATCAAAAATAGAAAAATAAAGTTAGAAGATTATTTTTTAAGAGTTTTAAGGGCTAAAATAAACATTTTAGAGTTGAAAAAATGATCTCCTTCATGTGTAGGATGCATATAGTCCCACCGAGTGTGCCATATGTGATATAGGAATTTGACTCAAGAGAGGATGGTTAGTATGGTGTTAGTTCCAAAATAAAAACAAAATGAAATAAACACACTAATATCATAACATCTCTAGGCTTAGACACTAGGGAGAGATTAGTTAACAAAATAAAATGACAAACACAACTAAATATTAAGGAATAAAATACAAGAGTTCCTTTACCTTCCTTCGATGCTCTAAATGCCTTTGTAATAGTGGCTTGCTCAGATTATGCTTATGAATCTTGGCAATGGAAGCTTGGCTACCTCCATCCCTCCTTAGCACTTTATGGATTTGGATTGGCTTGGATTAGAATTAATTTGGCATTATAACACTAGATTTGTGATGTTTTTGAAACCAATCTTGCATTATAACTTTGCATAAATTAAGATTAGAAATGATGTTTATGGCCTCTTTATTTATAAATTTTTTAATTTAATCAAAATCAACCTGAACCGTCCATCCTAAGATTTAGATGTGTGGTTGAGGATTAATTCAATTTTTGGAATTAATTTTATAAATATGTTAACCATGGCATTGGAATAAGGAGTAATTAAGAGGCATAGAGGGCATCATGGAAGGCATTGATGAGGCATGAGAGGCATGAATCCTAGATATTTGTAGCATTTATGGCCTACAGATGTCTCCCCAAGAAATGAGGTCACTTTATGATGTAGATATTCAATATTCATTTCCAAAAATAATTTTTCAATAGGTTTCCATGGATTTATTAATTATTTCTTGATTTGGGTTAATTAGCTCTAAAGCATGATTAAGCACTTTGTGCACAATTTACTCAAATTAATCAGAATGCTTTGTTATTGGTCCCAAATTTGACTATATTAGAATTGGAAGTCCATGTCAGATGCATTAGATGCATATTCCCATTTAGGATGTTTCCAAAAACAAATAAAAAATTCACAAGTCTTGTGCAAAATATTTGATAGGGAAGAGCAATCCAGAGTAGCTAGGTGCAAAATTGGCATTTTGAATCAAAATGAATTGATCAAAGTTAGCTAGCCGATAAATTGCATTGCCCCATTTAGTTATATCCTAGACAAAATCGGTACTTGAATATGTCAGTTTCACATCATTTAGCATGCTTTAGTATTTTTTAGCCAAAAATTATACATTTTGGGTAGAAATTGGCCAAAAGCCCGATTGGAGGTTCTCGGTGGCGAGTTTAGGTGTCTACATATATATCTTTTATGTACTGACATGTGTTACAAGACTATATCTCATGAAAAACATGTTTTTTCTTCTATCTTATATTATCTTCTTATCATGAAGTTGGGTGACATTATAGAATAACTCTATGAATTTATAACATTCATCTATATATGTCTACAAATTACTTCCACCTATTATAAATATTGTTATGCTAATGAATAACAAAAAGTTCTTTTATTTGCAAGTTTGGAAACTATGTCATCATACTTGAGTATTGCCATTAAATATTTATCTAAGTATATTGTCATAAGATTACTCAAGATTATGTAAACCTTTATAATCCTAGTATAGAGTTGAATATTAACTAATGATTTTTCCTTGCCTACAAGATCTTCCTTAAATTATATGAGTTATCCCCATAATTAGAATGTTCTGGTGAACCTAAGAACCTCTTATAACAACCACCTCATTCCATAAAAAAATAAAGGAGGAAGTCATGACTTTACTAAAAATATGGAGGATCGTAATGGCCTCAATCTATATTTTGACCTCATGGAAATTGAATTAACAAGGGATAGATACACATAGATTAATATGGATTAATATATAATCACATTAATGTTAAGCTTGATATATGTCTCATATATATTGATTGGATCCTTATTAATGATTATTTCCTTTCTTCCTTTACTATAATTGGTTCATATCATAACATTATTGTTTGGAATATTTATTTTTTAAATAAATCCATAACCCATTTCAAATTTGAGTTGATGTTGATCTAGAATACATATATTGAGGATGGAATAAAATAATGGTGAAACTTGGATATCAAAGGAACACATATATTTAGATTTACCCAAAAACTAAAAAGGTGAAAACTAACATTAAAGCCTAGAACAAGGACACCTTTGACAACATTTTATAATAAAACAATATAATTAACTACAATAAAATGGTGTGAATTAGGACTTGTGGAAAATAAAATATAATTTTAAGTGAGTACCACTCTATCTTAGCTAAAGAAGAAATCTTTTAGAGATGAAAATCAAGTGTTTTATGGTTCACAGAGGGTGACTAAAATCATTTTTGTTTTCACACCTTGAATCTTAAACATATAATCCATAAAAGGATCATATATATCACCAAATAGGGCTCACATTTTTTTTCTAAAGATACCAAGAGGTTATCTTTTTCCTTAAGAATCTCCTATCAGGTCAGGTTTGTGATAATACTCTTAATGAAAATTCAATATTGGAATCCATTCCTAAAGTCATCAATAATAATTAAAATAAAACTCTTAAACATCCTTTATCTCCAAAGGAAGTAACTTTTTTTTATATCCCTAGTTAATGACAAGGCCCTAGGTCTTGATAGTTTTCCTGCACCCTTTTTTCATAATTTCTAGGGTACAATCCAATAAGACATATTTAATGTTATTGAATTTATCACTTGGAATAAAATACTTAGATAATCAAAAAACACATTCTTTATCATAATATGAAAGAATAAAGGATAAAAACATTAAAGGGTTTCTAGTCCAATAAGTATTTGTAATACTATTGACCATATTTTACTAAGATCTTGGTTATCAGACTTCAACCATTATCTCTTAACATTAAATAGGTTTCATTTAAGACATACATATTCAATATGGAATTATTTTTGTTCATGAGTCCCTTCACACTATGGAAAAGGGTAAAAATTTAGGCATGATTCCAAAACTTGAAATGAACAAAGCTTATGACAAATTTTCCTCAATATTCATAGAGAATTTTTTTGAGATATTTGAATTTAATTATTACCTTATAAAACTGATTAATACTTGTATTTCTAACCTCCATGTTTTATATATGATAAATGGAACCTTGAAAATATTTTTTACTTCTTAGATAGGTAATCCTTAGGTATACCCTCTATCTTCTCACCTATGTATATTAGGGTTAAAGCCTTAGGTAGAAGTTTTTATTCTACTCTTTCTCTAGGTAAAATAAAAGGTATCAAACCAAATTTCATTCTAGTCCTCTTACTTGATAATTTTTTTTATCACACCGTTATCTTTAGAGAAACAATTAGTTATATAATCCAAGGAGATAAATGTCATTTTTAAAAATTATGATGAATTATTTAGATAACAAATAAATATTAGAAAAAATCTATTTGATCTTCACCAAGACTCTTGTCCTCAAAAAACATAAAATCACTAGCATCATGTGCTACCAAATCAAATAATTTCCTCTAAATTATTTGTGGATGCCACTTTTATTGCGAATAATGATATCCTCTATTTATAACCCTCTCATTGAAAGATTAGAAAATAAACTAGTTGATTTCTAGGGTAAATTCTCAGTTAGGAAGAAAAACTTTAAATCCTAAAAATTACCTTGTAAAACCTACTAGTTTATCTTATGTCATATTTTAATTTTCCTATAGATATTTCATATAAAATCAAACAAATTCAGTGAAGATTCTTTTAGATTGTATCTGAATATTAAAACATATTTTTTTTAGTTTCATGTGTCATAGTTTTCATACCAATAAATCTTGTGGCTTAGGGATTCATAAAATGAAAATTTTAAAGAAATAACCTATTTACAACATGGCTTGGATATTTATGAAATAAAATAATATCTTGACCATGATTCTTAAGACCAAATGTCAAGACTCTCTAGATGCTTCAATATTATTTTTAGTTGAATCCCTTCCATTAGGCTCTCACTTTTGGAACTTTTTAGTCAAAAGTGAGTCTTCTATGAAAAGGGTTAAAATGGAATGTTGGGAATGGTGAATGAGAATTTTTTTTAGATGACACTTGGAGTATTCATCACCACCTTGGAAATCTTATCCCTTGGGCTAAAATATGTGCTCATTTAAAAAATATATATGGCAGAAAGTTTTGACTATTTTGAATAAAAAGCTTTAGGTAAATGATGCTAAATTGTATCTATCAAGTCTAACATTCATGAATATCTTATGATTATCTCTAATTTTAATTATTTCACATAATTCAATTAGATAAAGTGAATTAACTAATATAGGTATTAACTAGTGATGGCTGGTACAATTTTTAATTTTGATAAATGATAATATTTAATTATAATGTATATGGGTTTCCATTGTATTTTATCTGGTAAAAATATCTTATCCCTAAGATAAATTTGTTATTATTGGTGGTGGTAATGTTGACATTTTTGCTTACTAGGCCAAATTTCAACCTCTATAGTAAAAAACTTTTGATAACTTGTCATGGTCTTATAAATGTCTCTTAAAAACCTTGTTATCATTGACTATGGTGTCATATATGTGTTAAGAAATTGTTTGGGAGATCAATCTATCATATCCTATTTGAGGTCCCTTGGGTGATGCATGAGGTCCTCATGATGTTCCTTGAGTGAGAGAAAGAGTGTCATGTACTTGTTAGGTTTAGAATATGGTTTAAACATTGTTTGATAAGATTAAGTATCTTTTGACAAAGTTAAGGTAACTTAGATATTTCAAGGTAATTGATACTTATGGT
This sequence comes from Torreya grandis, assembly GCA_037957365.1. Lineage (NCBI taxonomy): Eukaryota > Viridiplantae > Streptophyta > Pinopsida > Cupressales > Taxaceae > Torreya > Torreya grandis. The sequence goes on along the minus strand of JARHVA010005653.1, from coordinate 519,126 downwards.
TATAAACATCTTTTAATCCATTAATTTTGAGATAAATCATGATAAAAAATATTAAAAGTGTTTAAGCTATGCTTTATATCTAATGTTAATCCTTGTGAGGTCTTCAAAGTCATTTTCCATGGTCTTTTTGTTCAAGTATGTCTCAATCCTTGATTATCCCTTTTAAGACCCTCAAATACCTCATATGAGTCTATTTTCATTGAAAAACTTTGAAATTGGGTAATGTTTTTATAAAAAATTTCATTATGAAGGTCTTAAAAATGTCCCATACTCATAATATGGTCGTGCTAGGCAGTTTCATATCCATAAAGGTCTATTTTGGGACTTCATTTCACTCCCCACTCATCAAATAGGTCCCACACATCAAAAAATATGTATCTTAAACTTCCCCAAACCATACCACGAGGTTTTAAATATTATTTGACTTATGTTTTCCCTCCCTCTATCCTCCAATGATGTTTCAAAGGTTCAAACATGGAGAAAATGTAGAAAAAGAAGTGTTTACAAGTGTTTTTATAGGTTGTATGGACCTATATAGTGATCTATAAAAAGGGAAATATAAAGTACTAAATTAGGGGTCATGGTAGGAATTATAATGAATTTTCATGTCAAAATTATGCAAAACATGCCCAAAACCATTTCTCTCTCTCTCTCTCTCTCTCTCTCTCTCTCCTCTCTCTCTCTCTCTCTCTCTCTCTCTCTCTCTCTCTCTCTCTCTCTCTCTCTCTCTCTCTCTCTCTCTCTCTCTCTCTCTCTCTCTCCTCTCTCTCTCTCTCGTCTCTCTCTCTCTCTCCTCTCTCTCTCTCTCTCACACACACACACACACACACACACACACACACACACACACACACACACACAAACACACACACACACACAAAACCGAGCTCCTTCACAGTCTAGACAAGCTTTTAGGTTTATCAATGGTACAAATAGGAGAGAGAAAATGAGAATATGATATGTTGGGAAGAGGAAGGGGGTATATCGGCCTTATCATTAATTTATTTTTTCTACACATTCATTTCCTATGATTTATGAACAAAAAATAACAATTTGGGGAACTTAAATAGTCTTCTTCATCTATGTAAGGGGTTAGATGTGTAACAATTTTGGTCCATACCTGAAGTGTTTTTTGAAACTAATGATTCATGGTGATTAAAATAATCATAAATTTATATCTCCAGCACTCAACACCCATGTTTCACACATGTGGGGGTATGGGAGTAAATAAATCTTTGAGTTTTCACTTTTATAGGTTACATGTCAATGTTCCTCATATTACAAAACTTATAATACATGGAAATGGAGGATAATGATGTTCTGAGTTATTTTATAATTATATTAATCCTTTAAATATTTATTATTTCCCTAATCACTCATATAAACCACCATTATTCAAAGAAAACCTTCAAGTCCTACTCTATGCTGATTGTTATGAGTGATGTGTGGCCTCTTTGGCATGTAAACGATAGGGTATGTTGTAGAATGTCCTTAAGTTGATTAAAAAATACACATAAATACTATTTTTAATTAATGATTATACCTAATTTACCTCACTACCTCTTACTCAATATCCTCACTCAGGTCACTCTCATGTTCAATCCTTGTCAAATAGAATTCACGTCTACTTATAGGCCTAAGGTAGACTAGTCAAATAGAGAACTATTAAGATGCAACCTAGAAGGTGTGAAGGAAATATGAGGAGACTAATAACTTATATTATTATATAAAGGAGCATTTAAAGATGGGAAAACAAGTACTATAAGTATTCGAACTTCATTTTTAGACCCTATAGAGATAAGCACTCTCACATTCAATATAGGCCTTTCAAAGTAGATTAAACAAGTAGGGTGGTCATTATTTTTTGGATATCTAGAGGAATATTGAAATAATTGAAGATTTAAAAAGATATAAGAGGGATTATTAGATGAATGGGTCAGGTTCATATAGATTCCAAATACACCAAACTCACTCTAAGGGTAAACAAGCTCAATCTAAAACTCCTTTGAGCATGCTCAGAACTATGACTAAAAACTTGAGAAACATTGAAAATGTGAGGAAGATAAAAAAAAGGTTTAAGAGGTAAGAGATAGAAATGAAGAGTCACAAACATGGTGATGGAAATTGATAAATTAAGGAAGCATCAAATAAACCCATCTATTCACGTCTATCACATAGTCAAGTGCAAGACTGCCACCTACAGGTAAGTTATTAACATGAGAGTGAGAATGTGAGAATTATGAAAAGAGTTGGATTGTAAGAATTAAATTAAAAAATATTGATTTTTTACTAAATTTATTGGTAAAAAATTAACCCTTTATCCAATTTGATACAAGTGATGAAGTGTTTAACAAGCCTACACAAGCCTAAACATGCCTGTACATACTAGTTAAGGGCTTATATAGATTTGGAGGTTGTATGAAGTTGTATAAATTTGGGAAGAAAGTAATGAAGTGTAATATATATTTACAAGTAGAGATGAGAGTCATATTTAGGATTAAATATAGTTTGAGTGCCTACTAAACATTAGGCCTAAAGAGTTTTATGCACAAGACTATGTTTAAGAGTGGGAGGTACTTGCATGTTGTGATAGTTATTGGGTCATAAGATACGTAAAATGGAATTAAGGGAGGTGAAAAATGAGTTTTATAAGTATGATAACCTAAAATTAAGCAAAAATACACTCAAATAAACATTAGGTCTATAAACACCCATTAGGCCTAACAGGCCTAAACATACCTATAGATAAAAGGTAAGGATATTTTCTTGATTAAGGTTGATGGTATAATGGATTGAAACACTTGATAAGGTAAGTGATAATACACAAAAAATATATCCAAGGTGATGTGCATATCAACTGAGATGAAAGAAGGCCTGGATGGCCTAATTAGGCTTTGTTAGGCCTAAGCAATCACTTTTAGTAAAGATAAAAAAAAGGTTGAGTTGTGAAACCCTATAGGGAGATCGTTACAAAAGTATCCCACCTACTCCATAAATATTTTTTAGGTTTATCCATTGTTATGATTGATCCATTTAAGATTGATGGTGGACTACCCAATGACCTTTTAGGCCTATACTAGTACACACAGACCTACACCAAAATGGAAGGAATATGCATGTTTCTATGGTAATTTAGAGTTGAGATCACCTAAGGAGGAATTTATAAGGAATAAAATATTAATTTAGGGTGATATAAGTCAAAATTAAGGAAGGAGAGCACTTAGTCAAGCCCTTAGGGCCATACAGACCTGATTGTCTATAACCCTAGACCAAGGAGATGAAAGTATGCATAGAGTAGGGTTGGTGAAGATCTAATTTAGAAAGTTTTTTTAGGAACTAGGAATAGACCATAGAATTTTATAGTATGGAATAAGATAAAGGAAACCACTTATATCCTTACACTATTGTCAAACACTTAGCCTAAGTAGTGACCTTCAAGGTAGACTCACATAAAGGAATGGAGACAAAGTTGGAATTTAGATAGATGGATATAGTTGAAAAAGGATGGAAAATAAGTGAATAAAGTTATGTGATGATTTTAAATCCCCCTAGACCACCTATAGGTCACTTATACCCCTAAAACTCAATTTAGGATTTTAGGCCTAAAAGCCATGATTAGGCCTCAAACCCCACCACCACATTAGAGGATATCTAGATCTCTATGTCAGATTTATGGCCAAACTGATGTATATAAAGATAGCACAAGTCCTATAAAGGATTTCTTAAACTAAATAAATCAAAGATAATGTTAACTAAGTTTTAAGACCTAACCCAAATTACACTACCCCAAGAAGTCAGCTTGAACCATCATTTTATGTACTCATATGTTTCATAATAGAGGGACTCAAGGAAAATGTTATTATGGGAGTTGGGAATCCATATGGACTCATGATACAAAAAGAAGAGAATAGGTTTTAGGATCCCACCTCTATGAATATTTGTTAATATTGTGGACATGTTTAAAGGCTTGTAAGGAGTTCAAAGTTCACCATCTTCTATTTTTATCTCCACACACAAGTTGCATGGGATCTAAATATTTTTATAAAATTTAGGGGGTATATGGAATAAACATCCATGACCATAAGTTTTGGATAATAGGTATGATCTTTATGAACCATCATTAAGATAGTGGACCTCTAACACCCTACTTCAACCTTAAGACTGGCCCAACTTGGAAAAACATTATATTTTTGCAATAAAACACTCTAAATTTACATGATCAACACTTGTATCACCTATCCCACTCAAATGAGACAATACTTATGGTACTGGTTTTGTATAGACTACTATACATACTTATCATAAACTATGTTTTTATAAGGAATTGGATATAAAGAAAGGTATAGAGGTAATCATAGAGTTTAAAATCATTTGAGGGGATGGTTTGAGACTTGTTTCATCTTTTAAAATCATAATATGTCCAAAAATATAACTATAAATGCCTTTGTAATTCCACACCAAATAACTAGTTTCTAGATGTTAAGAAGGAGGTAACCTAGTCACCTAGTTTGGGAAAGTTACCAGTGTATAATACTTATAAAAACCTATCTCATGGTATGAGACATTTATTTATACCTAAATCTCACCTATTCACATGTTCCTAAGGTCTCATACAAGTTTTCATTACCACTAGGGAAAAATAGTTAAGTAATTGGACCTAATAGGCCTAATAGACCTACTTGGTCAATAAGAGGAGATGAAATATATCATAAAGTATATATTGTGAGGTTAATGTAAAATAATTAAACCATTTAAATTCCATCATGAAGGCTAAAAAATATAGTTTTCATTTTTATGATGGAGTAGGAGGTAGTTTTAAGTGTAGCCAACATGTATAAGGGATGGTGGGTTATTCAATGCCTTATGGAGGCCTAATTACACCTCATTCACACCTTGTAACTACCAAGAGAGAGGTTTTTTACCATTTTTGTCATTTTCATTAATTTAATAATTCAACTATAGCCTCCACCACTCCACCTTAATGCCTAAACAACTCATTCAAGACCAACAACACATGGGGGAGAAACAAGGACTGTAATGGTTTATTATGAATGTTATGGAGTAGATGATGATAATTATTACTCCTTCATGCTTTCTCCACACCATTATATTCTTATTATTGATATTTATTCTATATTTTCAAGCCTTAAGGCCTTTATTTTCATCCCTCAACTAGGTATGAGGAAACTATGCCTATATTTGTACTTTATAGACCTCTTGAACTATTAATGGAATGTTTCAACTTCTTCATGATTAGTTTTTATTGTCTATATGCTTATTTTGATATGAATAAGTGAGGTAATTTCTCCCTTTATAGGTCTAAGCCTCACTTAGATGCTAATAGGTTTCCTATGTAGGTCATCTAGTGTGTTATGATGTTGATGGTTGAGTTTAGAGTGAAAGTTTTATTGTATTTTCCTTGAAAGAGGCCTCCCTTTCATCACCCTCATGATCTAGTAATCCAAACCAACCTATATATGAGACATTTTTTCCTAGAATCCATTGGAGATAATGATTTAGTTCTATGCATTATCCATTAGTATTTTTTAAGTTTCAACAGAGTGGATAAGTTATGTTGGTGCATCACCACCCTTAGATTAGGTTTATTTTATGTAATATATCCCTTTCCCCCAATATTAGTATGTGTTGAAATTTTTTTGTCCCTTTAGGCCAAATTTGGGTACCCATATTTAAAAGCATAGCCACCTAAGTCTATACCTTTGGCTAGGTCCAATATGTAGGTCTCATTTGAAAGAAGTGTTCTATACAATCCCACAACAAATGTACAAGTTCAATTATTTTGAAAAGTCTGGTTTTGTTATTTTTCTAAGCCTTTACATATTAATCCTTTTAGGTCTTTTGTTTTTTGATTAAAGTGTTATTTTTTTATACTTTTCATTCAGCCAGAGTACTGAATTCTTTCGAACAATTTGTCCAAGACAAATTTTCCAAGGATGAAGACTAATTTCTTAAGGAAAATTATTTAAAAAATTTCCTTAAAGGACCTATTTAAGCTAAGGGATCATTTTAAACTTTTCCGAAGGGAATTTTAAAAGTTTTTATGGGAGCTTCTATAGGAAATGGTCCACTTCATTCTTTTTGAAGGATACTTTTTTTGCAAAAATATCATGAACAACTTTCCCAAAGGTCACTTTGAAAAAAAGTCATCTTCAAATTTTTCAAAGGCCACTTCAATTTTTATGAAGGGCATTATACTAAGACCAAAATTTACTTTAAATTTTTTTTGAAGTGCACTTCAACTTTATCAAAAGGGCATTTTTATAAAGTTGAAAGGACGCTTAAAAAAGGTTTAAAAGATTGTTTTCACGAGAAGATGGACTAAATAGAAGTTCTAAAAGGATAATTCTCAAGCTGAAAGGGTCATTTACAAGATTTTGGAAAGAGTCAATTCCTCATAGAGATGGTCCAAACAAATTTTTCTAAAAAGACACTTTTACAAAAACCTCGAAAGATTGTTCAAAACAAATTTTCCATAGAATTGTCTAAAGGAAAAGTATGAGGAATGAATTCTTTTAAGAGAAGTTTGAGTGAAACAAAATTTTGAAGAAAATACCTAAAGGATGATGGCCCATAAAAAGTCAATTTAAAATGATGGAAAATAGCATTTTGTGTCAAAAGGCTCAGTGGGAACCTAAAGATGAATATAGAGGTAATAAATGGAAAATTTTCTCAAGCATTTAGTTCAATCATAACTAATTCATTTGGTGCAACTACAACTTATTCAAATATAATTGATTCATCTAGTGACATGGAATAACTCACCCACCTCTCTCCCACATGCAAATTTAACTAATTCTCTTATATAGACACATGTCCAAGTGACCCTTGGACTCCCTTTGCTTGACCTCCCTCCCAAAGGCTATATATATGCATTCTTTTAGCTTGTTCAATAGCCTCTACTAGTTATTGGGAAAACTCTAGCTAGATTTGTACTTGAATAAATCTTGAATAAATATACAAGTGTTGTTACCACTCATATGCTATAATATTGAGTAATGACTTAAATCTGGTTGGTCTAGTCTAGTGAAAGATTGTCTTTTCTAGCTTGTACTCTTGATGGCCTATTAATTTGTAGAAAGGATATTATTACAGGTCTTTGATAGTATTATTTTTTAAGTGTAGAGATATCCTAGAAGTGGTCTATGATTGTATCACTCTTTGGAATCATTTATTCCCTTCCTAATAATCATATACCTTCTTGAATCTAGCATATGAAACATTGATGTAGTAATGAATCTTGACTTGGGAGTCTTGTGTGAGAAACACCTTATTGTCTTTAAGTAGTGGTTTTAGTCAATTGGGAGGATATTATACATTTGTGCATCACTACTTGGTTTCTTAGTTATTTTCCATTCTCATTTTTAACATTAAACCCACCAAATATTTAGTTAAAAATAATTGTATGACATCCTCCTAAACATTTAGGATGTTGTAAAGACACATTTACATGCTTGGCCTTTCATGAAAACTATGTGAGTCATTAAATGACCCATAAAGGTGACTCAAAATGACATAAGATTCAAAAATGAATATGAAAATGCTAATGACACATTAATTAAACCAAGCTAAGACCATGGTACACCCTACTACACCCTATTAGACCCCTATATCAAGTTTTCAACTATAGGGGGTTGACCTATTTTGACTTGTGGTAAAAAAAGTCAATATGACCCTAGGAAGTCTAAATTTTGAAAAGATATATGCTTGTGTAAAAATGAGTGAAAGGATAATAGCACCAATATTGGGACACTAACACCATGTGGAACTACTATCCTTATTATGGTGCTAGTGTTTAGGTGGCAAGACCCTAAGCATGAAGGGTCAAGATGTAAAGAGGGTATGGGACTACTTTAGGGATGACTAGGGATGCATATGGCCCACACTAAGGATAGATAAGTGTGAAAATAGGATCTAGTATAGGTCTAGATCTAAGCTAGGGATAGGTTGTCTCAAGTAACACTCTTGGCACTCAAGTGTCACTTTTATGTGATCACACCAAGTAACACGTTTCAAATCAATGTTTTAGATCACACTCCATTAGCCATAATCATGATGAGAGTATAATATGATTAGATTATAGATTCATGTTTATATTAAAATATGTTATCAATGTAGTGCTATGATGTTGAGTAATTGGGAAATTAAATTATTAAAAGATAAAAATTAACTATTATCATGTTATTAAATATGGGAACTAAATAATAATTTTTTAAAAATATTATTAATAATAATTTAAATTTATATTTTTTGGATTAGTGCTTAGGGTTTAGGGGTCCCTATCCCATTCAATTTTTATCAAAGCTCCAACTAGTTTAGGACACACTCAGGGGCCTAGATCCCCATGATAATACCAATGAATAGACACAATTAGCCCAATAATACCATAAATGACCATAATCAACCCAATAATACTAATGATCAGCCACAATTGGACCAAGAATACCAATGATTAGTTGTTACTGGCCCAAGAATACCAATAATCAGCCATAATTGACCCATGAATACTTAATGATCAACCACATCTATCCTCTGATACCAAACTAAGATTTGAACCTGGGTAGTGATTGAAATAGCCAAGTTACTTAAACTAACTCAACCATATCTCATTGGTAATAATTTAAAGTTATTACCACCAAGAAATAATTGTGATAGAATTATAAAAATGGGGAATAGTTGTAAAATTTTACATTTATTTATTAATTATTTAAATATGAGTATAAAATATTAAGGGTTGGGAGGAAAAGGATATTCAAGAGTGAGATAACCAATTCCTAAAAGTAGTACAATTAAATAATTCAATTTATAATATTCAATTTTAGTGTTAAATTATGAAATTACTAAATATAGAAAGTATAATTATCAAAAGTATTTTGATTAAATAATCATGAAGAAGAATAAAAACTTAGCTTATTCAATGATACACAAATAGATCCAATATGCACAAGTATGAAAATAAATTGTCTAATATTCAAGAAATAATTATCATATTCTATAAATATTAATTTTTACTGCTTGGACACTTGTGTCACCCTATGGACACTTACATTGATGCTAATATCTACATCCCAATGTAACTAACATTTATGTAATGTTTAATGTATCAATATGTGATCACCTAGGGATTTCTAGGTTTTATGTCACCTTTCATCTAATGTATCTATATCTCACACATAGGCTATATATCATTTTTTACATCTCAAACCCTAGTTATCTACCATAGGTTAGTGGGATCATAGTGTCAAGACGACCTCAAATACCCCTTTGTCAATGAGCACTTCCTACATAGTGAATACTTTAAGGAGGTCTTCAGACTTATGTAGTACTATCGTATGTGTGGTAATGTGTGTGTATAAGGATGAAATATTCTATATGACAATGGATGTAGTGATCTAGCTTGTAACTTTATAAATATTTCTCATGGTCTATCTTTTGAGTGTTTTAGACTTGTATTATGACTCATCCTATGATTAAAGTTTAAATAGGAATGAATATGGCATAATACCTTAGTTTTGAAATTGATTGATTTATCTTTAATAGGTTGTTTTTTATTATTAATAGATGTCCAAAATAAATTATCTTTGACTTGTATTTATACTAAACAATTTGAAATAATCCTTAGAAAAGGATTAATGACAATCATAGGCCAACCCATACACATAAATATTTTAAATTTTGAGTGTTTTTAGGGTAAGGACACTTGCATTGGAGTAGGGACAATAATATCTATGTTATTTTCTTTCCTTGAATGCAATTGTCTAATGATGTAGGAAATTTGTTAAGGTTATGTAGCTTTAAATGAAAGATATATATCATATTCTAGGCATGTTATGGTTATAATTGATCTACATAATCATAATAATCAGTATTGGAATAAAAAATAAGTATTTATACCCAATAAGGTGGTGAGTATGAGTTATTTGGCTAAAAAGAGGGTAAAACTAAAGGGTAGATCCCTGAGATATATTTTTCAATTGTAAAATACTAATTTAACATATAATTCCATAATTAAACATAAACATTTACCCCCCTTTAATATAGTAATACATAAGGATGAAATTACAAGGTTAAAGGAAATAAAGAGTATCATGGTGTGTATAACACACCTTATATTTCATTAATCCCACTTGAATATTTTTTATATGAATGAACTATAATAAAGATTATATTACATGTGTAATTAGTGCCAATAATATGAAATTGAATGATTTGAAAATGGTAGAAGGAAAGAGATCAAGGAAGGATTAAACTTATGTGGCTATGCAATCATTGTTTCCCCTTGGTAGTTTATCTCAATAAAGATGTTTCATAAATAAGACATTGAAGAGATATTCATAACTAAACCTTGGATATGTGAAGAGGTAATTAGTGGGTTATTGTGCCCTATATTTGTATATGTATGAATTATGCCAATTCCATTGAGATCAAATAATCTCTATCACACAACTCAACTATAACCAATCTATCTAATCTATCAAATATTTCCCAAGTTAGATGGTAGCTATATTAACCCATAATAATAGAATCATAGTGAAACATTCATCAATGGTATATTGATTACACTAGTAAAAAGGATCTAATCTTTGTAACAAACAAAGGCCCAAATGGTGCTTTCTGGTAAGGTTGGTGCATAAATGTATGTATAATTTGAAAATGTATCTATAATTTAGTGTATATGGACCTAGAATATGTCTCAAAATGAATTATTTATCAAAATGTAACCACTAATCTATAACATGTACATAATATATATCATAAATATGAAAATATATATCCAAAATATATTCCCACTACATAGAATTATGTTCCAAATGTATATCTAAATCATGTAAACTATGTAATCTAAATCAAATTTTACTCATTTTGTTGATTGTATGTAGCTATAGTCATGTATTCTATGACATGCCCCCACTGATTTGCCCTTCTTTTTGACGTGAAGGGATTACAAAAGTGATAATCACCTTATCTCAAAAGGATAAGATAACTATGTTATATCAATGTTAATCATGTAGTAAAAGAAACACATAGTAGTGTTAGTTTAAAGTAGACCCATCCATGAAGCTCATAATATGCATACATAAAAATCCCTAAGATGTAGGATATGAATCATGGAAATGTATAAAAGATAATAATCTTAGAAAAAAATAAAACATAGAAGCAATAGTAATCAAATGTGACATAAAAATGGTCCCAAGGCGACTAAAAATAAGGGGCATGTTCAAATGTCACACACTCAAGTGGAAGACATGTGAAAATGTCCACACACCCAATAAAAAAGTAACACTTAGGTAATTATGGCTAATAAGTGAAATAACATGTTTAACTATTTCACACGTAATAAAAGAAGCAAACAAAAATTAAACTCATGTAAGCTTATGTAAATAGATGAAGTAATGAGATATAATCAACTAGCATAATCATGTGATACTAGTCCTTGCATACATGTGCTATAAAAATTTCATGTAAAATAACATATCAAATACATTGTGTAAGATGAAAAAATTATTATATTCATGTATATTATAGATAATATCTATAATATAATGTAAAATGATCTTAAAATTATATAGGATGTGTCAATATTAATCATACATAAGTAAGTTTCCCCCAACATAGTGTATCATGCTAGAAGAGGAAAGCTTCAACATTTGCATGCTTGAGATATCATGAGTATAATGTATGCATTTATCACACTCAAGTAACCACAAAACATATGTGTGTATAAAAATTATATGTTATCTACTAGCCTAAAGTAAAAAACATGGAAAATCTAGCAAACATTTGAAATGCTAAATATTTTTTGTATTTTTGAATTATTTGAATGTTTTTGTATTTTCATGAATTTTTTTATTTTTTTGGTCTTTTGGAATTTTAAAAAAATTTAAATTTATTTAATGTGTAAAAATTTGTACAATTGAAAAATGTTCATAGGGATTTTAAGAGGTTTTTCATCAAGTGTATCTAGGCAGCAGACACCTTTGCTAGACTTTTATGTTGTGGCAAAGGGTCATAACTAGTTTGGTTTGAATTTACCTTTTTTTGACTTATCTACATTCATATTATTTTGTTTTTATTATAGTACTAAATAGACTAAGTTATGTTCACATGGTTAAACCTTTTTTTTTAATATGCAAACTTTATGTGATCTTGATAAACCTATAGATTCTCAATAGTCTCTATGTATTTTACAGTTAATTATTCCAATAGATATTATCATTTTTCATGGCAGTCATTGTCTTGAATAATATCCTTGAGAAAAACCTATAACTATGGGAGTTCAATCTCAATTTGTAAAACTACCTTGGTACCATAAACCAAATAATAAATTATGGCTCAATTAGGGATATGAACACTATTATGATATGCCCATAAGGTGTAAACCATCTGTTGATGCCAACTTATAATATATATTTTAGCTTTTTTCCCTAGTATCTTAACAATAATTTTATTTGTGACTTCTACATTTCTATTAACCTATGGGTAGTATGGTGTATAGAAGGTATGCTTAATTTTATAGTTGTTACAAGAATTCTTCACTATTTTATTTTTAAATGATGATCCATTATCCATGATAATGGATAAAGGTAAACCAAATTGGAAAAAAAATATTTTTTAGCAAGAATTTGAGATGTCATATCCAATGTTAAACTCAAGTAGAATTGAATCCACCCATTTGGTAAAATATTTATTATATTCATTAATAAATTTGTGTCCTCTTGATAATATTAGATTTATCATTATAATCAAATAAAATCCCCAAAGGGAAAATTCCATGATGAAATAATAAGTTATAACTCATGAGATGGTGCATGATTTAAATTACTATATTTATGACATTCAATGTACAATTTATCATGTTTGATACATTATTTTTCTATTGTGGTCATATAGTAACCTTGTTACAATAATTTCTGGGACACTACTTTTCCACTAAAATTTACTCCACACTCACTGCCATGCATCTCTAGAAGAGTCATACATGCTTCTTATTTGTTTAGACAATGAATCAATTTTTCATGAAAACCCCATTTGAATAAATCACTCCTAATAATAACATAACAATGTGATTACTATTGGAGTATACATTTTTTATTTCAATTAAAATGATCTGGTGTAAATTTTATATATAGGAAATTATATATATATATCATTGTTCCATTATGTATTTATGTAATTAAGCATAATGGAAATAACCATTAAATCATTCATTTTAGTTGGAATAATTTAAGGTGGTCATAAATGTTGGATTGCAAAACTTATGTAATCATCATTAATACTTGGTGGCATCAATGATGTTGCATTAGTGTGATGATTATCCTTACGTAGGATAATTTAAATATAAAATGTGTTAAATGTGTTTTCAATCTATCTACCATCTCCTTGTATGGAATACAATAGTCCTCTTTTGTTTGATAATGATTTGTAATTTGATTAACAACTAAGAGTCTCCATAAATATGAATATGTATCACATGAATATTTTTTGCAATATATAACACAATGATCAAGGTTTCATATTATTTTATAGTATTTGTGCATTGAAAATTTAAATGATAATAAAATGACATACAATCTCCCTTAGAAGTACATATAATAATACTTGCACCTTCACATGCTATACATATATAACCATCACAAAATATAGTCCATGTGTCTTGTGATATATGATAGGATAATAACTCATCACAAAAATCCTCACTCATTTAAAAATGATAAAACATTGGAGAAACACTTTTTGGTCCACAATAACTTGTCCGTTTACATATTTTAGAAATACAAATTTCAAACCAAATTCCATAAGTTGCATGACCCATTTTACTATTCTTCCTCTAAGATGAAATTTATTCATGAGAAACTTTAATGGGTGATATTTGATCATAACATGAATCTCATTTTTTAGCATATAGCAATTTTTATATTTCCAAGACTAATTCTAAACATGATTTTTCCATTTCTATATATTTACATTCATAACCAACTATTTTACGGTTAATATAATAAATTGTTTATTCCTTATGATCATCTTTATATTGTGCCAATAAGTCCCCCAAGGCCTCACAAGTTACTTAAATATAAATAATCAATGGTCAATATGGTATTAGTGGCATAAGAACTAGTGTTTTTTCTACATATTCTTTGATTTCATCAAAACTTTGTTGGCAAATATTGTCCAAAACAAAGTACCTTTCTTGAGTAAACATTTGAAAAGAAGGGTTTTATCATCTAATTGAGTAATAAAACATCTAGTTACTTGTATTATACATTTTAAGCATAGTAATTAGTTTAAATTAGTTGGATGAGGCATTTAAATAATAGATATCACTTTTTTTATCAACCTCAATATTATGTTGAGAAATAATATAACCCAAATTTTCTCTAGAATATACCCCAAAAATTACATTTTTTTGGATTTAATCATACATGAAAGTTTATCAAACATTCAAATATCTATCATAAATCACTAGAATTATATTTTTAGTGTTTGGATTTTTATAAAATATCATAAACAAAATCTTCGATAGTATTATGTATAAAATCATAAAAACTATGTGTCATTGCCCTTTGATAAGTAGTTCTAACGTTTTTAAGTCAAAAAGGCATAAGGGTATAAGAAAATGCTCCCCATGGTGTGGTTAATGGCATTTATTATTGATATAAAGGGTTAATATTTATTTTATTACAACCAACAAAACCATTTATGATTGAAAAGTCTGATATCTATAAATAGAATCAACAATCATGTATATATTAGGTAGTATAAAATAAAATTTTAGGGATGTTTCATTTAAATAATTAAAATCTATGAAACATAGAATGTAACCATTAGGTTTTTTAATGAGAACTATATTGAAATTATGATCAAAATGTGTAATTGATCTAATGAATCATGCATCTACAAGTCTTTATTTCTCATCTTTTACAAAAAAAATTTATCTTAGGATGCATCTTAACAATATTTTTGCTTGACATGATTTGCATCTAGATATAGAATTATACTATGAATTACCATGAATGGATCTATACCAGGCATGTAGGAATTTTTGATATGTTTTACATTCATCCTCTTAATCATTATAGCGAGTAGTATTGGTTGAGGATCTTTATCTAGTCCATAGTTATATTGCATCATTTCTTAATTAAGTAATGTGGATCTATCTATGATAAATGGAGCTACCACAATGGTATTATTGGTATTATGTAGGATATTAGAATCATAATTTTCATTAAAGTAAGGATGAGTAGGCATAGCATGAGGAAACCTATTCTTATGATATAATAAGGGATGTCATCATATGCTCCCAAGTACTCTAACAATGACTCTTCTTAGAGAATTTATTCATTATTTGAATCTCTGGTATAAAATTCTCATCAATTAAATAAGTATTAAGAAGTTTTAACTCAAAAGTAGGAGTAGGAATATGCATGCATTTTGAGGTACATTTTATAAAACATATTTTATTATTTATTATTTTGTTTATTAACTATATATTTTTATCAAAATCCTAATATATGCCAATTGATGTTATTTATTATGAAAATAAGATGACTTATACTATTTTTTTTACCTAATCCTTGACCCTGATATCTATGGTTTATAAAATATCTAAAGACAAAATCATAATTTGGTGAATGTGGTGTATAATTATTTGTCGAATGGATCATTTCAAAATGTTTGAATGGATATATATATGTTGGACATGCATAAATAAATCCTTGATAGATAAATTTTAAATAAGCATGCAAATTAGATGGGACTGCATACATTTTATATATCCAATTATGTCCTAACAATACTTTATTATCTAAATAATTTGGAATAACATGGTAGGATAGGTAAGGTACAAGGTCATATAGTAATATTCAATATAATTTTCCCTAAGACCTTGCATCCAATGTTTTAGAATCCATTAATACTCATACTCTAAGATTCTAAATATTTAGTCTCAATGCCTAATAATGAAATAAATATATATTACAAATATTACATCCTAATCCATTATCCATAAGTTCCCTTTTAACCAGAGTATTATGAACACATGCTTGTAAATAGGAGTCAATAATGTGTTGGACTGGTAGATCTTATTTTTCAAAGGAAATATTATGTTCTATCCATTTAATAAAATTCAAAATAGAGGCTACATATTGTGGATCCACATTACTTTGAAATATTTTCATATGTAATGCTTCTAATAAAATATATTTAAATTTGGAAGTCATGTGTAATAAATCAAAAAGTAAAATTTTATCAATGACCTCATTGGGTTTTTTTACATAGTACATGAAAATGATACATGGTTCATTCATTCCCTTTTATTCTTATTAGTAACAGATAATAATTAATCATAAACATTATTATGAAGGATATGCCTATATACATGTGTGTTAAGTCTATCATGTTTTTGAATCCATTTAATTATTATTTGAATGAATGTAAAAATGTATAGAAGATAATAAATTATGATCATCATGATGTATTTAACAAATTAAAAATTATCATATGTATGCATGTTGTTAAGAAAAATTTATTCTTTTAAATTTGAAAGCAACCTAATTTTGAAATAATTTTTTAACTATTAAAAAATAAAGGAAAAAAACCATATGGCACACTAGGATTAGATAGGAAGACTCAGAGCTTAGGTTCGCCAAATGTTTAACTTTTTTTTGAATGAAGGCTTATGAGGAAGAAGATAATCAATAATGAGATAAACCTATTACAAAAATAAGTCTATTTAAATAATTTAGATTATGACACTCAATTTTAGTGCTACATTAAAAAATACTAGATATAGAAAGTAAAATGCCCTATAGTATTTTCACTGCACAATCATGAAGAAGAAACAATAGTTAGCATATGAAATTATATATAGATAGATCTCTAATGTGTAAGGGTGGAAATATGTTGTTTGATGTTTATTATAAAGTTTTTATATTTTTAAAATATTCTTTTTTGTTGCTTTGACACTTGTGTCACCCTATGAACACTTACATCAATATTATTATCTAAACCCTAATATAACAATTCTATATAGAATGTTTGTTGTATCAATATGTAACCACATATTTATTTATTGGTTTTCTATCACCTTTAATATGGTGTATCTATATATAATTGATAGTCATTTCATAATTATTTATAGATATAACACTAGTTCTTCACCTTAGGTTAGGTTACCTTACCAAAAAATGGGTTAATGGGCTCATGGTGTCAAACTAACCTCAAAGACCCTTATATCGATGAGTGATGCTTACATATCCAATACTCTAATTATGGCCTAAAAATTATGTAGTTATACCTTGTGTGTGGGAATGTGTGTACATAAGGGTGAAATATATTATATGATAATACATATAGTGATATAACTTATAACTTGACAAATATGGCTCATGATATATGTTTTGAGTGCTTTAGACATGTAGTTTTAGTGTTGTTATGATTGATATGCAAATATGAATGAATATGGTAGGATATATTAGTTGTAAAATTGATTAATTGAGATTGAATAGGTGATTTATTGATAATTTATATATTTACAAATGAATTGGATTTGACTTATATTTATACTAGTTCTTTTGAAATAATCCCCATAAAAAGGTTAATGACATTCTTAGGTCAACTTATACACATCGAAAGATTTGAAATTTTGAGTTTTTCTAGTGTAAGGACACTTGAATTAGATTAGGGATAATATATTCATGCTAATTTCAAACCCCAAATTTAACTATCTAGGATAGAGGAAAGTTGTTGAGGTTATATAGCTAATAGTGAAGTATATATCAAATTTTAGGCATTCTATGGTTACAAGTGATCTAGATAATCAGAATAATTAGGGTTGGACAAAGAAATAAGTAATTAGATCTAATGAGATGGTGAGTGAAATATTTTTATCTTTGAGGAAGGTCAAAATGAAGGGTAGATCCTTGAGATATATTTTTCAATTGTATAAGACTAGTTTAACATAAAAATCTAGATTTAAGCATCTTGATTTAACCTTTTAGGGTTTACTATGTAAAACCTATATTTATATTAAAGGGATTAGATGTCTAAATTAGTTAAATAAATTGAAATAATTAAGTACAAAATTATCATAGCATTTTACTTTCCTTGACTTTCTAAAAATAACAAAAAATAGGCATAAATCTTGACTTATCTGAAAAGTGATTGATGCAAATGATCTAGGTTATGAAAATTGACTTTTAGATAGTTTTGAATATCCACAATAATAGTTTAAAGTATATTTTATCATTGGATAGTAGTGCCCCATATGGATAGTATCACCATGCTTGTGTAGTTTCCTTAATTTGTCATTAATTTCCCTTACAAAGACTATTCCTATTTTCTAGGATAACTTACACCTATGTTTTTAGGTCCTGTTCATGCATACATGAATCTTGGAGATCTATTTTGTGCCTATAAAATCTAATTTAGTGTTAAAACCCTAATCTTTCTTACAAAAATAGAATGAGTAATAATTGTGTGTTTGTTAGTAGGATAGGATGGACATCCTCAAAACCCCATTATGAAGAGAGTTTCCTACATATAAATACTCCAAAGAAGGATCAAGCCTAATGTAGTTCTCCCACATAGTGATTGATGCAAGTATGAGTTAATGATATAATGAGAGTGTAATTAGATGTCTTGAGTGTGGTTGATCTTTGAAATATTTTAAAAATAGGCTTAGGGTTGTGTAGATGGTAGTATGCAGAAGTAGGGAAGAATAGGGATCAAATACCTTAATTTTGCTCAACTTATCTTTGGTTTGAATGTGATTTTACATATATTTTCCATCTAGTGAATAAAGGTAAATGAGACTTACATTTATAGATTTCTATAGCTTGTGTGAATAATAAAATGTGCTTAGTCAACTTTAAGTAGGGGCACACATTTGAAAAATTATCCATTAGGAAGAATTAGGGCTAAAGATAATAACACCTAGTTGGGGACAATAGTGCCATGTGGCTATTGTGTCCCAAATGTGGTGATAATTTCCACTTGGTAGACTACTAAGAAAATTGGGATGAAATCTAAAAATATTGTCCTAAGGCTATATTTTGGTTAACTGTAGGTGATTATGATCAGGTCAATGACTATAAAAGTGTGTCTAAGGTTCTAGGATAGGTCTAGGGCTAAGATATGAATAAGTTAACTCAAGTGACACTCATAGCATAAAATTACCACTTATGACTAGTATAAAGGAAAAATAAGCATACCTAGACTTACCTTGGAAGTGAAGCCCATGTAGTTGAGTGTGAGTATGTGAATCTAGGTATGCATATGTGAAACATGATCCAAAGAAATGTTTTATAATGAGATATGGAAAAATGAATCCTTACTTAAGAGATGCTTAAAAATAAAAGACTATGCTAAAATAATGCAACTAAATAAAGTTGAGTAAAGAGAGAGGAAAGGAATGAATACACCTCATTGGGTACATGAACCAATGTATGAACCGTATGACAACCTATGTGTGAGTGTATATAGTTATCATATCATTGAATAGTTTGGTCTGAGTTGATGGCCTATTTGATCCTCATATGGGTAGCTCAAAAACCCAATCTAGTTTTGACTCCAACATTACCCACCCCTATTCGATGGATCCTAATTTGTGAATAGCTTGGATAAGATTTTATGTGTGCCTAACACTCTCATTTTGGTGGATCAAGAATTCAATTACACCATGAGTCCATCATTTCCAACCTATGAAGTAGATGCATCTATAAATGAACTCCAATTTTTTTTAAAATTATCTACGTAAATATAGTTGTGTATGTTAGCTCTATATCCACTTGGTATCTTAGGCAGATCTAGGCCACTCAAGAATAACAACCATTACAAATGGAGTAAGGTATGAATCTAGTGAAAACCTAGAATGTGATAGAAATTATATATAGTGTATAGAATGACATGGAGTTTATCATTCCATTTGATCAACCTATGTGTAGATGAGTATATGGAAACTATGTTTCTCACCCATGCCCCCAATCTAGTATCTAAGTATACTAAATTTGAACCAAGTATGTAATAGTTGAATGTGTAACTAAACTAAATATGTGAGTGATCATGCCACATATGATGCCCCAAAAATATGAAAAAATGGTATGAATCTAAGCTAACATGAATGCATCAAACCTATTATTATGTATATGTAAATCTATATTGTACTTGGTGTATTGGTATTAATGATTTATATTTTCCTAAAGCTCAAGCTACTAGATAGTATCATCATTTAGTTGATAATAACACCCTATGGTACTAGTGTCTCAATCTAGGTGTTAATGCTTGCATGGTCTAAATTCTAGGTGATTTGAACTATTGTCTCAATATCTATTTTTTCATATGTCTATCATGAGTATGATTTCTAAAACTTAGCCTATGTTGAATTTTATCTATGAATAACAATTTATGAGTCTAATCTCTATGAAAAACCCTTGTGATTTCCCCATCTCTACTGTATTTGTGAAATCTATGAAATAATTATCCTCTAAAGAAGTAAGTCTATAAAATGTGTTAACTAGAGCATGTGCATGATATTCCAATATAATGTCCAAACATAACATCAAAATGTAGAATCTAAGCATAGTTAGGTATTGTAAGGTGTATGTTGTAATATAGAATTACACAAAGGTGTCAAGATAGATGTAATCAATTTTTATACCAGTAAAATTTGAGTAAAAACTTAGGAGGATGGGGCATGATGTCCATCATGGCACCCAAGTCAGAAAGGTAGTTGCATGACTTCCCTTATGGTATTAACAACTAGTGTGTGTGTGTGTGTGTGTGTGTGTGTGTGTGTGTGTGTGTTACAAGAAAATAAAAGTTTCATGGTGTAGAAGCATAAAGGTAATTGTACATACAAACACATGATGCATGTAAAAGATAGACTAAGGGGTCACAATATAATGGACATGGGCATATGTCACTAAATATGAGGATGAAGACATACAAGGACATGTTCAAATGTCCACATACATAAGAGAAAAACAATTTGGATTAGAGACATATAGAAATACATGTTTAAATGTTCACATATCGAATTAGGAAAGCACACACAAGGGACATGGGCACATTTTTAAGGCATAAAAATAAATAAATGGCATAGAGCCAAAGAATAATGGCTTATTCAAATGCCTTCAAAGATGGAAGAATCATGGGAACACAATCAAGTGTAATCTATGGAAACTATAAATGAAAGCATCTATATCTATGTAATACAAATATATGTAGATGCCAACATGCATATATATTGAGTCTAACTAGTGATAGTCAAAAAAAAATTGAGTAATGAGGAGAAATGATCAATATCTAGATAAACCAATGTGTAAACTAGAATGTATAGTATGTAAAGATAAAACTTGATTATAGAAACTATGTATGAGATTCCCCCAAGTGGGCAAGTGTATCAAATGTATAAACTTGGATCAGTGTAAATGCCCCTAATGGGTAGATGATAAATAGTCTTGATCAGTGTAGTGAATTAGAGTCATGTCTAGAATCTACAAGCACTCAATAAGAACAAATGAATAATATGTTTATGATAAAATAAACTATATTAAGATATCTAGTAATATTGAATATCAAGCAAGTAGTAGAAATGTAAAAATATCAATGCATATAATCTATAAATTTTGTATTTTTGAAATATTTGATATTTTTTGTATTTTGACATTTTTATTATTTTTACGTTTTCATAGTATAAGTTATGTACAAGCAAATAAAAAATAAACTATGTACAAGGAGAAAGAGAGAGATGGAAGTAAATCTTGTAAATGTAAATGAAACATAACAAAAGCAAGCTATAATGTCTCTATAAACCCAAGATCACATCCATGGGATGTGGATAATCAAATGGTGGATTTGGTAGAAGATCATCTAGTGTTAGATACTGAGCCTATCCAAACTCAAATAAGTCATCATCATCATCATAGTCATCATACCAATCTATATAAGTTTATGCATTTGAATGGCATGTTACTCAATTATGTAATATGCCTATCATGTAGTCCCAGGGTAAACCAAAATAGACTATAAAATATCTATGTGAAACATATGGTTATCTTCTATGTCATCATGTAAGATGTTAACCATGTGTCCATCATGAGTGATTGTCAAGCATCTCTATGACTAATCAACTATGCCATCAATCACCTATAACCATGTACTAGTTATGTGTGACATGTTTATGAATGTATCTACTCAAAATGAAGAATAATGTATTGGCCATCTTGGGGCCACATGAAAATAGTAATGTAATATTTCTAATGGATTCTTGATAGTGTATATCATGTTTTAGCTCACTCTCTTGATAACCAATGTGGTGTAAAAATCCTAAAGTACAAGTATTAAGATAAAAATCTTCATCTATAGCCACATGGGGAAGATATATTTTGCTACATATATCTATATAGTCTATGAATCATGTTTTGAATGTCTATGTTGATGATGGCTCTATTATGGTGCTCATATCTATATAGTAGCTCGTATCACTGGTGGTGGTGATTCCTATGGAGGTGGAACTCTATGATCTAGATAGTGCCCTTAACCTTAAATTTATTTAGTTTATGTTATAGTATTGTACATATGTCTATATCATGTCTTACGAGTCTATGGAAGTGGGAAAATGGTTGCCCTTCCTATGGTGACAATTTTCTAACTAATTTATGTCATACTATGGGTAATATCATCAGTCCTCTATCAAGTAATAGTTATAATATCTAGTGTGGTTTATGTTGTGATCTCCCTACCTAATTATGTATGACTAAATCAATATCCATGGATGTGACCATATTTATTGAATAGATTATGGGATCTATTACATACTATGGTTGATTATGTGATCCCCTAGATCTAGAATCTTGAACAAGTAAGGCCATTTGTTTAGGGCAAGGTATAAGTGCCTTTGAGTTATCTCTATATTCTCCTAGACCCACTAGTGTAAAGCTTAATCCACATAAATAATAATCAATGTCTATAGGTGGTTGATCATCCTCTA
This sequence comes from Torreya grandis, assembly GCA_037957365.1. Taxonomy (NCBI): domain Eukaryota; kingdom Viridiplantae; phylum Streptophyta; class Pinopsida; order Cupressales; family Taxaceae; genus Torreya; species Torreya grandis. Next base: position 496,121 of record JARHVA010005653.1, on the reverse strand, counting down.
TAATTTCCTATGAATCTATGTCAAAATTATGAATTTAAGCCTCTTTTGAATTAATAAGTATTAGTAATTAGGTTGTGATAATCTCATCATCTATCCTAGATGAGGATGTATATACTATGAGAGGTTTTTATTCTATGTTTAGTGAAGGTAAAAATGTTGGGAGAGACTATCCATCTATCATTGCAGAAGGCAATTGTTATTGGATATGTTCATCCTCTATCATTGTTAAAGGTGCATGTGTTGTAGGAAGCTCTAAAGGTGGTATTGTTGACAATTTTGACCTCACAGGTCAAATTATCACCCCTACCATTCAAAACTTTGCATATCATGTAATTTTATCTTATGATTCATTAATTTGGTCTTGATAATTTCTTAAAATGATAAAAATAAGCAATTATTAATAGGTCTTAAAGTTTTAGGTGAATTAAGGTCTTGTCCCTCATTTGTCTTATGCTTGTCTAGTTATTTTTGGCCTTTCGAAGCCATTTTCAGTGGTGAGAATAGTATAAAGTGTATTTATTAGTTTCATAGAATTATTAAAGGTAATTATATGCCTTAAATATGGATTATTAGGTTGATCACGTTTTAGACTAACTCCATGACTCATTTTTATGCAAAATTTGACCATTTTATGCCCTTTAGAGACATTTTGGATAGTATTTGATGAGGAAAAAGCTTGATTACATATTAATTCACCCTATAAAACATTATAAATACTTAATAATACATTCATGGCATTTAAATCATATATCCTTGGTGAAAATAGCCTTTTTAGTGCAAAAATAAGCCTTTTTGAGGCATTCATTTTGTTTTTTAGAGTATTTTTATGATAAAAGATTAATAGATGCTTCATTTTGTCCATAAATAGTAATATAAATTATTTGGAGGATGTTTTGGGTAAAAGTTTTTCAAAAACCAACTTTTCTCCAATATTGACCTTCCTTGCATGCCTAGAAGTGTAGTTTTCAAATGCTAGGTATGAGAAGATGAGAGATATTTAGGATCTAAAAATTTGAAAATTGTTAGGGTTATTAGTAAGATTCAAATTATTATAATTTTTTCATATATTGGTGTGCCCATATTTATGAACAATCTCTAAGAGTGACAGTAGGTCACTATAGCTTATTCATCTAAGAGGGGTATAATATTGGGACTCTTTCTTGATCTAAATAAAAAATGAAGAGTAATGGTTTTTAAAGTTTATTATAGGATTTATTAGTCTCTTTTTCATATTGTTATCATTTGATAACTTCTTCTAGGAAGGTATTTATAGCATAAAATCATGTTTCCTTCTCTATTCTTCTAAGTGGTCTCTTGGGTCAGTTTTGAAGAAAAATATGGGTTCTTCATCAGATGTGTCCATATTAAATGGTTATAAATGTATTATTTAAATAATTACACACATTTTTTTATTTAAGTAAGAACTCATAAGTTTCAATTCAGAGTGTAACTCTTTTGATAGTGTGTAAGCTAAATATATCTTTTCAATAAGGTACAAATCCATTTGTTGAGATTATTTTCCAATTATTCATGAATTACAGGTGATGTAAATATTCCATTGATATAAATATATCAACATGATATTCTATTTCGTACTCTTATGTATTTCATCACCATCAAATGACCTTAAGGGATTTTGAAGAAAATGATTATTGTTTGTTCATAGGCAAAGCTTTAAGATAGAAGTGAAAGTAACTTGGAGAATTTTAAATCAATTTATAGGGATTCCCCTTGGTTTATAATTTTGAATAATGTCTTGGTAATATTTATTATTGTTCTAATGTCCTAGAATGTCAACCTACCATTGATGTCAAGCTTGGTCATCATACATAGTGCATGAATGAAGGTGATTAAATTATGGTTTGGAGTGTACAAGTAAAATTTTTAGGTTTTAAAAGGTAATAAATGTGTTTTTGAGGTTCATATATGTCTTGGTTGAGTTCCAATGCTTCATACTATCCTTTTAGAGAGAGAAATATGACTATCACTTGAGAGTTCACTTTAGCTCTACCATGCATTGAATATCATCTTAAAATGTGTTTTTGTGCTATAAATCCTCATGAAAGTTGATTGAGTTTGAAATTATTGATAAAGAGAACAATAATTTATCATAGACATAAAAGGCATTGAAAAGGTATTTCAATATGCTCAGTATTCCTCTTACAAATTTTAAGGTATATTATGAGATTTTAAGGTATTCTAAAAATTTAAGGTTTCATGTTTGGATCTGATTTGTTGTGTTTAGCCTTCAAGAACACCACATTATTTCAATAATGGGTCTTAGGTTCCCCAACATACAAATAATTAGTTCTATAAGGGAACCTTATCATTTTTTTCATCTCAAGTCCATACCATTACCTTTCACACTATCCTCATTACCTTTATACTATGTATTCCCCTTTTTCCTTATTCACATTCCCTTAACACCATCCTCATCTCTCTCCACCCATCCATCTTCCCTTATAGGTCTAGGTTATGCATATGAATTCCCATACTCCCATATTCATCACAAGGAGTGAAACCATGAAATGTTGATACATTTAGGTCATGGAATTAATAAAGAGGTAAACAATCACTCTTATCCAACCATGAACACCTACAACCATTCATATGGATTAATGTAGCAAAGTACTAAAGAAATTGATGGAGAATGCTTCTCAAAGGAAAATAGAGGTGAATGGGAGAAAGTTGGTGATGAAATAAAAATAATAATTAAATTCATATATGGTTTTAATATAACTACCCTAAGTGATGCTTTTGGAACTGTTTCAGTCTGTAAATCATATTATGCACCTCTTTGATGATTGAGTTTGAAGAGACAATCAAGATCTAGGTCTCAGGTTTGAAAAGACATGACTTGTTTAAAAATTAATGGTTGAGACTCAATTTAATGATGTAAGTGTTGAGGTGGATCATTAACCCATAATAAAGAAGCTTCCATTTTTATAACAAGACCAATGAACACTTATAGTAGCACTTAAAACCATCTTTATTGACACAAGCCTAGTGTGGGAAAGAATTTGAATAGATGGTTACATTTTTACAAGACTTTGGAGTCTCTTGTATGGAAAAAAGTGATAATGGTAATAATAGGATCATTACATATAAAATTAAAGACATTAAATCCTCAATAAATACCCTATTATAGAATTTATAGGCAACATGTAGCTAAGTTAGAATGGAAAATGTAGGGGACAGGGTTCAAAACTTCATTTTCATCACAAAAAAGAGTGAATAACAAAGAAAACACTATTAAATATGTCAAGTAGTATATGGGATTAGTTTAACCTATTTTATTCATAAAATCTGAGCTCAAAGAGACATCTATAGTGATGTATTTCCTCATATGTTGTGTTATAGCAAATGAATCAAGTAGTGTTGGTTATCAATGATCCAAAGAAGGAAGTTGTGAAATAAGGGCATATATGGTACTGAAGTGAAGTGAAAAGGTATAAGGTGTAATTATATAATATAAAACACTCATTTGGATCATCTTATATTTAGATCATACTCACCTATAGCCTAATCGATACTAGGGCTAATGAGGATGAAAAACACAGTCATGAAGGATGGAGGGAAAGATGTTTTATTTTAAGGGAATTATGTTTTGATTTGAGGTAAATGGTACTATAAGGTAATATAAATTATTTTTTTCATTAAATTTCACTCAATGATAAATAAAAATCACTTTAAATATAGTAAGGTAATCACCTACAACCACCTTAGCACTTTGAAGAAGTTGCCTTATGGGATGGATGGTAGGTCTTAGGTTTTTAAAATTAAATTCGTTTTTAATGGAGGGATGAAAGTTACCAAATATTGGGTAGATTTAAATGATAATGGACACACATATACCCTTATTCATGAAGTTATAATTTACACCTACAAGCCCCCAAATTCTCACAAAGAGAACCTACAACCATGTTGGTGCAAGAGAAGGATTTGTTAATGAAAGGTGCCCTAAATGGGTTGATTACCTTGTCCTAATGTTTTAGAGGTTCATAATGAAGTTTTATACACTAACTTTTTAATGATGTAAAATAATTCTCATATGGATCCTAATATTCGAGTACTCAGTTTGTACATTCCCTAATCTAGTACATATACTTGTAAAAGCATAGAAACCATGGCATAAGAGGTGGGTACAAGTAGTGTTTGGCCATGGTAATACCACATTATAATTGAATGGAAGGATAGGGAGAGTGTAAATAATTTTTTTATACATCATTACCATCATTAAATATGGATACACAATCAAATGTCAACTCATACACCAAGTTGACACACAGTTAAGCTTGAAAGACCATCAAAATTAGTGCATTGGTCTAAGTCTTGAACAAGGTGAGTAGGTTCCACTAATAATAAGTAAAAATGATTATGAGAGTATATTTAATGACCTAAATAGGTATTATGTAAATTAAAATTAAGTTTAACCATGTATTTATAGACCAACAAGTGTCATTCCTAACCAAAGAAGCACACTCATATAACCTACAATAGGCCTACCAAGTATAAAGGGTGTAAGTTGAGAAATTTAGTTAAAATTATGGGTACCAACATGATTAGGAACATAAAAAATAATTTATTATGTACATAACTTTATTTTCATCATTAAATTGAGGGAATGGAGTGATTTTTGATGCAATACACAGTCCATATGCCCATTTTTCACACAGTCAACATCTCAAAAGTCTACCTTGGAATTTTTAGGTTTAAAGGAGATAAAAAGGTCATTTTGACCTAAAAATTTATAATAAGTGTCCTTATGACCCAAGAAAAACTTATATATAATTTTTTTTCTTATAAAAATATGGAACATACATTATGTTTTATCTTATAGTTAGGCCACTTTCAAGCATGCATGAAGGCAAATAACGGTGAGAAAGTGACCAAAATGAGTGTAGGGTGGTCTTGGAATAATTTTTGGTGATTTGGGAAGATTAAATAATCTGTATTTATCTATAAAAAACATTAATTAATCCCAATAATGATAATAAAACACTCATGAATGTTGGTGGGTAGATATTTGACATCAAACCCCACTAGCCTAGACTAGGCCTATTGCCCAAGAGAGGGTCATTTTCATTTAAAAAATAAAAATTTACATTAAAAATAATTAAAAAATGTTTATGTATATATTTTATTCATTTTACATTTTTTTTTTAGAATAATTCATAAAGAATCCATCTTTGGGTTCAAAAGCAAGACATGGTGCATAAAATGCAAGAATCAACTTGAGAGGCCAAGTTTAGATGCCCACCCCATCAAGAACGTTTATCATGGGACATAAATTAGTTATGGGATATTATAAAGAGTCTTAAAATTCAAATTTCTGGAATTTTTTCTTAGTTTGGACATCACATTTTTATGAATCATCCTTTAGGGTGAAAACTATCAAAAACCCTCCCAAAACCCTAATCGGACTAGTTTGTAGAGGTGGAGTTATAAACCTCAAAAAATGACATATTTTATTCATTAAACATACCATATGTTTTATTATACTCTTAGAGTGTCCTTAAAATTATTTTCTTGTGTACCTTCACTTGTATAGAATTGTACAAAAATGGTCCTTTTTGATGTTTTTGAGATAACATGAGTGTTCTAGGAAATGTAGAAGGATTCCAATCACTTGGGATGAAATATTAGGATTTTTTTTTACCTTATAAAACTCAAAAATTCATATAAAATCATCCATAGGCTCCAAACCATTCAATTCTTTTGGGCCAGTTAGAAAATGCCTCAAAAAGGCAAGCCTTCCAAAGGGAATTTCATGGTTTTAGTACCTCTAGGTTGTTCTAGGCCAACAAATTTTACATGTATGATGGTGGAGAAATTATAAAATTTAATAAAACACTTTTTATAGGTTTCATACATGTTCAAACTCCTAGCAAAAATAAATCTCTTCTAGGGCTAAAAAGGCTAATTAGGCATAATTTGGCAAGGAAACGTTGCTTGAAAACATGTCTAAACTTTGATTTTGGACACAAAATTTTTTATGGATATATGGAATGATAGATTGTAAATTTAAAAAATCTTTTTTTCTCATCATCACTTCTATTTTCTCCTATATAAGGAGCTATGCTTGAAAAAGGGCTATAAGGATTGCATATAAAATGCATGGTTTGGGTGTTGTTCTAGGTCTTGCTAAGTGTTTGATACATAAAATTACTTTTTCATAGGTTTTTTATGCCTTTTATAATACTTACATGGTGGATATATTCAAAATTGATCCAAAATTGAAGAAAACTCCACCTTTTCCTTCTATGCCTTAGTTGAAAATGAACTTTTCAAGGAGTGAAAGAATGAAATGTTGTATAGATGTTACTTATAATCTTTTCTAAGGCTACTATACATTTCCCATGCACAATATGAGTGAATAAAAAGTCAATTCATGTTGGATAAAGTTTCAAAATGTTTAAAAATATCTCCAAACTTCAAAATGACTCTTCCTCCTTCAAACACCATCCTTTAAGACCAAGTAAAATTTAGCTTAGAGAGTTTCTTAGGAGTATAATTAAGTTTGTATAATAAATTTCATGATTTTATGTGGTTAGTGAAAACTATTTAAATTCATTGATACCTATGTTCAATGAGGATACTTCTTTACCAAATATATAGTGAGATTGAATAAGGATTTAGGCACTTATGTGGTTCAAACACCACAAATCATTAAGGAAGACTTATTCCAGCTTTCCAAATACATCTGAAATGAAATGCTATGCCAAATTTTTCCAAGAAAAATAAATACTAATAATATAAATGATATGTTAGATTTTGAGGAAAGAAAAGGAAAAGTTAAATTTCCTAATTTTAGGATCTTTTATCTCCTTCTCCTCTCTCTCTCTCTCTATATATATATATATATGTATATATATATATATATATATGTATATATATATGTAAGATAATTTTTAGAATTTGAATAGAATTTGAAGAGAGAGAGAGACAGAGAGAGATGTCTAGAGAGAGAGAGAGAGAGAAGACATCTCTCTCTCTCTCTCTCTCTATATATATATATATATATATGTAAGATAATTTTTAGAATTTGAATAGATACTTAATCTAAGTTGTGTAAAATCCATGCTAAAAAAACATTTTTACTTTCCTATTTTGATGAATAAGATATAATTCATACCTCCTCAAAAGTGTATTTTAGTGTATTTTCATGGTTTGTTGATAGATGATAGTGATGGTTCATACTTCCTCTCATCTTATCCTTTATTTCATACCTATTTATTGGTATTAATATCATCCTTGTAGGTCTCATTATGTGCTTGAATCATCTTGATTATATGACAAGTGAAAATTTTATTTAATGTCTTTGAAAGACCTATTGAATAGGTTCCTTAGATCATGCATCAAACCTGAGCCTCTGTGTGAAATATTGATGTTTGGGGGCTTTCATTTGAGAAGTGTAATAAATTTATGTTTTTGTCCATCCCTTTAGTGCATACAACACAAATGGAGGTTACATTTTAGTTTATCACCCTAGTTAGATAGGTTTTCCTTTTAGTTTACCTTCTTCCCTTTTCCATTTTAAGCTAGTAGTGATCCCAACTAATACATTAAGGGGAGCTAGCCCTTATAATTTAGAGATCCAATCCACTTACTAAGACACCCATAGAAAAATATTGTGTCCATGTTACTTCAGACTATGAATGCCTAAAACTACCTTCACAAGGGTTCATGTCTAGAAGACAATAGTTTTTGACATGCCTAGTGGGACTCATTAGAGCTGGCCTTGGTGAAATTGTAGTTTTAAAAGTTTTTTTCATGAATAATTTGGTGATTTCAAGCTCAATAAATTACTTCTAATAGTCTAGGCATAGTATCTAAGTAAGTTTATTTTCATTTCACTATCCTTATGTTGCTTTCATGGTTGTGTATGAAGAAAACTATGATATACTTCCATATCATCCCTATGATGGATCATACCAACCTTATCATGATATATATGAGTCTTTATAAGATCCTAATCAGCCTAACCATGATCTTTATCAAATCTATGATGAGCCTTATCAATTTTCTCATGATCCTTATTATTAAGAGCATGACTCTTACCTTCTTTGTGAACCATATCAGTATAAAGAATGGATGAGATAGATGTTTAAATAATATCTTATGCAATAAAATTTTGTTAAAACTCTCAATATGAGGAAGTGAATGGTCTATTTCAAAATGTGTCTAATGATCCAGAAGAAAGGAATGAGTTATGTAACCTTGTATTAGAGAAGATGGAGACTTGGGAGAGGTAGCAAATTGAGTTGAAAAAATTGTCTAAATAACCCTCTTGTATTCTTTGCCAATCTTCTTGTGTTCTTTGTTCTCCTAAAGTTCTTAATCATGCTCAATGTGTGATAGGGGAGATTCATAGTTTGATTCAAGATCAAAATCATATATCTATTGAGCCTATTCAAGAGACTAAGCCTTATTATAACTTCACTTCTTCCTTATTTGTACCTCAAGTTCAAGTTGTCCATGAGAACAAGGAGATTTCAAACTTTGATGAGGTGATGGACAAGTGGAAGGAGAAAAATATAGAGGTTTTTATGATTTTCTATTTCCATCCTCTTCAAGACTCCCTAAATGATTCATTACCCTAAAAACCCTAAAGCATGATCATGATAACCCTTCCATGCTTCATATTCCCTCTCAAACCAATGAATTTCATTACCCTGCCACCAACTCCCTTCTTTAGGGGGAGCCTATTATATGGAAGATAAATAAGAGGTTTTAGCTACAAGATAAGTTCTTAGAGAGTGTGAAGAGAAAGATACAAGTGTGTATGAGGAAGAGTTATTCATTTATACTTCACTTGAGGTTGTAGTTGAGAATGAGAAGGCTAGTCTTAAGGTGGAAGAAGTTTGTGAGGAATTGGTACAAGCTGAAGTCATGAATGAATTTGAGATATCTCTAGTTGAGAAATATGAAGGTGTAAATCAATCTAATTTTATTAAAATTGATCAAAATGAGGAACAAAAAAATGATTGGAAACTATACCTTGAATCTCTATAAGAGATTAAAGAGGTTTATAGGGATATGTTGCCCATTGGAGAGCACATTTATGAGAATTTTGATCAAGAGTCACCTATTCAAGATCATGATCAATCTTAGGTTTACTATTCAAATCTCTTTGAAGATCTTTATGAACTTGAAACAATTGATAAGAAGGATAAGGTCACTCAAGGATGATGCAAAGATGAGATATCACTTGATGAGGTTGTAGATGACAAGAAATATGAGAAAGATATGGAAGTATAAGATTATTTTATATTTATTAGTGACTATATTTATAAGTGCTTCCTAGTTGAGTCACCAAAATTTTGACAATTTTGACTTCACAGGTCAAATTATCATCCCTACCATTCAAAAATTTACATATCATGCTATTTTTTTTTGTGAGTTAGTAATTTGGTCTTGAAACTTACTTTAAATGATCATAATAAGTCATGATTAATATGTCTTAAGGTTGTTTAGGTGATTTAATGTCTTGTCCTTCATTTATCTTGTGCTTGTCTAGTCATTTTTGGCCTTTTTGAGCCATTTTTAGTGGTGAGAAGAGTCTACAATGTATTTATGAGTGTCATAGAATGTGTCAAAATAATTACATGCCTAAAATATGGATTATTAGGTTAATCACATTCTAGACTAACTTCATGTCTCATTTATATATAAAATAGGACCATTTTGTGCCCTCTATAGAAGTTTTTGGTGGTATATAATTAGGAGGAAGCTTGATTCCACATTTATTAACCTCACAAAACATTTTAAAGACTCAAGAATATATTTTATGGCATTTAAATTAGATCTGCTTGGTGAAAATAGACTTTTTAGTATAAAAATAGGCCTTTTGAGGCATTCATTTTCATTTTTAGAGTATTTTTATGTCTTTATAGGGTCATATTAATGGTTGAGTAGATTTTGGGTGAAAATTTTGCAAAAATAGACTTTGCTTTAATATTGACCTTTCTTGCATGCCTAGAAGGGTAGTTTTTAGATACTTGATATGAGAAGAGGATAGAAAGAGTTAGGATATGAAAATTTGGCCATTTTTAGAGGTCTCATTAAAATTTAAATTAGTGTCATTGGTTCTAATATTGGTTCCCCCATATTTATGAATAATTTCTAGGGGTGACAATAGGTCACTATATCCCATTAATTTGAGAGGGGTCTATTCTTTAGCATGTTTCTTGATCTCAATAAAAAATTAAGAGGAATGGATTTTAGGATGATTATAGGGGTTATTAGTCTCCTTTTAATCTTGGTCTCATTTAATAACTCCTTTTAGGAAGGTATCTTTAGCATAAAATCATGTTTCTTTCTCTATTATTCTAAGTGGTCTCTTGGGTCAATTTAAAAGAAAAATATGGTTGTTCATTACATGTTTCCATCTGAATGGTTATAAATCAATTATTTAAATCATTACACACCTTGTTTATACAAGTAAGAGTTTATAAGTTTTAATTTAAAGTGTGACTCTTTAGAGAGTGTGTAAGCTAAATGTATTTTTTCAATAAGGTAAAAATCCATTTGTTAAGATTATTTTCCAATTATTCATGAATTAAAGGTAATGTAAATATTCCATTGATATTAGGATCTCAACATGATATTCTAATTCCTACTCTTATGCATTGCATTGTGATAAAATGGCCATGATTTTGGAGAAAATAATTGTTGTTTGTTCATAGGTAGAGCTTTGAGATAGAAGTGAAAGTGCATTTGAGAAGATTGAATCAATTAAGAGGGATTCCTCTTAGTTTATAAGTGTGAACAAGGTCTTGGTAACAGTGATTATTTTTCTAATTTCCTAGAATGTTAACTTGTTATTGATGTCAAGCTTGGTCATCATACATAGTGCATGAATGAAGGTGATCAAATGTTGGTTTGGAGTGTAAAAGGCAAGTTTATAGGGGTTTTAAGGTAATAAAGGTGTTTTTGAGGCTCATTTATGTCTTGGCTAAGTTAAAATGCCTCTTAGTGTCCTTTTAGAGAGAGAAAGATGACTAGCACTTGAGAATTCACTTTAGCTCTATTCTATGCATTGAATATGATCTAAAAACCTATTTGTGTGTTAGAAATCCTCATAAAAGTTGACTAAGTTTGAAAGTCTTGATAAAGAGAGCAATCATTTATCATAGAACTCAAAGGCATTAAAAAGATTTTTCAATATGCTCAGTCTTCCTTTTGTAAAGTTTAAGGTCTATTATAAAATTTTAAGGCATTCTGATAGTTTAAGGTTTCATGTTTGGATCTGATTTATTATGTTTAGCCTTCAAGAACACCACATTAGTTCAAGAATGGGTCTTAGTTTCCCCAACATAAAAATAATTGGTCCTATAAGGGAGTCTTATCCTTATTTTCATGTCAATTACATATTGTTTCCTTTCACCCTATCCTCAATACCTTTATATTATGTATTCCCATATTTCCTTGTTCACATTCCCTTAACACCATCTTCATCTCTCTCCACCCATCCATCATCTCTTCTAGGTCTAGGTTATGCCTATGAATTCCCATACTCCAATATTTATCACAAGGAGTGAAACCATGAAGTATTGAGACCTTTTGTTCATGGACTTAATCAAGAGGCAAATAAACACTCTTAGCCAACCATGAGCACCTACAACCATTCATATGGCTTAATGTAGCTGAGTACTAAATAAATTGATGGAGAAGGCCTAGTTTACTTTTCATCACTAGCTTTCTCCCATTTACCTATATTGTCCATCAATATGGTTTTAATATCACTACCCTAAGTGACATTTTGGGACTATCTCAGTTTGTACAACAATATATGCACCTCCTTGATGATTGAGTTTGAAGAGACAGTCAAGGTCTGGGTCTCAAGTTTGAAAAGACATGAATTATTTCAAAATGAATGGTGGGTCATCAAGTTCATGATGGAAATTTTGAGGTGGATAATTACCCCATGATTAACAAGCCTTAATTTTAATCACAAGACCAATAAACACTTCTAGTAGCACCTATAACCACCTTTATTAACTCAGGCCTAGTGTTGGAAAGAAGTTGAATAAATGGTTGTATTTTTACAATACTATGGAGTATATTTTATGAAATCAAGTGATAATGGATATAAGAGGCTCAATACCTATAAATTTAAATACCTTCACTCCTAAATCAATACCCTAACATAGAGTCTACAACCATCATGTAGGTGAGTTAGAATGGAAAATACAAGGGATAGAATTTGAAACATCATATTCATGACAAGAAAGAGTTAAGAACAAAGGAATAACTATGATATATTTCAAGAATTATATTGGATTAGTTAAACCTATTGTATTCATATAATCTTAGCCCAAAGAGACATATATAATCATGTCTTTCCTCATAGGCTACGCTATATGAAATGAATCAAGTAGTGTTGGTTATCAATGATCCAAAGAAGGAAGTTGTGAATAGGGGTATATGTGGTACTATAGTGAATTGAAAAGGGATAAGGTATAATTTTATCTTCTCATGAAAAACTATGGATAATGAGGATGAAAAACATAATCAATCAAGGACTGAGGGAATGATGTTTTGTTTTAAGGGAATGATGTTTTAATTTGAGGTAAAAGGATTATATGTTAATATAAATGAGGTTTTGAATAAAAGGTAAATAAATGAGTAATAAAATTCACTTTTAACATACTAAGGTAACCACCTAAAACCACCTTATCACTTTGAATAAGTTGCCTTGTGAGATGGAAGGTAGGTCTTAGGTTTTTAGGACTAAATTTGTTTTCAAGGGAGGAATGAAGGTTCCCAAAGATTAGGTATATTTAAATTATCATGGATTCACCTATAACCTTAGTAATTAAGTTAAAATGTATACCTATAGGTCTCAAATTATCACAAAGATAACCTATAACCATGTTGGTGTAAGAGAAGGATTAGTTAATGCAAGGTGCCCTAAATCAATTGATGACCTTGTCTTGATGTTTCAAAGGTTCATAAGTAATTATTATAAACTTAAGTGTTAAGGAGCTCAAACCATTTCATATGGATCCTAATATTTGAGTACTTATTCCATACATTCCCTATTCTAGTACATATACTTGTGAAAACATAGAAATAATGGAATAAGAGGTGGGTGCAGGTAGTGTTTGGTCATGGTAAGACTGCATTAGAAATGAATTAAAGAATAGGGAAAGTGTCAATGATGTTTTGAGACATTTTTACCATAATTAAATATGAATACAAAATTAAATTTAAGATCATACACCAACCTAACACACAATCAAGTTTGAAAGACCATCATTATTGGTGTATTGGTCTAAGTCATGAAATGGTGAGTAGGTCCCACTAATAATAAGTTCAAATGAATGTGATAGGAGCTTGGATGACCTAAAGAGGTATGATGGAAATTAAAATTAATTATAACCATGTATGTGTATACCCTAAAGTGTCATTCCTAAGTAAAGAGTCACACTCATATAACCTACAACAGGCATACCAAGTATGAAGGGTGGAAGTTGAGAAATTTGGTTTAAATTATGGGTGCTAACATGTTTAGTAACATATAAAATAATTTAATATTCACCTAAATTTATGTTAATCATTAAATTTGTCATGGATTAATTTTTTAATGAAATACATAGTACATATGCCCATTTGCACATTGTCAACATCTCAAAAGTTTGCCTTGAGATTTTTGAAGTTTGAAGGAGGTAGAAAGGTCATTTTGACCTAAAATTTTGTACAAAGGGACCTCATGACCCAAGTAAGAAACCATATAATGTTTTTTATATGAAAATTAAGATCTCATATCCTCTATTTTGTCTCAAAGGTAAGCCATGTTTAGGCATGCATGAAGGTAAACAATAGTGAAAAAGTGATCAAAATGAGTGTTGGGTGGTCTTGAAACACTTTTTGGTGATTTGGGATGATGAAATAAGGTGTATTAAGCTATAAAAACATGAACTAAGCCTATGAATTATGATAAAACACTCATAATATTTGGTGGGTGGCCATTTACGGTCAAACCCCACTAGCTTAGACTAGGCCTATTACCCAAGAGAGGGTCATTTTGATTTCCAACAAAAAATTTCCACTCAAAATAATTTAAACATGTTTATCAGAATTTATTACTAGTGTTAAATCTATTGGTTTTTAGAATAATTCATGAATAAGCCATCTTTGGGCTCAAAAGTAAGATAGGGTGCATAAAATGCAAGAATCGACTTAAGAGGCCAAGTTTGGATGCTCACCCCATCAAGGAGGTTTATCATGGGACATAAAGGAGTTAGTGGCTGTTATAGGGGGTATTTAAATTAAAATTTGTGTAATTTTTTCTCTTTTTGGACATGAAATTTTTATGAATCATCCTTAAGGGTGAAAACTATCCCAAAATCCGAGTTTGTAGAGTTGGAGTTAGAAACATCACAAAATGACAAAGTTTATTCATGAAAACTACAAAATATTTTATTATATGCTCATAGTATCCTTCACATGATTTTTTGTTGTACCTTCAATTGTATATAATTATATAAAAATGGTACTTTTTGATGTTTTTGAGCTAAAATGAGTGTTCAAAGAAGTGTAGAAGGATCTGATCACTTGGGAGGAAATATAAAGACCTTTTTTACCTTATAAAACTAAAAAATTGATAAAAATTCATCTATAGGTGCCAAAACCATTCAATTATTTTTGGCCAATCAAAAAATGCCTCAAAAGGGCAAGCCTTCTAAAGGCCATTTCATGGTTCCATTACCTCCCAGTTGTTACAAGACACCAAAGTTGACATGGATCATGGTGGGTGCATGAGAAAAGTGAATCAAAAACTTTTTAGAGTTTTCAAACATGTGTGAACTCTCAACAATAAAATTTCTCTTCTCGAGCTAAAAGTGCCAATTAGGCCTAATTTGGCAAGGAAAAGGTTCTTGAAAACATGTCTAAACTTGGAGTGTGGTGAAAAAAATTAGTATGGATATTTGGGAGGATAGAGAATACTTGTAAAAAAGTCTTTTTTTCTCATCATCACTTCCATTTTCTCCCATACAAGGAGCTTTTCTTGAAAAATAGCTACAAAGAATGGAAAGAAAATGCATGGTTTGGGTGTTGTTCTAGGTATTGTTAAATTTGATGCATAAAATAACTTTGTTATAGGTTTTATATTCCATTTATAATCATTCCATGGTGTATATATTCCAACTTGAGCCAAACATGAAGAAACTCCACCTTTTCCCTCTACACTTTAGTTGAAAATGAGCTTTTCAAGGAGTGAAAGAATGAAATGTTGTATAGATGTTACATATAATATTTTATAAGGTTAATATAAATATCCCACACCTAATATGAGTTATAAAAAATTCAATTCATTTTGTATAAGGTTTCAAAATGCTTGAAGAGGTCTCCAAACCCCAAAGGGACTCTTCCTCCAAACATCATCCTTTAAGACCAAGGCAAATTTGGCTTGGAGTGTTTCTTAGGAGTCTAATTAAGTTGGTAAAATAGATTAAATGAGTTTATGGGGTCAATTAATACTTTTTACATGCATCAATACCTTTTTTCAAGGATGAGACTTCTTCACCAAAGATATAGTGAGTTTGAACAAGGATTTAGGTACGTATGTGGATCAAACACCATAAATCATAGAGGAAGAATTATTCCAACATTCCAAATATATATCACATGAAATGATATTCCAAATTTTCAAAATGAGAATAAAAATTAATAACATATATTGTACTTAGGGTTTTGAGGAAGGAAAAGGAAAAGTTAAATTTCCTAGTTTTAGGGGCTCTTGTCTCCTGTCTCCTCTCTCCCATTTTCTCTATATGTAAGACACTTTTTGGAATTTTAATGGATCATTAACCTGAGTTGTGTCAATTAAATTCTCAAAAAACATTTTTAATTTCATATTTTGATGAATAAGATAGAATTCATACCTCCTAAAAAGCTTGTTTTAGTGTATTTTCATGGTTTGTTAATAAATGATAGTGATAGTTCATGCTTCCTTTCATATTATCCTTTCCTTCATACCTATTTGAATGTGTTAAGATAATACTTGTGGGTTTAATAGTGTTCTTTAATCATATTTATTTTATGACAAGTTCAAATTTTCTTTAGTGTCCTTGAGAAACCTATTGAACATGTGCCTTTGATCATTCATCAAGCCTAAGCGTCTATGTGAAATATCAATGTTTGGGGGATATCATTTGATAAGTTTAATAAAGTTATGTTCTTATCCATAACTTTAGTAAATGGAACCTAAATGGATGTCACATTTTGGTGTATCACCTTAATTAGATATTTTTTCATTTTAGTTTACCTTCTTGCTTTTTCCCTTTCAAGATGGTAGTATAGAGTAGGGATCCTAACTAATACATCAAGGGGAGATAGCCATTATAATATAGTGATTTAATCCAAATATTAGGCCAACAATAGCCTAAGATTTTATCCATGTAATTTTATACTCTGAAGGCCTAAAACTACCTACACAAGGGTGCAAGTCTAGAAGACAACATGTATATGAATAGTCTCACTAGAGTCCCCTACCTCATAAGAATGCATCTTCTAAATGGTAATATAGTGAGGTGGGGGTTCAATGAAAACATGAGGTGTCCCATATAATGATGTACTTAGTTTATGAGGCTTAGTGATACTATAATATCTAGGTTTGATTATCTATTGGAGATATGTATAGGTACCCATCACGTAAACATTTTACACATATGTGAAGAGTGGAAGGTATAACCTCCATATCATGTATCCAAGTTCTCTCAAGTAGAAAAATATAATTTAATTAGTTTGACATCACCTAAAAGTGTGTATATAATTTCTTTGGTCCCACTTTAATACCTAATGTGATTGATCTCAATGTTTATCTAGGAATGTCATCGAATCCTCATATGTTCGTGTATTTTTTCTAAATAAGTGCTATATCAAACCCCATGGTTTAAAAAGATGTGATGTTACATATATTGAGTCTTGAACCATTATTGATGAGAACTCATCTATTATTTATGTTATTTATTGGATCTTGAATAAAAAGTGGCAAATTTTGATCAATTACTGATTATGAAGGTAAATCCTCGTTAGAAAAAGATATCACATCCTCCACATCTTTGATAGTATTCATGATAAATGCAAAATAGGATTGCTTAGTGTCATGAGGAATATATGTGTGACTAAGTGTGTGAAATAAAATATCTTTGAATATTATTTCTTTTTTAGTAGTTCTAATATAGATATTTTGTCTAGTGCATCCCTCAACTGGTCCATAATATCAAATTATCTTTACTGATCTTTGGGTGTTGTTTCAGTGTGTTAGGTATGAGGAGGGATGGTGGGGTTATCCTTCTCTTTTATATGATAAGGAGGAAACATTTTATTCCTAGTGACAAATAAAACTATAGGATATACTATTTTTTAGGGGCAAGTAGTAGAGGTGAGATGGGAGTGTAGATAATCAAGTGGTCTAGGTGGAGGTAGAATAAAAGGAGTTATATGAGCCTTCTATCACCTAGTAGTAACTAGAAGTAGCTCAAAGTGAATCATAAATTAATTATCCATATAAAAATGGGGCTCACATTATGGAATACCAATTTATACAACAAGTCTATCTTGAAGTGAATCTATGATAAGAGTAACATACATGTGTACCTTTTTACAAATAATTTGTAATAAACATGTTATGCAAAGTACAAAACTTTGTAACATGAAGTGAAATATGGCCTACATCATGATAATCATGGTATCAAGCTATACATTTATACCTAGTAACTATTAGAAATGTGAATTATAAGGTTTTTCAGGGTTAGGGTTTTTAAATCTAGGGTTTTTTTGCACTAATTTAAATTATATGTGAGATAAATTGAAACCCAAAAGTGAAATTAATTTTAATTGGCTAGGTTGTCTTTAAAAATAAAAAAATTAGAATTAGGCATCTTTAAATTATTGCATAAAAATTTGGATTAATGAAAAATAGGGTTTTGATCAATATTCAAAGTTAGTCATGTTCACTAAATGATTTAACCTTTTAGGGTTTACTATGTAATACCTATGTTTAGATTAAAGGGTTGAGATTTATAAATTAGTGAAATAAATTACAATAATTAATTAATGATTTGTTATATCATTTTAATTTCTTTTAATTTCTAAAAATAATAATAAATATGCATGAATATAGACTTAACTGAAAATCTAGGTTCTAAAAATTGAGTTTTGGATAGTTTTGAGTGTCATTAATAGGATTTTTGAGTCTATTTTGTCATTATAAAGTAGTGCCCCATATGGATAATATCACCATGATTATGTACTATCCTAAATGTGGTACTAATGTCCCCTTTTCAAGATTGTTCGTATTTTCAAGGAGTACTTATGCCTATAATTTTAGGTTTTGTTACTACATGCATGAAACCTAGAGCTCTGTGTTGTGCTTAGAAAATTGATTTAGTGTGAAAACCCTAATAATCTTTACAATTATTGAATGAACAATAATTATGTGTTCATTATTAGGATAGGTTGTGAATCCTAAAAACCCTACTATGAAGAGAGTTGCCTACATATCAATACTCTAAAGAGGGATCAACCCTGATGTAGTTTTCCCACACAGTGTTTGATGAATGTGCAAGTGAATTATAGAATGAGAGTGGAATTAAATTATTAAGCTAACCTTAAGAGGCACACACATTTGAAAAATTATATGTTGGGAAGAGTTAGGGTTAAGGACAGTAGCACCTCGTTGGGGACACTAGCACCATGTGGTTGTAGTGTCCCAAATGTGATGTTAATGTCAACCTAACATAATTTTGAGAAATTTGGGTTGTGATCTAAGAAAGCTATCCTAATACATTATTTTGGTTGAGTGTATGTTACTATGGTCTACTCAATCACTAAAAAAGTGTGTCTAAAAATCTAGGATAGGTCTATGGCTAAGATAAGAATATGGTAACTCAATAGACACTCTTAGCATCTAGTTAACACTTTTAAGTGATAACACATCTACAATGTTATGATGCCAGGTATAGATACTTATTTTTCCATATTTTGTGCCTAAATTGGGATTTAGTTCAATTTATAGGAAAACACCTTTTAAGACTAAAAATCAACTAAATTTACCAAATTTATCTATGTAAGGGATTTAATTGCCTAGAAATGTGATGAGGATTGTTTATTTGGTGTATTACCCTATATGCACTGAAAACCTAGTTCATTTTTAACCCTAGTCAAATTATGACCTAGTAATTTGACACTTTTGGCATGTTAAGATATTAATTCATAACATTTAGAACAATTGCCAAAATCCAAAAACTACTAAGCAAGATTAATTACATTTAAAATCTTAATTAACTTACATAAAAAAAATTATAAATCAAATTAATGAATTTCATTTACCAAAAAAAAAAATTAGCCAAATATGAAGTCAAAGGTGAAAGGAGCTAATAAAGTGATTTAATTTTTTCTAAATATTTCAAAAATTATGAGTCACACCTTAAAAATATCTAAATTGAGTTGTCATGCCTAAAAAATATTTGAAAGTGAGGTTTTATTACAACCTTAGCCATTAGTGTGTCTAGGAATATGTGTCGCCAACTTGTGGCTTACATACCTCTTTTATTTACTTGTTACATTTCTCTATGTTCTTAGATAGGTCAGCCTTTAAAATAACCTTGGGTAAGTAGACTATATATAATAGGTAGTGTTTAGTATTTATTCATTATGTTACATATTCTATTATGAGTGCATTGATGTGGAGGTTGCCTCCTTGAAGTGGCTTTGATATATTATCTAGTATTTTGTTTTACTATCAATTATCGCTATGTGCTCTCTCATATTTGGCTATTCTACACAATATAAAATCATTTTGTATGAATATATAAGTAATTTAATTACAAGTGGTATCAAAGATTCAATTTGTGTAAGTTTCCTATGGCATTTTTTTGGATCTAGTGAATCATGGCATCTAGGAGTGGTGAGCGCAAAAAAACATAACTTACAATTCAAAAAATTTAATTTTTTTCATCAGTGTAGTATTGCTCAAAATACTTTTTTGAAAAAATAATAATTAAAAAAAAGTTTGGGAAAAAAAATTATCTAGCAAAATTGGTATCGTTGGATTCATCTCGATGAGACTATCGCAATGGAATATTCTATTGGTACACTTTTTTGGTACCAAACTTTTTACCCTAGAGTGCAAAGGTAGTCATTGGATTCATATTCACAAGGTGATCACAATAGTACCATTTCTTAGTACACTTTTTTTGGGGTCAAAATCATCCTAAGATTTATATATGGTAGGTCTAGCTACTTGAGAAAGAAAAGGGGGCAAGAAACTCCTAAGATTCCTACTCAATGACTAAAAAAGTTTATCTAAAAATCTAGGATAGGTCTATGGCTAAGATAAGAATATGGTAACTCAATAGACACTCTTAGCATCTAGTTAACACTTTTAAGTGATTACACATCTACAATGTTATGATGCCAGGTATAGATACTTATTTTTCCATATTTTGTGCCTAAATTGGGATTAAGTTCAATTTATAGGAAAATACCTTTTAAGACTAAAAATCAACTAAATTTACCAAATTTATCTATGTAAGGGATTTAATTGCCTATAAATGTGATGAGGATTGTTTATTTGGTGTATTACCCTATATGCACTGAAAACCTAGTTCATTTTTAACCCTAGTCAAATTATGACCTAGTAATTTGACACTTTTGGCATGTTAAGATATTAATTCATAACATTTAGAACAATTGCCAAAATCCAAAAACCACTAAGCAAGATTAATTACATTTAAAATCTTAATTAACATACATAAAAAAAATTATAAATCAAATTAATGAATTTCATTTACCAAAAAAAAAAAATTAGCCAAATATGAAGTCAAAGGTGAAAGGAGCTAATAAAGTGATTTATTTTTTTCTAAATATTTCAAAAATTATGAGTCACACCTTAAAAATATCTAAATTGAGTTGTCATGCCGAAAAAATATTTGAAAGTGAGGTTTTATTACAACCTTAACCATTAGTGTGTCTAGGGATATGTGTGGCCAACTTGTGGCTTACATACCTCTTTTATTTACTTGTTGCATTTCTCTATGTTCTTAGATAGGTCAGCCTTTAAAATAACCTTGGGTAAGTAGACTATATATAATAGGTAGTGGTTAGTCTTTATTCATTATGTTACATATTATATTATGAGTGCATTGATGTGGAGGTTGCCTCCTTGAAGTGGCTTTGATATATTATCTAGTATTTTGTTTTACTATCAATTATCGCTATGTGCTCTCTCATATTTGGCTATTCTACACAATATAAAATCATTTTGTATGAATATATAAGTAATTTAATTACAATTGGTATCAAAGATTCAATTTGTGTAAGTTTCCTATGGCATTTTTTTGGATCTAGTGAATCATGGCTTCTAGGAGTGGTGAGCGCAAAAAAACATAACTTACAATTCAAGAAAATTTAATTTTTTTCATCAATGTAGTATTGCTCAAAATACTTTTTTGAAAAAAAAATAATTAAAAAAAAGTTTGGGGAAAAAAATTATCTAGCAAAATTGGTATCGTTGGATTCATCTCGATGAGACTATCACAATGGTATATTCTATTGGTACACTTTTTTGGTACCAAACTTTTTACCCTAGAGTGCAAAGGTAGTCATTGGATTCACATTCACAAGGTGATCACAATAGTACCATTTCTTAGTACACTTTTTTTGGGGTCAAAATCATCCTAAGATTTATATATGGTAGGTCTAGCTACTTGAGAAAGAAAAGGGGGCAAGAAACTCCTAAGATTCCTACTCAATGACTAAAAAAGTGTGTCTAAAAATCTAGGATAGGTCTATGGCTAAGATAAGAATATGGTAACTCAATAGACACTCTTAGCATCGAGTTAACACTTTTAATTGATTACACATCTACAATGTTATGATGCCAGGTATAGATACTTATTTTTCCATATTTTGTGCCTAAATTGGGATTAAGTTCAATTTATAGGAAAATACCTTTTAAGACTAAAAATCAACTAAATTTACCAAATTTATCTATGCAAGGGATTTAATTGCCTATAAATGTGATGAGGATTGTTTATTTGGTGTATTACCCTATATGCACTGAAAACCTAGTTCATTTTTAACCCTAGTCAAATTATGACCTAGAAATTTGACACTTTTGGCATGTTAAGATATTAATTCATAACATTTATAACAATTGCCAAAATCCAAAAACCACTAAGCAAGATTAATTACATTTAAAATCTTAATTAACTTACATAAAAAAAATTATAAATCAAATTAATGAATTTCATTTACCAAAAAAAAAAAAAAAGGCAAATATGAAGTCAAAGGTGAAAGGAGCTAATAAAGTGATTTATTTTTTTCTAAATATTTCAAAAATTATGAGTCACACCTTAAAAATATCTAAATTGAGTTGTCATGCCTAAAAAATATTTTAAGGTGAGGTTTTATTACAACCTTAACCATTAGTGTGTCTAGGGATATGTGTGGCCAACTTGTGGCTTACATACCTCTTTTATTTACTTGTTACATTTCTCTATGTTCTTAGATAGGTCAGCCTTTAAAATAACCTTGGGTAAGTAGACTATATATAATAGGTAGTGGTTAGTCTTTATTCATTATGTTACATATTATATTATGAGTGGATTGATGTGGAGGTTGCCTCCTTGAAGTGGCTTTGATATATTATCTAGTATTTTGTTTTACTATCAATTATCGCTATGTGCTCTCTCATATTTGGCTATTCTACACAATATAAAATCATTTTGTATGAATATATAAGTAATTTAATTACAAGTGGTATCAAAGATTCAATTTGTGTAAGTTTCCTATGGCATTTTTTTGGATCTAGTGAATCATGGCTTCTAGGAGTGGTGAGCGCAAAAAAACATAACTTACAATTCAAAAAATTTAATTTTTTTCATCAGTGTAGTATTGCTCAAAATACTTTTTTGAAAAAAAAATAATTAAAAAAAAGTTTGGGAAAAAAAATTATCTAGCAAAATTGGTATCGTTGGATTCATCTCGATGAGACTATCGCAATGGTATATTCTATTGGTACACTTTTTTGGTACCAAACTTTTTACCCTAGAGTGCAAAGGTAGTCATTGGATTCATATTCACAAGGTGATCACAATAGTACCATTTCTTAGTACACTTTTTTTGGGGTCAAAATCATCCTAAGATTTATATATGGTAGGTCTAGCTACTTGAGAAAGAAAAGGGGGCAAGAAACTCCTAAGATTCCTACTCAATGACTAAAAAAGTTTATCTAAAAATCTAGGATAGGTCTATGGCTAAGATAAGAATATGGTAACTCAATAGACACTCTTAGCATCTAGTTAACACTTTTAAGTGATTACACATCTACAATGTTATGATGCCAGGTATAGATACTTATTTTTCCATATTTTGTGCCTAAATTGGGATTAAGTTCAATTTATAGGAAAATACCTTTTAAGACTAAAAATCAACTAAATTTACCAAATTTATCTATGTAAGGGATTTAATTGCCTATAAATGTGATGAGGATTGTTTATTTGGTGTATTACCCTATATGCACTGAAAACCTAATTCATTTTTAACCCTAGTCAAATTATGACCTAGTAATTTGACACTTTTGGCATGTTAAGATATTAATTCATAACATTTAGAACAATTGCCAAAATCCAAAAACCACTAAGCAAGATTAATTACATTTAAAATCTTAATTAACATACATAAAAAAAATTATAAATCAAATTAATGAATTTCATTTACCAAAAAAAAAAAAAATTAGCCAAATATGAAGTCAAAGGTGAAAGGAGCTAATAAAGTGATTTATTTTTTTCTAAATATTTCAAAAATTATGAGTCACACCTTAAAAATATCTAAATTGAGTTGTCATGCCGAAAAAATATTTGAAAGTGAGGTTTTATTACAACCTTAACCATTAGTGTGTCTAGGGATATGTGTGGCCAACTTGTGGCTTACATACCTCTTTTATTTACTTGTTACATTTCTCTATGTTCTTAGATAGGTCAGCCTTTAAAATAACCTTGGGTAAGTAGACTATATATAATAGGTAGTGGTTAGTCTTTATTCATTATGTTACATATTATATTATGAGTGCATTGATGTGGAGGTTGCCTCCTTGAAGTGGCTTTGATATATTATCTAGTATTTTGTTTTACTATCAATTATCGCTATGTGCTCTCTCATATTTGGCTATTCTACACAATATAAAATCATTTTGTATGAATATATAAGTAATTTAATTACAAGTGGTATCAAAGATTCAATTTGTGTAAGTTTCCTATGGCATTTTTTTGGATCTAGTGAATCATGGCTTCTAGGAGTGGTGAGTGCAAAAAAACATAACTTACAATTCAAGAAAAATTAATTTTTTTCATCAGTGTAGTATTGCTCAAAATACTTTTTTGAAAAAAAAATAATTAAAAAAAAGTTTGGGAAAAAAAATTATCTAGAAAAATTGGTATCGTTGGATTCATCTCGATGAGACTATCACAATGGTATATTCTATTGGTACACTTTTTTGGTACCAAACTTTTTACCCTAGAGTGCAAAGGTAGTCATTGGATTCACATTCACAAGGTGATCACAATAGTACCATTTCTTAGTACACTTTTTTTGGGGTCAAAATCATCCTAAGATTTATATATGGTAGGTCTAGCTACTTGAGAAAGAAAAGGGGGCAAGAAACTCCTAAGATTCCTACTCAATGACTAAAAAAGTGTGACTAAAAATCTAGGATATTTCTATGGCTAAGATAAGAATATGGTAACTCAATAGAAACTCTTAGCATCTAGTTAACACTTTTAAGTGATTACACATCTACAATGTTATGATGCCAGGTATAGATACTTATTTTTCCATATTTTGTGCCTAAATTGGGATTAAGTACAATTTATAGGAAAATACCTTTTAAGACTAAAAATCAACTAAATTTACCAAATTTATCTATGTAAGGTATTTAATTGCCTATAAATGTGATGTGGATTATTTATTTGGTGTATTACCCTATATGCACTGAAAACCTAGTTCATTTTTAACCCTAGTCAAATTATGACCTAGTAATTTGACACTTTTGGCATGTTAAGATATTAATTCATAACATTTAGAACAATTGCCAAAATCCAAAAACCACTAAGCAAGATTAATTACATTTCAAATCTTAATTAACTTACATAAAAAAAATTATAAATCAAATTAATGAATTTCATTTACCAAAAAAAAAAAAATAGCCAAATATGAAGTTAAAGGTGAAAGGAGCTAATAAAGTGATTTATTTTTTTCTAAATATTTCAAAAATTATGAGTCACACCTTAAAAATATCTAAATTGAGTTGTCATGCCTAAAAAATATTTGAAAGTGAGGTTTTATTACAACCTTAACCATTAGTGTGTCTAGGGACATGTGTGGCCAACTTGTGGCTTACATACCTCTTTTATTTACTTGTTACATTTCTCTATGTTCTTAGATAGGTCAGCCTTTAAAATAACCTTGGGTAAGTAGACTATATATAATAGGTAGTCGTTAGTCTTTATTCATTATGTTACATATTATATTTTGAGTGCATTGATGTGGAGTTTGCCTCCTTGAAGTGGCTTTGATATATTATCTAGTATTTTGTTTTACTATCAATTATCGCTATGTGCTCTCTCATATTTGGCTATTCTACACAATATAAAATCATTTTGTATGAATATATAAGTAATTTAATTACAAGTGGTATCAAAGATTCAATTTGTGTAAGTTTCCTATGGCATTTTTTTGGATCTAGTGAATCATGGCTTCTAGGAGTGGTGAGCGCAAAAAAACATAACTTACAATTCAAGAAAATTTAATTTTTTTCATTAGTGTAGTATTGCTCAAAATACTTTTTTGAAAAAAAATAATTAAAAAAAAGTTTGGGAAAAAAAATTATCTAGCAAAATTGGTATCGTTGGATTCATCTCGATGAGACTATCACAATGGTATATTCTATTGGTACACTTTTTTGGTACCAAACTTTTTACCCTAGAGTGCAAAGGTAGTCATTGGATTCACATTCACAAGGTGATCACAATAGTACCATTTCTTAGTACACTTTTTTTGGGGTCAAAATCATCCTAAGATTTATATATGGTAGGTCTAGCTACTTGAGAAAGAAAAGGGGGCAAGAAACTTCTAAGATTCCTACTCAATGACTAAAAAAGTGTGTCTAAAAATCTGGGATAGGTCTATGGCTAAGATAAGAATATGGTAACTCAATAGACACTCTTAGCATCGAGTTAACACTTTTAAGTGATTACACATCTACAATGTTATGATGCCAGGTATAGATACTTATTTTTCCATATTTTGTGCCTAAATTGGGATTCAGTTCAATTTATAGGAAAATACCTTTTAAGACTAAAAATCAACTAAATTTACCAAATTTATCTATGTAAGGGATTTAATTGCCTATAAATGTGATGAGGATTGTTTATTTGGTGTATTATCCTATATGCACTGAGAACCTAGTTCATTTTTAACCCTAGTCAAATTATGACCTAGAAATTTGACACTTTTGGCATGTTAAGATATTAATTCATAACATTTATAACAATTGACAAAATCCAAAAACCACTAAGCAAGATTAATTACATTTAAAATCTTAATTAAATTACATAAACAAAATTATAAATCAAATTAATGAATTTCATTTACCAAAAAAAAAAAAAAAAGCCAAATATGAAGTCAAAGGTGAAAGGAGCTAATAAAGTGATTTATTTTTTTCTAAATATTTCAAAAATTATGAGTCACACCTTAAAAATATCTAAATTGAGTTGTCATGCCTAAAAAATATTTTAAAGTGAGGTTTTATTACAACCTTAACCATTAGTGTGTCTAGGGATATGTGTGGCCAACTTGTGGCTTACATACCTCTTTTATTTACTTGTTACATTTCTCTATGTTCTTAGATAGGTCATCCTTTAAAATAACCTTGGGTAAGTAGACTATATATAATAGGTAGTGGTTAGTCTTTACTCATTATGTTACATATTATATTATGAGTGCATTGATGTGGAGGTTGCCTCCTTGAAGTGGCTTTGATATATTATCTAGTATTTTGTTTTACTATCAATTATCGCTATGTGCTCTCTCATATTTGGCTATTCTACACAATATAAAATCATTTTGTATGAATATATAAGTAATTTAATTACAATTGGTATCAAAGATTCAATTTGTGTAAGTTTCCTATGGCATTTTTTTGGATCTAGTGAATCATGGCTTCTAGGAGTGGTGAGCGCAAAAAAACATAACTTACAATTCAAGAAAATTTAATTTTTTTCATCAATGTAGTATTGCTCAAAATACTTTTTTGAAAAAAAAATAATTAAAAAAAAGTTTGGGGAAAAAAATTATCTAGCAAAATTGGTATCGTTGGATTCATCTCGATGAGACTATCACAATGGTATATTCTATTGGTACACTTTTTTGGTACCAAACTTTTTACCCTAGAGTGCAAAGGTAGTCATTGGATTCACATTCACAAGGTGATCACAATAGTACCATTTCTTAGTACACTTTTTTTGGGGTCAAAATCATCCTAAGATTTATATATGGTAGGTCTAGCTACTTGAGAAAGAAAAGGGGGCAAGAAACTCCTAAGATTCCTACTCAATGACTAAAAAAGTGTGTCTAAAAATCTAGGATAGGTCTATGGCTAAGATAAGAATATGGTAACTCAATAGACACTCTTAGCATCGAGTTAACACTTTTAATTGATTACACATCTACAATGTTATGATGCCAGGTATAGATACTTATTTTTCCATATTTTGTGCCTAAATTGGGATTAAGTTCAATTTATAGGAAAATACCTTTTAAGACTAAAAATCAACTAAATTTACCAAATTTATCTATGCAAGGGATTTAATTGCCTATAAATGTGACGAGGATTGTTTATTTGGTGTATTACCCTATATGCACTGAAAACCTAGTTCATTTTTAACCCTAGTCAAATTATGACCTAGAAATTTGACACTTTTGGCATGTTAAGATATTAATTCATAACATTTATAACAATTGCCAAAATCCAAAAACCACTAAGCAAGATTAATTACATTTAAAATCTTAATTAACTTACATAAAAAAAATTATAAATCAAATTAATGAATTTCATTTACCAAAAAAAAAAAAAAAAGGCAAATATGAAGTCAAAGGTGAAAGGAGCTAATAAAGTGATTTATTTTTTTCTAAATATTTCAAAAATTATGAGTCACACCTTAAAAATATCTAAATTGAGTTGTCATGCCTAAAAAATATTTTAAGGTGAGGTTTTATTACAACCTTAACCATTAGTGTGTCTAGGGATATGTGTGGCCAACTTGTGGCTTACATACCTCTTTTATTTACTTGTTACATTTCTCTATGTTCTTAGATAGGTCAGCCTTTAAAATAACCTTGGGTAAGTAGACTATATATAATAGGTAGTGGTTAGTCTTTATTCATTATGTTACATATTATATTATGAGTGGATTGATGTGGAGGTTGCCTCCTTGAAGTGGCTTTGATATATTATCTAGTATTTTGTTTTACTATCAATTATCGCTATGTGCTCTCTCATATTTGGCTATTCTACACAATATAAAATCATTTTGTATGAATATATAAGTAATTTAATTACAAGTGTTATCAAAGATTCAATTTGTGTAAGTTTCCTATGGCATTTTTTTGGATCTAGTGAATCATGGCTTCTAGGAGTGGTGAGCGCAAAAAAACATAACTTACAATTCAAGAAAATTTAATTTTTTTCATTAGTGTAGTATTGCTCAAAATACTTTTTTGAAAAAAAAATAATTAAAAAAAAGTTTGGGGAAAAAAATTATCTAGCAAAATTGGTATCGTTGGATTCATCTCGATGAGACTATCACAATGGTATATTCTATTGGTACACTTTTTTGGTACCAAACTTTTTACCCTAGAGTGCAAAGGTAGTCATTGGATTCACATTCACAAGGTGATCACAATAGTACCATTTCTTAGTACACTTTTTTTGGGGTCAAAATCATCCTAAGATTTATATATGGTAGGTCTAGCTACTTGAGAAAGACAAGGGGGCAAGAAACTCCTAAGATTCCTTCTACCAATGACATGGATTTTGGAACTTCAAATGCAGTGATTTCTTAGATTCAAGTAGACATAAAGAACTTGATAAGGCATGATGACTTTATTGAAGTCCATGATGATGATTTAGGGATGCATAAATAGATTAATGGGGTTCATAATTAATTGTAGAATATAAATATTCAATTGGATACCCTTACATCTTAGTTTCAACCCAAAAACCCTCCACTTCAGCATTTAAATCCTCCTCTCAATAACTCCCATACTGGTATGAAATTGATGTTGTCAAAAGTGGACATGCATAAGTTTTACGGTAAGGATCCTCTCATTTAGATTACCCAAATTTAGAATTTATTTGAGATACATCAAACCCATAGTTCTTAGACGATGCTAGTGTCATCCCTATATTTGGAACCTAATTAGTTTATTTGGTATCACTAGTTATGTGCTCAAAATAAAAACAATGGTGCTCTCTTTACATGGACTATTTTCATTGATGAGTTTTTATTTTATTATCAAAATAATGTCTCTAAGAATTATTTTATCTAATTAGCCAAGCTATGGTAAATAGGAACTATGAAGAATTATATTCATCAGTTTTAAAATCTATCTTTATGGGTGGAATATATCACTAAAGAAAATTTTACTGATCTATTTTTGGGTGGCCTCAAAGATAGCATCCAATTTAAGGTTTGAATGTTTAACCCAATAGCTATAGTATAAGCTATCCCTAAGGCATGCATGATAGAAGAAAAATAAATGGTCAAAAGGAAAACTTTCACTACTAGTCACGATCACAACTTTCTAGCACCATCATTTAGACTTCCCACTAGATTAACACAATGACAAATTGAGGATAAGTGAGCTAAAGGGTTGTGATAGTAAAAGGAGACAAGACCATTATTGTGCTGAAAATAATCTATTTTACATTGAAGGTACCAATGGTGATGAAGATGATGTAAAAGTACATGATGAGGATGCAAAAGTTCTTAAGGAGGAATTTAAAGACTCTCGGTCTATTATTTCTTATCATGCCCTTTTAGGTATTAGTACTCCCCAAACTCTTAAGGTGATGGGTTTACTTCAAGAATAAAAGGTCACTATCTTGATTGATTTTGGGATCACAGACAACTTCATCCATAGTAAGCTGGATACTTATTTGAACTATTTCATTTATCCAGTTGTAGAATTTTAGGTTATGATTGAAGATGGTGGTATTGTTAGTTGTTCAAGAAAATGTCATAGTATTATGTTGGCCATGGGAGACTAATTATTAGATTCTCTTATGTTTGTTATTCCCATGGGTGGAGATGATATTATTCTAGGAGTCTCATGGCTCACCACTTTGGGTGATATTGAGATGAATTTTCAAGAATTATTCATTAATTTTCATTCTAAATATAGGGCATTTGAGCTAAGGGGATTAAAGGATAAATCTCAACTTATTAGCTCTCATCAAATGATAAAGATTCTCTATAAGGGTGTTGAGGGATTTTTAGCTCACTTATTTTCTATGTAAGTACAACCAACTTAGCCATATCCACCTCTTGATCTACAACAAATAATTGATGTTCATTCTATTGTTTTTGAAGACATGCTAAAAGGACTTCCACCTAGCTGCATACATGATCATACTATCACACTTTTTCCTAGTAGTACACCACCCAACATCAGGCCATCTAGGTATCCCTATGCCTAAAAAAGTGAAATTAAAAATATGGTAAAATAAATTTTGGATGTAGGAATCATTCACCATAGCCAAAGTGAATAATCTTCACCAGTTGTCATGGTGAGAAAGAAAGATGACTACTAGAGGATGTGCCTTGACTACAGAGAACTCAATAAGTATACTATCAAAGATAAGTTTATGATTCCTATAATTGATGATTTTTTAGATGAATTGAATGGTTCTCTTTATTTTACCAAGCTAGATCTATGTTTTGTGTATCACCAAATCTAGATCCATGATGAAGACATACCCAAAATTGCTTTCAAGACTCATGAGGGCCATTATGAGTTTTTCATTATGCCTTTTGGTCTAAGAAATGCACCATATACTTTTTAGATCTTGATGAATATTTTTTAAGCCATTTTTGAGGAAATTTATTTTGGTATTATTTGATGATATCCTCATTTATAGTAAAAATTTGGAAGACCATTTTCAACATGAGAAATAGGTACTCTCCATTTTGGAGAAAAATCAATTATATGCTAAACATTCCAAATGTGCTTTTGGTGCTAGTGAGGTTGAATATTTGGGTTATCTGGTGTCTTATGAAGGAGTGAAAGTGGATCCTAAAAAAATTTAAGAAATGGTGGATTGGGTAATTCCTAAGACACTCAAGAAACTCTAGGGATTTTTTGGGATTATTGGTTATTATCGTAGGTTTGTCAAAAATTATGGTAGTATTACAACCCCAGTCACTCTTTGTTTAAGAAAGACTCGTCTCCATAGACTGATGTATCTACCTAGACATTTGAATAACTAAAATTGGCTAGGTGCACTACTCCAGTATTGGCAACTCATGATTTTTCTAAGACTTTCATGGTTGAATGTGATGCATCTAAGTATGGTATGGGTGTTTTACTTAGGCTAGAAAGCAAACCACTTGCCTTTGAAAATTTTCAATTAAAGGATAAAAATCAACACAAGCCCATATATGAGAAGGAAATGATGGCCATTTTGCATTCAGTCAAACAATGGAGACCTTATTTGATGGATCATTACTTTTAGGTAAAGACTGATCATGATAGTCTCAAATATTTTTTAGAACAAAGGTTATCATCTAAAGGACAATAGAAATGGGTAACTAAGATTTTAGGCTATGATTTTGAAATAGTCTATAAAAAAGGCAAGGATATTGTGGGGTTAGATGTACTATCTAGAAAAGATGAATAAATTGAGGCATTGTTATGTGCCATAACCATTTTATAGGTAGATTGTCTAGAGGAAGCATGATTAAAATGAGAACATGATAGTGGTTCCTATGATTTGATTCAAAATCTTTAGGAAGATGTAGGTGGATTTGAAAAATTCACATGGAAAGGTAATGCATTATGTTATAAATACATATTGTACTTATGTAAGAATTTTCTTCTTAAACAAAAAATCCTTCAAGAACTTCATGAAACTCCAATTGGGGGTCATTCAGGATTTTTGAAAACCTATGACAGAATCAAGAAAGATTTTTTTTGGGAAGGTCTCAAGGGGGATGTCCAAAAATATGTGGTTGAATGTATGATCTATCAATAAAACAAAGGCAAAACCATCAAAACCCCAAGTCTTTTACAACCTTTATCCATCCCTAGCCAACATTGGGAAGAGGTATTTATGGATTCCATTACTAGGTTACTAAGATCTAATGGTCAAAATGTTATCATGGTTGTTGTAGATCATCTTAGTAAGTATGATCATTTTTGTTTATTATCCTAGCCATTTTTTGCTAGTATAGTAGTTGTTGCTTTTCTCAATATAGTTTAGAAACTGCATGGGACCCCTAAGATCATTATCAATGACATAGATCTCATTTTTATTAGTAATTTTTAGACTAAGTAATTTACATGTTTGAGCACCCATTTGGCTCATAGTTCATCCTATCATCCTCAATATGATGGAAAAATTGAGGTAGTAAATAAATGTCTAGAAGGATATCTTTTTTGTTTTGTTTTTTGATAAATAGGATAAATGGGTTCATTGGCTACCGCTTGTTAAATGGTGGTATAATAATTCTATTTATAGTTCTTCCAAAATGTCTCCTTTTATGGAGCTATATAGATACCACCCTCCATTCATCACTTCAAACTTGAAGGTCCATCCTAAGGTTCATGTAGTTGAAGAACATATTCACCATTAATAGGAGGTTCTTGCAAGTTTACATGAAAATTTAGCTATGGCCCATAATCACATGAAGTAATAGGATGATCAACACAGAAGTGAGAGAAATTTTGACATTGGTGATTGGGTCTTTTTTCACCTATATCCATATGAATAGATGTCATTAAATCAACAAAAAAGGGATAACAAGCTATCCCCTAAGTATTATGGGCCTTATCAGATTTTACAAAACATTGGTAGTGTAGCTTACAAGTTGGAGTTTATTTCATCCCTCACATACATCTAATATTTCATGTATCATGCCTGAAGAATGTTATTGGACACAGAGTTGCCATTCAAATAGAATTACTAGAAAAGGATGAAGAAGGTAGAGTTTTTCTTCATTTAGAGCTAATCCTTTAAAGGTACACCAAACAACTATATTTTAGAGCAATTATAATGTACTTGATTAAATCAAAGAATTTTCCATGTGAAGATGCCACTTGGGAGGATGAATCATTTGTGTAGTAGCATCCAGAGTTGTCATAATGTTGAGGAAAATATTTTTTTGAATGGGAGGGGCTTGTTACACCCTTAACCATTGGTATGTCTTAGGATATGTGTGGTCAACTTGTGACTTACACACCTCTTTTATTTACTTATTACAATTCTCTATGTTCTTAGATTGGGAAACCTATTGAATAACTTTGGCTAAGTAAATTATATATAGGAGGTAGTGGTTAGTATTTATTTATTATGTTAAGTATTCTACTATTAGTGCATTGATGTGGAGGTTTCCCCCTCAAAGTGGCTTTTGTATATTATCCAATATTTTGTTTTGCTATCAATTATCACTGTGTGATCTCTCATATTTGCTTATTTTATGCAATATAAAATCATTCTATGTGAATATATAAGTAACTTCATTATAAGTGGTATTAGAGATATGATTTGGGCAAGTTTCTTGTGGATTTTTTTTTGTGTCTGGGAAAGCATGGCTTTTGGGAGTGGTGAGAGTGAAAAAACATAACTTGTAATTTAGGAAGAATTAATTTTTTCCGTTGGTGCAGTATTACTCAAAATGTTTTTTTTTAAAAATAATTAAGAAAAAAGTCCAGGAAAAAATTCCCTTGCACAATTTCCATCATTGGATTCATCTTGATGAGATGATCAGAACAATATATTCTATCTATACACTTTTTTGGTACCTAAATTTTTACCATAGTACATAAAGGTAGTCATTAGACTCATCTTCACAAGTTGATAATAATATAACCATTTCTTGGTAAATTTTTTTTGAGGTTAGAACCCTCCTAGGTTTTATATATGGTAGGTCCAAGTACTCAAGGAAGAAAAGGGGAAATAAACTCTTAAGACTCCTGTCAATGACATGGATTTTGGAACTTTAGATCCAATGATTTCTCAGCTTCAAGTGGACATAAAGAACTTGGTGAGGCATGATGACTTTGTTGCAATACAATCTAATGTTTCAAGGATGCATAAAAAGATTAATGGGGTTCATAATGAATTTTAGCATATCACTATGAAATTGGCTATAGTTACATCTCAATTTCAGCTAAACATCCCTCCACTTTAGCATTCAAATCCTCCTCTCAACAGCTCCTATGATAGTATGAAACTAATGTTTTTCCAAAAGTGGACATGCATAAGTTTGATGGTAAGGATCCTCTCACTTGGATTATCAAAATTAAGAATATATTTGAGCTGTATCAAACCCCAAGTTCTTAAAGGGTGATAGTGGCATCCTTGTATCTAGAACCTGAGCAATTCATTTGGTATCACTACTTATGTGATCAAAAGAAAAATAATGGTGCTCCCATTTCCTAGAATAGTTTCATTAAGGAGTTGTCAACTCATTATCAGAATAATGTCTCTGAGAACTATTTCAGCCAATTCACCAAATCGTGGTAAATAGGAACTATGAAGGATTCTATTCATCATTTTTGAAATCTCTTTACGGTTGGAAGATATCACTAAGGAAAATTTTACTGATCTATTTTTGGGTGGCCTCAAAGATAGAATTAAATTCAAGGTTTGAATGTTTAACCCAACATCTATAGAAGAATCTTTCCCTAAGACATGCATGATAGAAGAAAAAGAGATGGTCAAAAGGAAAACTTTCACTACTGGTCATGATCATAACTTTCCAGCACCATCATTTCCATAGTCCACTAGATTAACACAATGAAAAATTAAGAGAAATGAGCCAAAGGATTTTGTTATGGTTGTGATAGTAAATGGAGTAAAGATCATTGTTGTGTTGAAAAAAAGTTGTTTTGCATTGAAGGTGCCAATGATGATGAAGATGATGTAGAAGTACATGATGAGGATGTAAAAGTTCCTGAGGAGGAATTTAAATACTTTCAACATACTATTTCTTGTCATGCCCTTTTAGGTATTAATACTCTTCAAACTCTTAAGGTGATGTGTTTCTTTAAGAAATAGAAGGTTACTATCTTGATTGATTCTAGGAGCACACACAACTTCATCCATAAGAAGTTGCTTGTTGGTTTGAACTGGTTCATTTATCTAGCTCTAGAATTTTAGGTTATGATTAAATATGGTGGTATTATTAGTTATTCAAGAAAATATCATAGTATTAAGTTGGTCATGGGAGACTACTTATTGGATTCTCTTATGTTTGTTATTCCCATGGGTGGATTTGATATTGTTCTGGTAGTCCAATGGCTCACCACTTTGGGTACTATTGAGATACATTTTCAATAATTATTCATATATTTTCATTTTGAAGATAGGACATTTGAGCTAAGGGGATTAAAGGCTAAATCTCCACAACTTATTAGTTCCCATCAAATGATAAATATTCTCTTCAAGGGTGTTAAAGGATTTGTAGCTCACTTATTTTCTATGGAAGTACAACCAACTGAGCCATCTCCACCTCTTGATCTATAAAAAATAATTGATGTTCATTCTATTATTTTTAGATACATGCCAAAAGGACTTCCACCTAGCTACACACATGATCATGTTATCACACTTATTCTTGGTAGTACACAACCTAACATCAGGGCATATGGGTATCCCTATGCCTAGAAAAGTGAAATTAAAAATATGGTACAAGAGATGTTGGATGTAGGAATCATTCACCATAGCCAAAGTGAATACTCTTTATTGTCCCCCAAAAAATGTCACTCATTTCTAAGATAACATATAAGCTATTTGGTCCTGTAGAGACCAAAATATCTCTTCTCATTTCAAAAAATTGCTTTAAGATTTCAAAATTGGGAATTATTCAAGATTTTTTAGTCAAAGGACTAATGGTTCAATGGGTTCAAAGGCTTCTGCAGGGAGGTTCAATCAAAAGAATCAATTTCCAACACTTCATTTTTGGGATTGGTTCAATAGGTTTAACAAGTTTAAAGGTTCAACATCATCAGCAAGAGTTAAGTGCTTCATCAAGGTTTAATGAGTTCAAGGTTCAACATTTTAAACACATTAGGTTCAACAAATATTAAAAGGACTCACCTGAAAAAAGATATTAAACCATTGAACTGTTGAACCAAAGTTGGTTCAATCGGTCAGTTCAACCAAATTGGTTCAAAGGAGTGCCCCAAAAAGAATGAGTCAAGCAGAAGCCACCACATGTCGTCTGTTGAGCCCCATTGCACTTTGTATCTAATCACAATAAAAGATGCCACTTGTTTGTGCTGAAGATTGTCAGGAGCCTCCAAGTGTCAATATCTATAGTCTCTTCCCTTAGCTTTACTATTTCAAGTAAAGACCATGGTGGGCCTAGGGACTAGTGGCTAAATGAAGTGGAATGTGCCAAGTGTCTACATTCACGTGAATAACAAATGTATTTAGACCGCACCACATTTTCCTTGTAGAAATTGGTAGAGGTTGACAAGTGGCATCATCTGGATGAATCCAAATGAGTTCCACATAGTTCTATAGTGTTTTTAAAAAGTGACGAATGATGCCACATGTTCTTCATCAAAGTCACAATGGATGTTGCCACATGTCATCCATTAAGACATAGTATCAAAGCATTAGAACCCACCACATGTCTCTCATCAAATGTAGTGAAAGTTGCCATGCATCATCTTCTGTGAGAAACTAATATAAGTCTTGAAGACTTCTCAAAGTTAGCTAAAAGCTCAGTAGAAGCTGCCATGTGTCATCCTCCATAAGATTCTCAAGAGGCAAGTAGAAGCTACCACCTTTTTTGTTGTAACTCTATGGAGAGTGACACGTGTCTGCATTTGTGATTCTAAATTTCTAATAGGTTTCAAAGCCTCTATCAATAAATTTTTCTCAAAGAAGCTGTGGAACATGCCACATGTCCATTGCAAAAGTTTGGTAGAAGTCTACAAGTATCAATCTCTATAATTTATCCCTCCTACTTCTTGTTTTCATAAAGACTATGGTGGAACCCTAGTGAGCTACCAAAGAAAATGGAATGTGCCATGTGTCATCATCCACCTAACTCTCCAAAGACAAGTGAAAGCTACTACCTATTCATTTATAACTCCATGAAGAGTGACATGTGTCTGCATCTGAGTTTCAAACAAGTTTATAAGCTTCTCCTAAGCATTTTTCAAAGAGCATCAAAGATTGCCATGTGTCGTCTTCTGCCAAATACATAAAAATGTTTCTAAAGCCTCTAATAGTAGTGGAAGCTATCACGTGTCCTCAGCTAATTCTAAGCAGATGCTGCCACGTGTCAATTTTTCAGTGGAAAGTGATAAAAGAATAGAGAGGCAATTTAAGGACCTAATTCAATAGCTATAAAAGGAGGAATGATGAAGAAAATAGCTAGAGATATCCACACATGAGATATGTTTCAAATGATGGCAGACTTAAGGATGTGAAATTGGTGGCAGTGAAGTGTCTGTTGATTTTTGTAGACTTAAGTGCGAGAGCCCTAATCACTGTGAAGTAGAGGAAATAATATGAAAGATCTAGAGTGTCAACATAGTGTTTAGATCTGATAGGCCTCTTGAATCTATAAATGTTGATGTGAATTTCTCAAGCCTTTAAAAGACATGACTTGTTTGGGAATAAAGGCAAAGTGAATAATAGTGCAATCAAGAGAGGGAACTAAGAGGATCATCCAGTTCTAGGAGAAGACAGTCGAGTTAAAATATAGAACTAAAAGTGCATTCAAAGCATTGCATACATAGCATGAGATATTCCATGGGATAAACGTGCCAATCCTCTCTTGACATCTATATATTGTAATCTCTCTGATTATTTCACGGATCTTTTTTTCTGCAATAGAAGCAAAAACTCTACCCAAATTGAAAGGCATTTACTGAGACTTTGAGCTTAGATTGTTAATCATTTTTCTTCATTTGATTAAGAAAGCAAGTGACCTTTTCAGACTTTATGCTAGAAATAGCGTGTGTTATTTAGGTAATTTTTTGTATGTCTGTTTCCTAGAAGCGTTCTTGTTTATTTGATCTAACAAGCAAAACTAGTGGAAGTGGTTAAGAAAGTATCTTGAAGACTGACTATGGGATGACTTTGTGCCACCACAAGTAATTTTAGTGTGTTTGTATTTTATTTTTCCTGTGTAAAGGACCTTGGGACAACTTTGTGCCCCCATTGTTCTTCATATCTTATTCTTAAGCAATCTAGGTGGAGATTTTGTGTTGCATCTTGATTTGCTGGTTATTACATCTTTTACTACATTTTGCTATTACTACCTGGAGTATTCTTGTGTCTTGTTGAGTAGTACTTCTAAAAGAAGAGGAGTGTTGTCTATCATTTACCTTGAGTTTTTCCTTTAATTTACATACATCATCTCTGAAGAAAGAGAGATGGATGGTTTGTCCTACCCTTGAGTATTATTTTCTATATATATATATATATATATATATATATATATATATATATATATATATATATATATATATATATATATATATATATATATATATCATACCTATAGGGAACCTCCCCTTGATGAGAGGAGAGATCAGTCCCCTTCTGATGTGGTAAACCTACACATTTGGATGACTAATCTTCTTACTATGGTGATAGGACCTATTTTGCTTACCAATTAGCTGGTCGACAAAATATTCACCCAATAGTTTTTTGGTGACTCTGCTGGGGATTGAACACGCAATTTGAAGTCTCAAGGTTCAAGCTAAAGTAGAACTAGTTTTTTTCTTATTTTTGTTCTACAATCTGGCAACTTCACGCTATACCAAAAGCTAGAAAGCCCAAGGTGTTGTTGACCTTATTTTTGAGTTGGTGCATCTGAGCAATTTTGAGTTGTTTCCTCCATAACCTCACCTTCAATGAACTAGGAGTCTTCCTCCTACCAACACTAGGTCACCAACACAAGGCAGATCTACTTTTTTTACTATTAGCAAAACTTTGCCTATACACACACCACCAAGATTTGTTATCCCTACTTTCAATAATCCACTCATGGCAGTTCAAGGCCATTGGGGTAACTCTTTTGGCCCACTCAATCTTACTCCACCCTTGCATGAGCTTCCACATAGTTCAAATAAGAATTTCCCCAAATTCTTTGGTGATGGTAAGGTTCACCTTGATGAACACATTATAGCCTTCGACATAGCCTATGGTGTGATAGGCATGGAATTTAAAGATGTGGTAGTCAGACTATTCATGGAGATGTTGTAAGGTACTACTATAGATTGGTTCTACCATCTGCAGGCTAAATCAATGACTGATTAGGACACACTCAAAGCCAAGTTTAAAGCTAGATTTAAACCTACAGAAGATGTACATGGTCTTCTAGCCCAGCTCACACAAATGAAGAAGGAACCTCATGAACCAATGAGGGATTTCATCACCAAATTTTATAAGTTAAGGAATAGGATTCCTGCAATTACTCAGCCAACCCCTGAAAACTTCAAGTGCTTCTTCATCAACTCACAACTACCTAAAGTGAGTTTTTTATTGAGATGTGCTAGCTAGATAAACCTTACTAAAGCTCAAGACTTGGCTACTAAGGTAGAAGATGACCTTATCTTGGCTAGGAAGATAAGGAGAGATCCAAATAGAGGTAAACCTTATTCATCCTTTGATTACTCATCTAAAACCACTACTGATCCCATGGTGTAAAAGCTGGTGAATGAATTTCTGGCTCTCAGAAGACAAGTGGCCTAAGGGACGTCATCCACTCCTACATATAGAGATATCCCAAGGAGGATGTTCCAAAATCAGACATACCAAGGCAATGCTGCCAAGGGTCAAGGGCAACTGAATCATCTTCCTCCCCCATAGAGGAACCTTGCCATTGAAGCACCTCTAACCAACTCAATAGTTAGATATCTTGAAGCTAACTCGAGTTGCTCATTCTAACCTAAGTTGAACCTTGAAGATGATGCTAATCTCTTCACTGAGGAAGAAGAAGAGTTAGCTGGTGACTCCAACATTGGTTTCTTGAACTATTAGGATGAACCCAAAAGTGAAGGTAATGCAATGGAGGGATCATATGATGTGTTCACTCAGTCTAAGAATCAATCAGCTTAGGAAGCTGATAAAGAGAAGATGGAGGAGTGACCTCAACCAAAAATATCAATTGCTAAGCATGGAAGTACCATGCCCTTTCAACCAAAAGATCTAATCACTATAAGAAAGGTAAGTACACCAAATACCCCTACACCTTCTATTTCAAATCTGTATTCCAATTTTCTACCTACCAAGAATCAAAAGGATGAGCTCCCATCCTCTATTCCTAGCCCATTTCAAATGTTTGACATTATTGATCATGTAAAGAAAGCCAAAGTTCAAATGTCTAAATTTGAGTTCCTGCAGTCCAACCCTGATCAGTTGGATAAATTGGTTCAATGTGTGAAGAACCAAAACATCCCAGCAAGACAAGAAGCTAAGAAAGCAACTCATGATCCCCTAAAGAACATGTCTATCCTAAACAATCTTGTCATTTCTCCTCCTATTGCTTCCAATAAAATAGAGCCTTTCTATGTATCCTTGTTAATAAATGGATATCAGCTAAATAATTGTATTATTGATTCTAGAGTTTTAGACAATGTCATTCCTAACAAAGGGGCTGAATCCCTTAGCCTTACATTGACTAGGACATTTGGTAGATGTTTTTCCATGGAAAATAAGTAGGTACCATTGTTGGGGCAATTTAAGGATGCCCAATTTACATTTATAGTGTTCCTAGACAAACGAATCAAGTGACTATCTTGGTGGTTGACATCCTAGCATCTTATGGCATCTTTCTTGGCCATAATTTCTGTAAAGATGTTGGTGGTGAATTAAACATGGACTTGTCTGAGGCAAGAATCCTAGTCAAAGGTGTCATGAAAATATTACTTCCTGAAAAGTAAACAAAATATGTGGTCACCCAATCATCAGCACTTGAAGCTGAAATTTTGTTTGAATCTTTAGGCATGGGAAACTACTTTATATCAACTAAAGAAGTTCATGAAATGCCTGTTAAAGCTCTCAAAGGTGACGACCTGAAGGTTAGTTCAGCTATAACTAGGGAAGAATTTCCACCCCTAAATGAAGAAGGATCCAAAGAAAAATTAGTGTCTAATGAGGTATGGATCCTCAAGTTTGATGGCAGCTATTCCTCTATTGGTTCAGGAGCTAGGGTTGTGTTGATATCTCTGCAAGGAGATATTTTTCCTTCATCCTACAAGTTTTAATTTTAGCAACACTAATAACACTATTGAGTATGAATCCCTATTACTTGGATTAAAGGCTACTCAGGACAAAGGTATCAAGCTTCTTCATGCTAAGGGAGATGTTGAACTGGTGGTTTGTCAGGTAAGAAACCTATATCAGACCAAAAATGAGAGATTACACCATTATCACAATCTAGTCTGGGACCAAATTAAAAACATTGATGCTTTCAACATCTCTGTAGTCTCGAGGGAATTCAATGATAGAGCTAATGTTTTGGCTATCTTAGGAGTTGTTCCATGGGATAAACGTGCCAAGCCTCTCTCGACCTCTATATATTATAATCTCTCTAATTGTTTTAAGGATCTTTTTTTTTGCCATAGAAGCAAAAACTCTGCCCAAATTGAAAGGCATTTATTGAGACTTTGAGCTTAGATTGTTAATCATTTTTATTCATTTGAATAAGAAAGCAAGTGACCTTTTCAGACTTTGTGCTAGAAATAGCCTCTGTTATTTAGGTAATTATTCGTATGTCTATTTCCTAGAAGCATTCTTGTTTATTTGATCTAACAAGTAGAACTAGTGGAAATGGTTAGGAAAGTGTCCTGAAGACTAATTGTGGGATGACTTTGTGCCCCCATAAGTACCTTCAGTGTGTTTGTATTTTATTTTTCCTATGTAAAGGACCTTGGGATGAATTTGTGCCCCCATTGTTCTTCGTATCTTATTCTTGAGCAATCCAGGTGGAGACTTTGTGTTGCATCTTGATTTGCTGGTTATTACATATTTTACTACATTTTGTTGTTACTACCTAGAGTATTCTTGTGTCTTGTTGAGTAGTACTTCTGAAAGAAGAGGATTGTTGTCTATCATTTACCTTGAGTTTTTCCTTTAATTTGCATACATCATCTCTGAAGAAAGAGAGATGGATGGTTTATCTTACCCTTGAGTATTATTTTCTATATATATATATATCATACCTATAGGGAACCTCCCCTTGATGAGAGGAGAGATCAGTCTCCTTCTGATGTGGTAAACCTACATGTTTGGATGAATAATCTTCTTATTGTGGTGATAGGACCTATTTTTTTCACTAGTTAGCTAGTCGACAAAATATTCACCCAACACTCTTCACCAGTTATCATGGTGAGAAATAAAGATGACACCTAGAGGATGTGCCCTAACTATAAATAATTCAATAAGTACACTATTACATATAATTTTTTGATTTCTATCATTGATGATTTCTAGATCAATTGAATGGTGCTCTTTATTTTACCAAGTTATATTTATGTTCTAGGTATCATCCAATCTAGATCCATGATAAAGACATACCCAAAACTACTTTTAGGACTCATGAGGGCCATTATGAGTTTTTGGTTATGCCTTTTGGTTTACCAAATGTACCATCTACTTTTTAGAGTTTGATGAATTTCTTGAGACATTTTTGAGTAAATTTGTTTTGGTATCCTTTGATGATATCCTCATTTATAGTAAAAATTGGGAAGACCATTTACAACATGTGAAATAGGTAATCTTCATTTTGGATAAAAATCAATTATATGCCGAACCTAACTAATGTGCTTTTAGGGCTGGTGAGGTTGAATATTTGGGTCATCTGGTGTCTTATAGATTGAAAGTGGATCCTAAAAAAAATCGAAGCAATGGTGGACTGGCCAATTCATATGACACTCAAGTAATTCTATGGATTATTGGGGCTATTTGGTTACTATTGTAGGTTTGTCAAAAATTATGGTAGTGTTTCAACCCCACTCACCTCTTTGTTAAAGAAATACTCCTTTTAGTGGATTTATGTAGATACCTAGGCATTTGAATAATTGAGATTGGCTATTGTCACTACTCTAGTATTGGCCACTCTTTATTTTTCTAAGAATTTTGTGATTGAATGTGATGCATCTAGGTATGGCATGGGTATTGTACTCATGTAAGAAATCAAACCACTTGCATTTTAAAGTCATCAACTAAAGGGTAAAAATTAGAATAAGCCCATCTATGAGAAGGAAATGATGGCCATTTTACATGTAGTGAAACAATGCAGACCTTATTTGATGGGTCATCACTTTTAGGTAAAGATTGATCATGATATTCTAAAATATTTCTTAGAACAAACTTTATCATCTAAAGAATAATAGAAATGGGTAACTAAGATGTTAGGTGATGATTTTGAAATAGTCTACAAAAAAGGCAAGGATAATGTGGTGGTAGATGCACTATCTAGAAAAGATGAATTAGTTTAGGCATTGCTATGTGCCATAACCATTTTATAGGTAAATTGGCTAGAGGAAACATGATTTGAATAGGAACATGATAGTTTTTCCCATGATTTGATTCAAAATATTTAGAAAGGTTTAGGTGGATTTGAAAAATTCACATGGAAAGGTAATGCATTATGGTATAAAGATAGATTGTACCTATGTAATAATTCTCTTCTTAAACAAATAATCCTTCAAAAACCTCATGCAACTCTAATTGGGGGTCATTCAAGATTTTTGAAAACCTATCACAAAATCAAGTAGGGTTTTTTATGGGAAGGTCTCAAGGGGGATGTCCAAAAAATATGTGGTTAAATGTATGATTTTTCAATAAAATAAAGGCAAAACCATCAAAACCCTAGGTCTTTTCTAGCCTTTATCCATCCCTAGCCAGCTTTGGGAATAGGTATTTATGGAATTCATTATAGGGTTACCAAGATTTGATTGTCAAAATTTTATCATGGTTGTTTTAGATCATCTCAGTAAGTATGCTCATTGTTTTTCATCATCCCAACCATTTGTTGCTTGTACAGTTATTTTTGCTTTTCTCAATATAATTCAGAAATTACATGGAACCCCTAAGATCATTGTCAGTGATAGAGATCCCATTTTTACTAGTAATTT
The DNA here is from genome assembly GCA_037957365.1 of Torreya grandis. Taxonomy (NCBI): domain Eukaryota; kingdom Viridiplantae; phylum Streptophyta; class Pinopsida; order Cupressales; family Taxaceae; genus Torreya; species Torreya grandis. Next base: position 451,718 of record JARHVA010005653.1, on the reverse strand, counting down.
TTGGACTAAGTTATTTACATGTTTGGGCACCTAATTGGCTCATAGTTCATCCTATCATTCTCATTCTGATGGACAAACTAAGGTAGTCAATAAGTGTATAGAAGGATATCTCCATTGTTTTATTTCTAATAAATAGGATAAATGGGTTCATTAGCTACCACTCGATGAATGGTGGTATAATACTTCTATTCATAGTTCTTCCAAAATGTCTCCTTTTGTGGAACTATATGGATACCAGCCTTTGTACATCACTTCAGCCTTTAAGGTCCATCCTAAGGTTCATGTAGTTGAAGAACATATTCACCATCAATAAGAGGTCCTTGCAAGTTTGCATGAAAATTTAGTTATGGCCCAGAATCACATGAAGCAATAGGTAGATCAACATAGAAGTGAGAGGAATTTTGATATTGGTGATTGGGTCTTTGTTCACTTTAATCTATAAAAATAGATGTCATTAAAGAAACAAAAAAAGGGATAACAAATTGTCCCCTAATATTAGGGGCTTGATCAAATCTTGTTAAAAATTGGCAGTGTGGCCTATAAGTTAGAGTTTCCTTCATCCACTCACAATCATCCATTATTTCATGTATCATGATTGAATAAAGTCATTGGACATAGAGTTTCCATTTAAAGATAATTACGAGAATTGGTTGAGGAAGGTAGAGTTGTTCTTGATCCTGAGGAAATCCTTTAAATGTACACCAAGTAGATATGTTCTAGAGTAATTAAAAAGTACCTAATCAAATGAAAGAATATTCCATGTGAATATTCCACTTGGGAGGATGAATCATTTGTGTAGTATCATCCATAATTGCCACAATGTTGAGGACAATATTATTTTTAAGGGGAGGGTCTTGTTATGCCCTTAACCATTAGTGTGTCTAGGGATATGTGTGGTTGACTTATGGATTACATACCTCTTTTATTTACTTGTTACATTTCTCTATGTTCTTAGATAGGTTGGCCTATAGAATAACCTTAGCTAAGTAAACTATATATAGGATCTAGTGGTTAGTATTTATTCATTATGTTAAGTATTCTACTATTTATGCATTAATGTGGAGGTTTCCCCCTCAAAGTGGCTTATATATATTATCTAGTATTCTATTTTGTTGGAAATTATCACTGTGTGATCTCTCAAATTTGATTATGCTATGCAATATAAAATCATTCTATGTGAATATATAAGTAATTTCATTACAAGTGTCAAGATTTAATGAGTGCTTCAACCCAAGCTAGGGTTAGCCTGACTCCACTTAGATTAATTTAGACTCAACCCATGTTATAATTTAACCTAACCTCCCTATTGTTGTATTTCTTTCTTTGAGATATAAATACAAGTTCCCACACCATATACCAATAATATTTTATGTGTAAGGTTATTCTACTGGAATACCTTCTTGAAGTCTTTGACATTAGTGTTATAATACCCAATTTATGTCAAGCTTGACAACAAGCCATAAGTAACTATTCGATAAATGTTACCACCATGGAAGAGAATTACTAGAAGACTCAAATCATCATAGGCCAAGCACAAACATCCTTATGCCAACAAGTAAGTATCAAATTTGATAAAATGAGGTAAGAAATTTTTATTATCTTTATCTCTATTTTGTGATCTTGCTTATTATGTTATGATCTCCCTAGTTCTTAGGCAAGAGTGTTTAGTCCTAGTGTATTATTATGATTAATTTTTGTCATTTAGACTAACAAGAGAATATTATACATTTTTTTACTCTTCAAACTCCTAAGATACATAATAGGATGCCCTAATGGGTCTATGCATCCTATATGAATAAGGAGAATGATATAATAACCTTATTTTTAGTAAAAAAGCATTTAATTTTTTAATATTAGAGTTTTGGCATTGAAATATATGTCATTATATATTTTTGAGTTGTTTGTGGCTTTACCTTGTGTAACAATAGATTTGTTAGTCCTATGTTTATTTGTGATCTTTATTTTGTGTAGAAATATTAGATTCATAATGGCAAATTTGACCTACTAAAACGTGGATTTACTTTGTATAATCAGTGGTTTTGACCCTACTGACTACGTAAAATTACACTTTGCTTATTTTAAATTTTATTTTGATGACTTTTCTTGACCTAACAAGGAGCTTCACCCTGCTAAATGGTAGCTTTGCTAAAGTTGATGTTTGTGTCTACATTTGTAAGAAAGCATTGTCTTCACACTACTAAATAGTGGATTTGATCTATGCTTTTCCAAAACTTGATGGCTTGAAATAGATTTTTGTTTACTCACTTGATTTTTAGATTCTAAACAAACAAACCCCCTAACATTTTTTAGGACCTAAGATGGAGAGATAGATTATTAAACATTGTTCAAATCTCACATATACTTTTGTTTGGTGTTTAAAATCTATTTAATCATATTTTTCTTTTAGTTTTTGATGTTTGTATAATTGAAAACAAGGCCAACGGGCCAAATTTTCAATCACAACTCAATTTTGTGATATTAAAAGTAACATACATTTTAGTTATAACTCTTAAGATATTTTTCACTTTATGTTTTATTTTATTAGCTAAATTTCAAAGTTTATTAGATTAGTTTCTTTATTTGTGGAAAATTATAAAATATTTTGTGTATATTCTCTACCATCCCCTTTAGGGAACTCACTTGACAAAAAGTGCTTAGTTTATTTTCTTGTCTATTTGGTGTTGTTTTAGATAATGTTGTGTATGCTTTTCCAAAGCTCTGAGTGACTTGGGTGACCCAAAAACAACCTCTAAAGTCTTTACATTTTAATTTATTGAGTTTGGATTGTGGGTAGGAGCTCATTTCTCCCTCACAAGTTCTCTAGGCTTGTGTTGACTTAGGGTTTCATCTCACAACATCATAATAACCCCACTCCTTAGTGGGGTATATAAATTAGGCATGTGATATTATTATTACCAGGGAGTAGAGTGATTAGCCTATCTAATACTAATAAAAATCTGAGTCAAGTCTTGATAAAATGAGACTCTAATAAATAGTACATGGCTAGAGTTGTTATTTAATGGAATATGCCCTTGCATAGTAAGTTAGCATGTATGAACCTAATTAATCTAATTTCACCCTTGTGTGGGGCACACTTGGGACCATTTGGTATGTTCAAGATTTATAGACTTTTATTGAACCCCACTTGCAATGGGATTTTTTTCTCTAAAGGTTGAGTGATCCTCACTCTAATTTTGTACCACATATCAATGCTTGAGATATAGAGGGGGTGTAGAAACTCTAACTATAACTATAATTTAATTTTTGTATTAACATTTAATCCTCACAAGAATTAATATATCGATGAAATTTTTGGTATAACATACACACACCATGTTAGTTTTAGAGATAATATGATCCATTAGTGATACTTATATTTTATTTTATTTACATGTGTGTTTTTATAGTAAAAATATTTATTTGTATTATCACAACAAAATAAGTCCAAAACTACCACATTGTTTTCACACCCCTTTAGCCTAAGAGGTGTTACTCTATCCATTTTATGTCACACTTTTTGACTTACAGTTATATTCCAAAACATTTGTGTGTCACTTGTTTAAATGGGGCATTATTTTTCTACCCATTTCATCTCAAGAATTTCCCTTGGATTTTTGAGTCCAAAACCATTATCATGACATTTGTTTGAAGGGACATTGTTATGTTACCTAAATTATTCCAATCTCTTATCAGTTTTGAAAACAAGTTCTAAGCCATTTTTATACCTCTCTTGTTTCAAACATGTGGTTATGATGCCCATTTTTGTCTATCCATTTTACTTTAGAACATTCAATTCTTTTCACATTAAATTTGAAATTCAACCTTTTGAAGTGTAAATATTAAAGTAATCAAGTTTATGTTAAATTGTAGTCTAATTTGGTCTTATGTTGTCTACCTTTTGTGTTTAAATTATGTTACTTGGGTTGATTTCCTATTTGATTTATAATACCCCTTGACTAGACCTATTGATTATTATTTATCTTGTGCCTTGTTTTTTGAGTATCCTTTTGAGCCAATTTGTTACCATGTGCCTTGTTTGAAGTTTGTTGTGTCAATTCCAAATGTCCTAATTTTATTGTTACAATAGTCTCTTGTGAATCAAGTATCGAGTCTCAGTGAGCCAATTATTGAGTGTCATCCAAAATAATTACCTTAGTTTAGTTTATTTTCAAGTTCTTGTTTTAGTTCTTTATTTCCATGTCTAGCCTTATTTTTCATGATAATGATTACAACCACCTTTGGGTAAGTTGTTTCTATCTTTTGATCTTAATTATCAATTATTCTACTTAGTCTAGACACTTTTTTCATTGATTATAACTACCTTTGGAAAAATTATTACTTTATAAATGAGTTTTGATATTTTGTGCTACTTTTTCCATTGATTATAACTATCTTTGGGTAAATTAGTATTATTTGTGAGACCCTTTTTGAGTTTGTTTTGTCCTAAATTTACCTAATTTAATTGTATTACACTTTGTGCTTCATTTATAGAGTCCAAAGTTCTTTATTTTTAGACCTTGGTTGTTTTTTTATCTTTTGTCCTTTATTTTTCATGATACTTATCTATAGATCTGAACATGCCTTATTACACACATAAAGGGACCATGTATAATCTAGACTATGAGAAGTTTATGAATAGTGATCTTTTTATTCAAGATTTGTATGATGATGTAGCTTATGATATGGATCACTATACATCTTATAACATTCCAGTCATTAAATACCATAAAAAACCATTGGTGTAGTATTCAGTGCCTTTACCTCATTATCAATGTCAAGAGATAGAGGAAATAACATAGTACCTTGCTCAAATGATGCCATACATTAAATAAATACAACAAAAAGAGCCCTACTATGTTACAACACAAACATAAACAAGTTATGATTTTTACTTGTTTGAATGTCATTTGTTAGAGAATAAATATGAGTCTATCATTAGAGATATAGAATTAGGAACCAAGTTTATATCAAGCTTACCACATGAAAGTTTGAGTAGTTTTATTATAACACCTAGTAATGCACATCAAATTTAACCATTTAAGCATGCATCAACTAGTTATGGTAAATCTTTAGTCCAAATTCCATAAAAATACTAAAATACACTTGAAAATGGGAAAATACCTATGGATGAAAAAATAAAATAGATATACCAAGCATATCAAAATTATCTCAACCTAGCTCATAATATTAACACAAGCACTAGTTCTACCATGATGCTTATTGAGATAGCTCCATCAATAGGGTAATAAATAGATGTTTCAAGATATGCAAGCCTCAATGTAGACCTATTTAGCTAAAGCATATTGGTTTATGACATGTATAATGTCCCTATTTTTATAGAAGATATTGTTTCTCAAATGAAATACCTCACTCAATTCTTTTTGGATGGCATGCAAATGCATTACAATTTAAACCAAAGTGGGTCTAGTTTATCGCTAAATAATACACAATAATTTTATCTAAATAATTATATGAGTGGACTATAATATTAGGGTATAGGTATGCCTATTTATAAAAATCAACAAGAAACCTCCACTCCTCAACCATATACTTCCTTGAGTGTGAAAAAAGGGGTAACAAACCAACAATAGACCAACTTACCACCAAAAAAGTGTAGAACAGTACACCTCAATAAAATGACAACAAATGTTCCACCACAACAAACACAGGCCAATATATATCATTAATCACAAATGTTTCCTAACCAATAATGGATTATTATTGGTTAAAAAGTTCTAGTTGTTCAACAACAATAAATTACAAACCCCCTATAGTTACCTAACCAATAATAAGTGCCTATTCAATAGTAAGTGTCGATCCAACAAGTGTTTAACTAATAATAAGGTCCTTATGTATAATAGGTACTAGGTGTTAGGCAATAGTTACCTTTCACCCAATGGCTATCACATGTTTAATAAATATCAAACTATCAAAACCTATAAAACTAGGAATCTATTCAAAAACATGTTCCCTATATATAATAGGTTTCAATAAATACGTAAAAGGTTCCCCCTCAAACAAAATAATACCAACATATTCTACAAATCCAAATGCCATTATTGCAACCATAATTCACTAGATAGGGTTATATATCTAATATGAACCATAATGTGTATCAACATTAGTGTATTTTTTATCCATAATATATTCCTAATGCACATATACACATACCTAGTTGTCATGCCAATTTAACCAACTTTTTACAATATGCCCACCATGGTCAAGGTAATCCACCTTTTACTATGAAACATTAACAACAATAGGCCACTACATCTTATTTGTATGCCTAAGAGTTAAAACAAATGAATTATTAAATTCAAGATATAAAAATTGGAAAACAAAAAAAGAAATTAAAATTAGATGAAATATACTCTTATGCATTTAACATTTAGCTTCAAATATCATTTTTACTAGGTTATGATCCACCTAAATTTGAAAAATATAAATGAAAATGAGACCCTAAAGATAATTTTTAATAATTCTTTATTTCCTACCAACTAGTGACCTATAGCAACATATACTTGTTTATTCTCTTTCTAAAGAGTCTAGCTAGACAATCTTTGGAATGGATGTTAAAGATAGGAAAAAATTATGTACCTAACTTTGATGATATTTTAGATAAGTTTAAACATAAATTTTAATATAATCTTGAGCATGAGATTACTATTCTATATTTAGGCCAATATAAAAATAACATTGGTGAAATATTTGTTACATACTTGTAATGTTGTATAGCACTAGTGAGCTAGTTTACTCACCGTTTTCTAGATAAGCAGTTAGACATAATATTGACTAAGAGTCTACACAATGAGATATCTTACCATCTTGAGGTAGAATCTTCTCATACATTTGAATATGAAATATATAAATTAATACATATTGAGAAATCCCTTGTCAACAAATGGATAATCAAGATATCATATTCTAATCAAATTTAGAATCATCATCAAGGTTAGTAGAACCAAAACTAGAACTAAGGCTAGAACCATAATTATAACCTAATTCATATAATGGATTTATCACCACCTTAGGACAACAATAATGAGAGACATAAACCCTAAAAATTTATTAATAATGTTTTTGGTAATAAGGTTATTGAATCACACCATATTTAGATGGTGCAAACATCAACTATCTATTTACCTCTACCCACTCAAAAACCACATCCTCCATACATTTAACCAAGACCTCCACAAATCCATCTACCATAAAATAAAAACCAATTACAAGCCCCTCCTCTATGGAGAATACCACCCATTTCCAAATAATTTAATGACATGGATGAGCCTATTGACTTTATGCTCCAAATATTGGTTCAAGAAAATATGATCAGTTAATTGATATCAAAGTCATTTCTTGAAGGGATTCCTTTTTTGAATTGGTACAAGGAAACTTAATTTTGTGAGTATAATTGTGTCAGAGGACATTCCATAAGATAATGTATCTAACTTATCCATTTGATTGGGAATAGTTGGAAAACAAAGAGTTAAAAAAATATACCCATGCTTCTATGACCAATCATAATTTGGGTATCTACCAGAACCTATTTCCCCAACATAATAAAAACAATAACAAATAGTAGTAGTAATAATATAAATAATAGTGATAGATAAATCCACATCAAAATCAACAAAAACAACACCAGTCATAACAATAATAAAAAAATGGATGGAACCAAGGAAAAATGGCCAAACCAACCAAGGAAGTCATCATGTTGTCACATGTACCTATTAAAATGTTTTAGGATATGTTTCAAGTGGTCATGTTACCATGATAATTATTAATCCTCAACTAGATACAAATAAACCTATATCTTCACCAAATAATGACTATTTATTGAATAATGCCTATCAATCCCCTTATGCTAGTGATTATTTTATGGACTGTGTTGACAAACCAAATTTATATCATATGAGAATGATCATTCCAATCCTCATTACCTACCCAACTAGCTACCAAAGCCAAGTTTTAGATCAATATTACACAATCACAACTCAATGATCCAAGATCACTATCAAAGGTCCATAACCAAATACTACAAGTGAACCTAATCAACCTTTTATTCCTATCACAAATAAACCAATTGATAAAACTAAGGGGAAGACCTATGATATTATGGAAAAAATGAAGAAGAAATTAGTACACTTATCCATCATGGATTTTTTGTATATGTTTAACATCCATAAATACATCCTAAATGAGTATTTGAACCAATCCCTCATGATAGATGACATCACTCTAGACAAATTCCAATCCATGGTAGGACATTTGGCCCTTGGCTAATGTCTCACCTTTGACCAAAGTGATATGTCTTCTATGGGACCTATGCATAATAAGACATTGTATATTTAGGTTGGTATAATAAACCATAGAGTTATATGAGTCCTTGTAGATAATGGTTTGGGTCTCAACATTATCTCTCTAAATTTTATCAAACATCATAGATATATAGTAGGGAACTTGAAGCTAAATACCATCATTATCAAGGCATATGATAAATAAGAATTGGAATTTTAAGGTACTATTTGTTTTCTAGTTGTCATTGGTTCATTGACCCCTAAAACTCTATACCATGTTTTATACCTATAACTATCTTACTGTCATTTGTCCTACCATGCAACTAGTGATTTCATTGATTTTGACCTACCAATTATAATAAATGGTAATTAATGATAATTAATGACCAATTTTAGTTTACATACTAGTTCTCCATCATATGGTGGTTGTCTATGTTCCCTCACTCACTTTGATATGTGTTATTGAGATCCTTTACATGCTATTTTATCTTAGCAATGCACGTTGAAAACCAGAGCTCTAATTATCAAAGGGAAGGGTGAAAATGAACTAGTTTTCACCCTAGGGTTGAATATATAGCTAAAAATTTGAATTTTTACCCCTAGGGCATATAATCCATTCTATGTGCTCTAGGAAGTGTATTTTTCACATTGATGGTCCATTTTTCATGTTGTTTGATCATATGTGTCTTATTTTTTGGTTGTATTATAATGATACTATCTATTTGGGCCTCCCTTAAGACCCATTTTATAACTCAAATTTTCAAACTATATCTCATATGTTTTCAAATGTGCATATTTAAACTCACATTTAGGCTAGAAATGTGTTTTTATCCTTTACCATCTTATTTTAAATCCATTTTATTGATTTTGACATAAGATACCCATGCCAATTTTCCCCATTACAACAAATTCTTTTTTTGATCAATCAACTATATATATATATATATATATATATATATATATATATATATATATATATTGCCTTTCTAGGGCATTCATATTTTAAATCACTCAATGTGAATGTGTGAATGATTATAACCACCTTTGGTCAAATCATTATATTTTTGACCAACATAATGATTATAAAAACCTATGGTAAAATCATTATTTTTGCATCTCGTATTAATGATCATAACTACTTTTGGAAAAATCATTATTTCTACCCACTCCACCTACCCTTCCATGGAAACTGCTTATGCCATTGATTATAATAGCCTTTGGAAAAAGTAGTGTTTTCTATTTCATTCTTGATTATAATTTCCTTTGGGAAAATTATTGTTTTTCATTTTTTTTATTGATTATAACTACCCTTGGATAAATTAGTATCCATCCCACCACTTACCAGGGTAACAATCTGTACCACTAATTATAACCACCTTTGGGCAAACTAGTGTCACATATTTTATTACTACTTATAATCACCTTTAGGAAAATTAGTAAATCTATCACCATTAATTTTTATAACTACCTTTGGTCAATTTAGTAATACCACCCCCATTTCCATTTAATCATGTCATTTTCTTCATTTTGAGCGAATGTTCAACAATTTTATTTAGCTGCCTACTCCCTCATGGGGGCATCAAGGGCTTATTTCCCACCCTTTGGGGTGTGAACCATTTGGATTAATGACTTTTTCATTCTTTGAAAATAAATTATTATGCTTATGTCTTGTAACACCTTCTCAAATGGGGAAAACTATAGACACTTAGTTTTGGCCACTTTTGTGCCTAAATCAAGATTTAATTCAATTTCTATAAAATGACACATTTTAAGCCTATAAATCACTTGTATTACTTAAATTTGATTTCATAAGGGATTTAATTTCCTATAATCTTGATGAGGCTAGTTTATTTGGTGTATTACTTGTATGACCAAAAACCTAGTTTAGTTTTAACACTAGTCAAATAATGACTTAGTAATTTGACACTTTTAGCCTACCAAACTATTAATTCATAACATTTAAAATAATATAAAAAACAAAAAAAAAAATAATAAAGATTAATTACTTTACAAATCTTAATTAATTTACATAAATAAAAATTCCAAATCAAATTAGTGAATTTCATTTACCAAAAAAGGAATTTTCAACTAGATATGAATTCAAAGGTCAAAGGAGCTAAAAAAGTGATTTATTTGTTCCTAAATATTGAAAAAATTATGAGTCACACCTCAAAAATATCTAAAGTGAGTTTTCATGCCTCACAAATATCTAAAATTGAGGTGTCAAGATTTCATGAGAGTTTTGACCTAAATCAAGGTTAGACTGAGTCCACCTAGGTTAATTTAGACTCAACCCAAGTTGTAATTTAACCTAACCTCTTTAGGGTTAGAGTTAGTTCTTTGAGATATAAATACATTTTCTCATAACATATGCTAACAAGCTCTTTTGTGTAAGGTTATTATGCTAGAATACCTTATTAAAACCTTTAAGAGTAGTGTTATAATGCCTAATTTATGCCAAGCTTCACACCAAGCCACAAGTGACTATTGGAGAGATGCCACCAAAATAAATATCATTGATAGAAAACTCAAATCATCATAGGCCTAGCATGAAAATACTTATTCCAAAAAGTAAGCATCAAATTCAACAAAGGATGTAAGAAATTTATATTATCTTTATCTCTATGTTGTGATCTTGCTTATTATGTTATGTTCTCCCTAGTTCTTCAGTAGGAGTGTTTAGTCCTAGTGTATTATTATGTTTGATTTTTGTCCTTTGAACTAACAAATGACTAATATACATTTTGTTTACTCTTTTAACTCTTAAGATACATCAAGTAGTTTGGAAATTAAATAATTAAAAGAGGAAAAATCATTAATATCATCTTATTAAATAATAAAACTATATAATAATTTAATAAAAAATTATTATCAATAATAATTTAAAGTTAATACCACTAAGAATAATTGTGATGAAATTAATAAAATTATAAAAATGGGAAATAATTATAAAAATTTACATCTATTTAATAATTATCCAGATAGGTGGATAAAATATTATTTATTAAATGGAACATCTAAATTATTTATAGAAAATAAATTAGAATAATAAAATATTTTACATGAATAAAAGGTGAGGTAAAACTAGGTATATAAAAAAATAATCTAATATTAATAAAAATAATAGTTATACAAATAGAAAAGAAGAAAGGAGGGGAGTGGACAAAAATGACCTTAGAACTAAGGTGAAAACACCCACTAGAGAACCAATGAGATTAAAAATAAATTTGATTATATTCAATGTATTATTTTTTAATTAAATCAATTATCAACCCCCAAAATTGGTGTGATTTTAGACCTCCATCCTTGTTTATGTTGTTATCACACTTGAAAAATTTATATTTAAGGGAAGCAATAGAAATATTTAAGTTTGATAAAAAGAATTGAATATGAATGATGGCCTATAATTAGAAAAATCTTAGGGAATGATCATTAATTTAATTAAAAAATAATACCTTAAATTAGGGTAAATTTTAGTAGCAAATATTCTTTAATTCATGAATATTTGATTTTTGGGAAAATGTATTTAGATATTTTGGAGTAGTACATAAGACCCAGTCACCTAAAAATTTGGCATGTAAAATTTTTAATTGGTTAAATCACCAATTTTCAATTATAATTTTGTGGGTATCCATCTAATTTACCTTATATATAGTACATATGTTCACATGGGTTACCATCCAAGTCTCATTTTTTACCTCATTTCTAAGTTGAATCTCAAGGGCACCTAACTACATCCTCACATCTACCTAATTATCACTCCTAATTACATCCTTATAACAGACTAAATATATCTACCTTTTAACTATTTACACCAACTATATATTTCACTTCTTGACCTCTATCACCTGACTATATCTTACCACTACCCAACTGATTTCACCCAATATTGCCTTACCATGACCTAACTATGGTCACCCAATTACATCTTGCATGCTACTACTACTAAATTCATCCACCACCTGGTTACCTCTTCTTACCACCTAGCTTTATCCTCCCTATGTTATAATGGCATCAGGTGGTAATGGTAAAATAGCATAGTAATTATCAATAAAATAAAGCATAATATCTTATTTTAGAAACCCAAGAAAGATGACCATAGAAATGACATGCACTCAAAATATAGGTACTTATTAACTATTTTTTTTTAAATTAGTAATCTTATTTTTAATTGTGGAATAATTTAAAAACCCGTATACATATAAAAATCCTCACTATTAATGATTCTATTTCATTGTAAATAATTAATCACAATAACATATTACCACTAGAAGATTTTATTGATGACATGCCATCCCTAGAATAAACTCCACTAGCTCTAAATGACAATGATGAATAAATTAATCTACTATAAGATATTTATATTTCTCATCAAATTCCAAATTTAGTTAAAAATTACACTTAAAAATCTCAATGGAGGAAGAGAAGTACATGGATGATTGAAAGGTCTTTTCAAGTTGACTAGGTAGAAAAATATCCCTTTATAGAACTTATAGAACTAAAAAAAGGTAATAATACTCCAACATAATGTATATGTATAATATGTAGTTGAAAACTTGGAAAATAACATAGAATGCAAATTAAGTTGGACATAATTGAGAAACACTGTGAAAAAATATATGTATCTATGAATCACCTAGACTGACAGACAACAAAAACACACAAATGGAAAAATGTATAAGAATTCATGCATGTAATATATTAACATGATTATGAAAATGATTATAAATGACAAAATCATCTTGTTAAGAGAGTGGGAAAAATCAAATCTAAATTTAGAAAAGTTATGAAGTCCAGTCTAAAGTCCAAATATGTATAGTTCTCTATTGTTTACCACATTTTTAAAAAGGGTAGACCTATTTCTAATTTTTTAAATTATAAGATTTTTTTTTAACATAATGGGTTTCTTGATATTACACAATCACATTAGTCATATAGCAGTGCTTGGGATATGGTAAAATGTCTATCAATAGTTGAGAAGGAATATTTAAAAAAAAAGTTAAGAAATCACTATTTATCTCACTATCCATTGATAAGGTCACTACTTTTGACAATAAATCATGGGTTTGCATTCATGTTTATAATTTTTAAAACTATTCAAGGAAACCTCATATATTATTTTTTAATAAAATAATAGAAAAATGTAATGCAAAAAACCTTCATAAATTGGTTTTATCTAATTGGAGATATAAATCTGGGATGGAATATTATGAAATAGATACAAAGTTGGTGTGTCTTGGTGTTGATGTTGCATTAACAATGCAAGGGAATAGAGACAATATTTATGTTTTAATTCAAACAAAAATTACCCCATTTATGATTATGATTCATTACATGGTTCGTAGGATGAATCTTACATATAAAATTGTTAGCATATTTGGTAATGTCGTAAAAGTGGAAGAGCTCATTCATGACTTGCATGCTTATAGGTCAAGTAACCAAAAACTATTTTTTGGAGTTTTATAAATTTGCAATTGGGGTGATTGATGGTAAAAACTATTGAAACATGTTGATACAAGATATATTTTCATGTATGATCTTGCATGCATTTTTTTTAGGAATATCCTTCTTTAGTAGGTTTTATGTATAAATATCATGGGGAAGTTGACAAGGCAAAAGATTTGCTATACCATTTAATAGATCTGGAAATATTACTAACATTATGTGGTATTTTTCCAATGTTGAAGTGAATTAATTATTTAATGAAACATTCCCAAGAGAGATCCATATATATTATTGACTTCATATGTTTGGGAAAATGAGTAGGTCAATCTTAACATATATTATACACATAGAATAAAAACTTTCACAGACCTATTTCTATAAATTGGCACATTTTGATAATTTTTAATAATTGTAAGTTTTATTTGAAATTAAATATCAATGGTCATATTTGTGTCATGGTAAATAACAAGGAAATATCAATGCACACTTTCTATAGAAAATTTGAAGTTGTGGGAGCTGAAACAGAAGATGTACCTATAACACATCTTCTATGCAATTCTATTATATCTAAAATGTATATTAAATTAATAAGAATATCAAAAAGTTTATTTTTGATATTATAGAATGTTTTCAAATGGATGACTTGTTAGAGGGCATGGTATTTGTGAATCCCAAGTTTTGGAATATTTTTAATAGTCAACAACAAATTAGCACTTTATTTCACAATTTATGTAAATCTATAGAGGTGAATGGATTTTAAATTAAAGGTATTTTTAAAAAAATATTTACTAACATTTCAATCAATAAATTTTAGATTTACATGATGGATAAATTTTAGTGTCTAAGTGACCCAACTAAAAATGGTGTAATTACATGGCTATGGAAAAAAAATTATCTTGGTAGTGTCTTAAAAGAAAGTATTAGTGAATAGTTTAGATTATATGAACTTTTTCAAACAATGATTTTGGTTTATTTGGAAGATGATAATGTATTTAGTGCATTATCTTTTGTGAAGTCAAAACTTTGAAACAAATTGGATAAAAATATAGACTTAATTGAGACTGTATGTTTTGCATTATTATGTGGAGAAGTTTCCTTATGAAAGAGAACTAGAAAAATGGAGTTCTCTTGTTAAAATAAGAAGTTTTAGAAATACAATGACTAATACATAGGATGTAAATACTGAGACTGAATATATCATTAACATGGTAGATGCAAATGTCACTTATGATGATCAAGTTTCTCAAGGATTGTTTCAACTACCCAAGTTTTTGTTTGTTATGTATAACAATTATTATTTTATGAAATATTTCATATTATTTTTTATTTTTCAAAATATTTTAAATATTGAGTTCATTATAACTCTTGATAACCTTATGATTGAAATAATTATTTTTTTCTCACTAATTCAAACTGTTAAAGTTATTTCAGGCATGCAAACTACTTTAATGTTTCTTAAACTCTATGTATGGATTAACTTTAACTCAATTAGAACTGATGTCTTTAATTTCATATAAAAATTATGAAATACCTTTGAGATAGTCATAAATGTAGAAATACTTCTATAATAGAGAGTCTAAAATTTAGCACTTTATTTTTGGTCCTATTATAATTCTATGTACACAGTCCACTTATATGAGATCAAATAGATTCAATAGGAGCTTTAATATTATATATTCTATTACAATGAACATTTAACAACATTAAAAAATCACCCTAAATACTCCTTTAGACACAATGAAACTGCTTGGCACCTATTGTCACTCAGTTGTCATATCATAGTCTAAATAGAGAAACCATAGAGTAATGATAATAAAATTTCTAAGACTAATATATTTGGACTTGACATATTAATATGATGTAGTATGTAAGTAGAAACCTTAAGTCATAGTTCACTTTTTACAATGAAATGCTAAGTGGGAATGAAATTCATGTTACATGCAACTAGATCAAGTATAAACACCATTTACTATCAATATGATATTATAAATGGAAACAAAGCTATGATGTTATTATTGGATGACAATATAAAGAACTTGTATCCTTAGTGCCTTATTGAAGGATGAAAAACACATAATAGTATAACTAGGTATTCTTTAATGTGAACTTATATTCTTAGTTCCATATTAAAGGATGCAAAACACACAATAGTATAACTAGGCACCCATTAATGTGAAATGAGATATATAGTCCAACTAAAATTTCATTCAAATTTAAAATATAGACTACAGTCTAGTTTATTTAGTTCATAGAATAAATATTCACCCAAGTATCAATTAAGTACTAAGCTACTATATCTTTATAGAATGTTTAAGCTTGACCCCAATACATTTAAGATCTTAAAATTGCATAACAATCTATCATGATTGTACCAATAGAATAATAAAAAAAATTAGTCATTTATTGCATAACTTAGGTAAACTATATTTAATAAAATAAATGTATTTGAAACATAATAAAGTGTTTAATACATATCATTGTCATATAGACATTATAAACTATTTTTAAAACATAAACTATACATTTTCTAGAACACACCCTACAACCACTTGTTTTGTTCCATTTCCCTCTGAAACTCTGATCTCCTCTTGCCCTACCTATGTGCCATCCTTGAAAATTCCTTCCTAAAGAAGATCCTCTATAGCAGAATTTATATTGGCAAGATTTTCTCTTTCCTCATGTGTTGCATTGCCTAATGAAAGTAGACTTGGATTTGCATCTATTTTCAGATTTAATAAAATTTCTAGGTCTAACCTATGTTCTTTAATAATTTTATTTAATGTTTTAATCTATTTATTTAACATAACAATATTTTAATTGAATTCAATAGCTGAAGTTATAATTTTTTTTTTGAATTTTTAAAATGCACATAAGTAGTTATGCTTCTTTCTTCAAATTTTCATATTTTTTCTATAATTGAAAAATGAAATATAATTAGATGAAAATTATAATTACAATAATATATATATGTTATAAATGATGAAAACTTACCAAATTTTTTTCCCTCTCTTTTTGGGCAATGACAACAAGGTTTATATCTCTTGCCCATTTGTTAAAATAAGTTTGGTATTTTGCATTTAAATTTTCTAACATGTTTATCATAATGCACCAAAAAAATAAAAATAAAAATAAAAAATAAAACATTGTTAACTACAATTAACCCAAATTGAGATTGGTTTTAATAAAACATCAATCTTTGAGGGTTCATTTTGAACTATTGGAAACAAATTCACTCATTCAAAGTGACTATGAAAATGGGAATTAATTTCCTTTATCAATGCTTTTGATCTTATTTCCAATTATTTTAAAGAATTGAAATCATAGATAACACCCTTATTATGATTAGAAATTAGATTTTATGACACTAAATTATCCAATAAAAAATAAGTGATAGGATCATCAAACATGTTAAAATTATTAGTAGTGGGTGGGGTAGTGGGGGAAGAGGAAGAAGACACTTCTATAGTAGGAAAATTATAAACTTGAATATAATCATGTGGATTTAAATTAATACCATCTAGGGCCCCACTTTTAATCCCAATATACTCTTCATCAATATCAATATGCTACAAACATGTAACTCCCTGTGCACTATAAACACCACCAATAGAGAAATTAGGGAAATTAGACCCTTAAAATTTTTGTATAGGAAGGGAGATATTATTCCCTCTTCTCCTAATTTGGATGAGTGGTAAGGATCATAGCATATTTATCCTCATATATTTAAGGTGACATTCAAAACAAAAAATTTATTGAAAATGATAAATTTAAAAATATAAATTAATGTCAATTTAAAATTTAATAGTTATTATGTGTAGTTGGGGAGACTATATCTTTTACTCTATGTGTCTAACTTGAAGTGAGAGTGGTGGTCTCAAATACAAAAGAGGTAATTATTTAGTCAATGAATTATCCAATAGGAGAAACATCAATTCAAAAATCAAAACTTATAAAGTATCAAACATTGAAAATGTTGTTGAGAAGAGTCTTTACTGACAACAACTACAAAAAGTAAAAAATAAATAAAATAATAAAAAATTAAATTTTCATAAAATAATACAAATATTAAATAATCATTACAATTTGGGAGGATAACTTACAAGGAGAGATGATATTAAAATAAGGCCTTGGGCATTTTGAAAATTTGAATAAATTAAATGATGAGTCTATAGACCTAATATCACCAAAGCCCCTTAGGGGCATGATGACCTTTTGATGCTCATTGACTTCATGTGATAAATGCATAGATTCTTAACTATAACAAGCCAAGAAATATTAAAATTTAATTTTTTAATATTTTATAAAGTAACAGTCAACTAATTAATTTGAAGGTTAAAATAACATCCTCTTCATCAAGGGACAAATAATTAGTGGTTATTTTTGTATGAAGCATAATTGGAATTTTTCTTTTTTGTAGACCATATAAGGCCTTGTAATACAAGGCTAGAATAAAATTTGAGCATGAAATGGTATAACTCTCATTGTTAAAAGTATAATTCAACTCTATCATAATCCTACTTAATATATAGGTGCACTAGTCATATTGTATCCCTGTAAGAGAATGAAGAATATAGTAAACATCCCAATAGGGAATGTCCCTAGTCTTCCCTATAAAAAAATTCTAGCTTGAAATAAATGCACAAAGGATTTTAGAAATGGATTGGATATTTTATCCACTTGGAGCTCTCATCTAAGCTAACCATCTACAATGAAAGTGAAAAACATAAAATTGGGACCTTAGTAATATGGAATAATGAATTATAAAAACAAATATAAATATCAATAATAAAGTTATCACTTGCTAGTTGGGTCAATGGCCAAGTTATACACAGACTCCAAATATTTTTTGTCATCATCAGTTAAGAGCGTTTTAGTGGTAATAGGATTTTTTTTATAGTGTGAAAGGCCTATTAAATTATGGATATGCATAGGAAATGTGCCAAAGGAAATCAATTTGGTGTTGATACTCACATGGAATTTGGTCTTGCCACTATCATAGAAATCCATTAGAGATCTAATAAAGTTCATGTTGGTACCATACTGAGGCATGTTAATGATGCCTTAAAAATTAAACATGTCAATCCAATAAACATAGGTTTTGGGATTCTCCATAATTCTAAGAAATCCAAGATATAATAAATTCTTAAAAATATATTTTTGGATGATACTTATTTCTATGGATGTTGTCCCTATTGAATCCATATGGATGTCATATATTTACTATTCATTGAAAGCACAAATAGAGAGAGTGGAATGAGAAAAACAAGTTAATCAAGTGTTAAAATAAGGTTAAAGGTTGTTTTTATAGGTTCATGGTGAAATAGAGGTGGCTAATAGATGTGATCGATGGTAACCAATCTTGTATGCAACATAGATGGGTAGTGTTTGATGTCAACTAAATATAACATGATATCAAGTTCAACCTATTATCACCTAGTTTCATTATGAAACCAATTAGTACCTACTATCATCTAACTACTTCATGCATTTAGGCATCACTTTTTTCTACCTAGTGGCATCATGTAGTCGAGTGATATCAATAATATGGTGCAATTAGGTGACAATAGGTATAACTTGGATACATGATGAAATTGGGTATAAATAAGTGTCACCCAACAACATGATTCAATTTGATGGCAATATGTGTTACCTAATAACATGCTATAATCAACTAGTAACTGAGTTTACATGACTGTACTTTATAGATGGGCGGTTGCATGAAAAACCTTAAAAAAACACCTTCAAAACCTATAGATTCGCCAAGGATATGAATTATATTCACCTAAAGAAACCTAAGCGGGTTTTGGATATGGGATCTTAGAATTTATCCTACCTTGAATCTGAGCAAATTCATTCATAATCTCATTGGTTCTCTAGTGAGTGTTTTACCCTTGGTTTCATTGTCATTTTTGGTCATGTCCCTTCTTTCTTCCTTTCCATTTTTCTAACCTTTTTATTTCTTAATTTTAATTTTATAATTTAAATACCTAGTTATTATCTCACCTTATACTTATTTAAAACATTTTATTATTTTGATTTATTTTCTATTATTAATCTAGATGTTTCATTTAATAAATAAATATTTTATCCTCCTATTTGGATAAGTACTAGATAAATGCATTTTTTTAAATTATTTCCCTTTTTTAGAATTTAAATAATTTTTATCATAATTGTTCTTAGTGGTAATAAATTCTAATTTATTAATTTTATTAAATTATTATTTAGTTCCCATGTTTATTAATAGACTATTAATGACTAACCTCTTTTAAAAATTTAAATTTCAAACTACGTGACATCACAACACTACCTTGATAACATATTAAAATAGAAACAAAAGTATAAAGTTTAATCATGTTATTCTCTCATCTTGATGATGGTTCATAAAGCATGATCAGAAATGTTGATTTAAAAATTATTACATAGTTTTTACCATAAATCTATATTTTTCTACAAAATATTCAAAATGAAGCTTTTTCATTATGTCTATGGATATTGGAAGTATTTCTCCAACCATCACACATGATGGAACTAATAATCCTATCTTATATCTTAAATCATATGCAAATATTTATAACAAATGGATTAAAACTAATACTTCTGATACTACCAAGTTTCTATATTAAATTTTTTTGGAGATGTGATAGAATGGTATAAAAAATTTATCAAACATTCCATTATATAACTAGAAGACTTAGTAAATACTCTATTTAAGTAATTAAAACATAATAAACTTCTAAAAAAAATATCCTTAATAATTTCATTAATTTTAAGCAACTAACTAATGAATCTTCCCATGAATTCATCAAGAAAAGGAAATCATCAGTGCAAAAAGTGCACCATAACACGAGTGATGAAAATCTCCTCAAACTCTTTATCATATCTCTCAAGGCCCCTATTCAATATAAGATATGATATTCTCTCCTGAAACATTATAAGAGGGATTCGACCAAGAATAAATATAAAAATTCCTTAGGACCCAATTTGAACCATTTTAAAGCACCAAAAATATATATTTTCAAACCTCAACCAATGCAATCAATACTATTATTTTTCAAAATAAACCTCCCCAATCTAATATGGTAGCATCTAATTAAAATAATCAACTTCCCTCTTTCCATATTTTTATTATGAAAGAAATTATGAATTTATTATCTCTATTTAAACAAAAATTTTATTATTAAACAAACCCACCATGGTATGATCCCAAAAATTCCTATTGGTTCCATGCCAATACTGATCACTCTTATGATACATGTAGTACACTTTATGCAATTTTAATAAATACCATATTGGGGGTAAACTTTAATCATGACCTTATCACCAAATAAAATCATACATAATACCTAAAATCCACTAAAAATATATCTTATCACTGTAATCAGAGATAATTGGCGAGTCTTCAACAATCACTTCAATTACCCTCCTCTGCACATGATATATTTCTATTATTCAAATATATAACCTCTCTTTGAATGAAGAAATTTGTTATCTTAAACTAAAAATCAACAAGAAGGATATTAGATGAAAGAAATCTCCATATAATTAGTACAAGATCAATTTTGATGGAGAAGCGAAAGGAAATCCATTCAAACCTATAGGTGGTTGTCTAATTGGAGATGTTCAAGGCAACTTGGTGGTATCCTATGTTGTACCAACAAGATACCAATTTGATCATGTTTTGAAAGCCATAAATGCACTATGGGGAATCTGACTAGTAGTTGATATGTAGTCTATAAAATCATCATTGAAGGGGACTCAATGAAAATTATCAACCACCTTAAAGGTTCCTTGAGTCCAATTTGGATGGTTTATAATATCATAAGTGATGATCAAGATAATTTGAAGACCTTTGAGGAGATCCAAATAATGCATAATTAATAGGAAGGTATTAAGTCCACTGATTGGATAGAAAATATGAGGTTAATAGCCAAAATATCACTAGATGGGCTCAGATTGACTAACACCCTCCCAATTTCACTATTATTTTAATGAAGCAAGAATTTCCATCTAGGGCCTATGATAGTGGAACTCTTGGTCCCATGATGAACTGACCTTACACTTCAAACATCATTGAGGCCATGTGTGATGTGGGAACTCCAAGAAAAATCCTTAATGATGACTCAAATACCTTTATTCATATTGATGTCATTTGAATGACTTGGAAACACTCAATGATAATCTATCAAATCATTTTAATTACACTTGTCATGAGAGATATATCACTTTGTAAGGAAATATTTTCCTATGTTCATGTTCTCTATTAAATTTAAGTTGTTTTCCAAAAATGATAACAAAGAGAATCTATTATATGAAGAAAAAAAATGGGTGTCACCAAATTTGAGGTGGAACTACTATCATGAAAATACCTTAAGGAATGCACCAAAATTAGGATTAAGCTCAAATAGGGTAGTCCCACTCCCTTAATTGAGTGCATTCATAGCTATGACTCTCAAATCACCCTTGATTTTGATAAGTCTTAGATTGATATGACTATTTTCATACATGGTTTTGTGTTAGAGGTTTTCAAATATATCATCACGTCATTCATTGGTATGTAAATTGAGGGGGCTTAGTGTTTCAATAATATAATCAAGAAAAAGGAGTTGGTCCAAGATTTATTTAAGGAAAATGAGTGCATTCACCATTCTAAAGCTACATTCTTTAGAATTACCCTCCCTTACCCCTTAGATGATATTTGTCTATATCTCATGATTTTACTCACTCTTAAAGGTAAGTATAGTTCCATCTACTCACACCATTTTATTTTTATGAACTCTCCTCATCATGTTAATGGAATGTAATATTTTTGATTATCAGGAGGAAAGAATCAATGTATTAATTAATCAATCCCTTGTTTTCCTTTTGATTAAATGTTCTCTACCCACACTCAAACTAGTCATTACTTGAAGTGATGGTGAAGAAGTCTCAAATGATGGGACTGATCATTTCTTTAGTATTGATGAAATCCACTTGGATAATGAATGGGAGGAATATGAGACTCTAGCCTAATTCATTATTAACATCAAAACTTAATAATATAAAAAAAGATATGATAAAGGTAAATCTAATTTAGTGGATAAACATAAATGGCATAACATCTCTAAATTAACCCCTATTAATTTATATGAGATCAAGAATCTTGGGACTGATACCCCTGTTGAAAAATGTTCAAAGCTTTAAAATGTCCTCCTCACCCAACCAAACCTCTTTAAGGACCTAATAAACAAATTCAAGAAATCCAAGAAAGACATTTTTAAAAATCAACTCAAGATTGAAAACCAAGATAAGGATTTCAAGCAAGCCATCTATAATAACAATCAGGTCTTGTTCCATTTCTATAATATTTTATACAATAATATGTTGTAAATCAAGAAAATCTAGAATAATACCAATATTGAGTTGGTTAAGGGGTTCATCAATCCTAAGGTGGTCAAATGAAATTTTAAACACAATAAGGAAAAACTATCATATAAATAGGAAGTGGAGGAAACCACCGATGGACCATGTATAAGAACTCAAGGCAAGTAGAAAATACAAGAGGACTCTCCTTTATAAAAATAAGATACCATCCTTAACATCATTGTCTGTGAGATACAAGAAGAAATAGAAATTACATTATGCCTCAAATGCATGGTCTAATTTTAATATTATGTTATCTCTATTTCTAATCTTTTAAGTTGGTTTTTCATTTGTTTTATTTTTCTATTGGTTTCTCTCCAACCCTTCCTATTTTGGACTCACCTCTAGCACTATTTACTATGTTTTATAAGGTTTTTTTTAATTTTGAACATAGTTAGTGGATCCCTATAAAAACCTATTTTACCGTTATCTAATTGAAAAATATTATCCCCATGAATATAGAAATATAAAATATAAAAAAACATCTCAAATACATGATCCTAATACACAAGATTCAAATGAATTCACATATACTATTATTGTTGAATATTATCACTATTACACTAATTCCCAATTTTTGAATATGAATATGTTAAATACTATTTTAATCTCACTAAAAAATATCTTGTAGGATGAATTTACCCAAAAACATTATTCTCAAGGATACTACTACCACCACTATATCTCCTTCTAATTTACCACTTGGTGATGAGCCTGTTCCACCATCAGAGCCTCAACCTAAAACATCCAATCCTTATACTACCTTAATTCTTAAGGTAACTCTTAAAAATAAATTTAATTATAATTACGGTTCTAATACAAAATCATAATAGAACTTCCTAGATGATCTTAACTCCATTCCTTACAATATTCATTTAATGAGCCTCATGAGAACATCAATATATCATTGAAAATATCTCATACAAAAAAATCAAGATATAGATTAATCCAAATCTAGTGAAACTGAACCACCTCTCTAACCTTTCAAAGGTCCCTCACCCATGGAAGTACATTATATATAAACTATTTTTCATCGTTACTTTTCCAAAAAACCTTCCAATGGGTTTACTAAAGAGTATATGATTAATGATGAAGTTATTTTTTAGCTAATGAACCACCTCATTTTATTAATATTATGATCAATAATACTCCAATAAGTAAAGTTTTAGAATTTGAATATTTTTGAATTAATGTCACTTCTATTTGGATAATCTAGCAAATTGGATATTCCAAATAAGACCTTAATCAAAGTAGAATTGCGTGTCATGAATTTGATAAAACCAACCAAAAGAATCCTAGTTGTAATTATCTCCCCCTTACTATTGGGCCAAAATTAATATGCACCAATCTTATGGTTTTATATCTTCCACCATCCTATAATTTTAGGTCATCCATAGAATCATCACATGATAATATCACCTCTTAGTGTTTCTAATGCATTGATTTTAATCATGATGGTAAGTGTTATAAACATGAAATTTATATATTTATGGGGTCTCAAATCACCTAATATTAAAAAATATTGCATCCCAACTATTCCTCACATTCATAATCCCTCTTTCCTAAGGTCATCAACATGCATCTTAATTTTCAAGTCACTCTTGTCAATTATGATTTTTACAAAACCAATGAACTAGAAACCATTTGTAACACTAATAGATTACCTCCTTATATATTGGATTGGCTTCATCCATTTATCCTACCATGAGATACTATAATAACCATTATTTATGATGATACTAAAATCCCACTTCATTGTAATTCCCATGAATATTCCCATATACAAGATGATTTTGCATCTATTGACCTTCGGATGAATAATATTTTTTCAAGATCCATAATAATTATTCCATTGACATTTATTCATATTGGTGTATGTACCAAATATAATTATAATGAGAATTATAAAAAAATTACACATGCTTATAATATCTGTCTATCATATGATGATGGCTACGTCATTTCCCAAGACCAATCATATAACATGTGTAATTCATTATAAAAAAATTCATTACTAAAATGCATGCCTTTGATTCAGATGTCCATCTAGTTAAATTTTCTTCCAACTCTAGTCAAAATGAGAATGAAATAGAACCTGAATGTTATGTTTCTTGTGTATACACATACTATTTTTAAAACTTTATCATTTAATAATGCTTTCTCTCTTTTAGGAACTTATAGAGTTTCAAATAAATGTATGACTTAAAGGGTGTATAGGGAAAGGGGTAGGTAGACCATTAGTGCTTCATAATATTTTTAGTTAATTATATCATACCTAAGCCCAATATAAATCTTTCTTATTCAAATACTTAAGTAATTATCCTCTTAATATACCCTAACTAAGTAAAAACCCATTTTTACTACTAGGCCAACTTTGGTTGACCTAGTTGTGAAAGTTATGACAAACATTATGTAACTAGATGGCATAGGTTTACCTAGTTTGAGTCTAAATGGTAAATTTTAAAGTTGGGTCATGGTAGGATGACCTTGTTAGGTAAAACTCGGACAAGGTTAGGAGATATCCATTTCTATAAATATAACCTTGATGATGAGCCAATGCAATGGCTCATTATATCCAAATAATGACTCTAGTTATCCCCTAATAATCTTTATTTTGATGGATTTGAATGTGTATTTTATATCTTGTTTATAATCTAAAGTATAAAATGAATAATCTTACTTGATTAGTATGTGTGAGTCAATGTTGTTTGTTTTCACCACTTCATTCTAACTCTTTACATGAAAATCCACCATTTTTGTATATACAAGTTATATAAATACACTATGATTGAACATTATGGTTTTGGTCAACAAATAGACCTTTGAAGACCAATTAAAACTAGCAAGGATCAGCCCAACATAGTTCTAGAGTTCACTAGTTTGGTTTTAAAGTCCATTAAGCTAGTTATGGAAAGCACTAGTCTAGATTTAGAGTTACACAGATTAGTCACAAAGCTCATTGGAAGACATTTTGGAAACCATACACTAAGGGACATATCATGCATCCCTGATCAAGGACCTTCCAAGATATCTTTGGGTTAATTCCAAATTATTGCATAAAATTACCAAAGATAATATTCATGTTTATATAAATAATATTTATAATAAGGTTTTTGTAATAACATCACTATGGATATTATGGAAGATTGGTCACTAGATTGTAGAATATTATATACAAAATATATTGTGACCATTTTAATATTTTACATGTACACCATATCTTCCACTTTTCACCTTAAAACATGGAATAATGCTATAACTTAATCTATTTTGTAAATAAACAAGATTCTATTTGAAATATAATAAGGAGGTTAGTTGTTTTAGATCAGTTATTACAAAATCATTCTGGTATATAAACAATGTCTTTTTGTTGATATAGAGAGGATAATATAAGTAAGAAAAATATGATTAAGCATAGTTTTTGACATATTTTAGTAGTTTGTAATTATCTCAAAAGTTAGTGAAGATCTAATGTTCCTAAGCATTTAAGTGGTGACTTATATTATGTTCTAAGGGAGAGAAAGGGTCCACTCAACCAAACAATAAAGATATTATGTGTGGTATTTTATGTTTTGTATTATTATCACTTAATATTTTTAGTATTTAATTTGGATGTGTGCTTTGATCTAACTTATAGGTTTGTGTGTGTGTTCCTATTTCAAATTACTTTTAGTATCCTTGATTTCAACATCTCCTTTCTAAGAATTTCATTCAATGCATAATTCCAATATATTAATGTGTGTTTTCCTTCAAACATAAAGTGTTTTATTTATAATTAAGTGTGTTCACTTTTTATCATTTTCAATTTTTCAAAGTGTGTTTAATTTTTGAATAATAGGTTATAATTCATTCAAGAAGCTAGAGTAGGTCTTTATGGATAAATGATAAAAAAATTCCTCCAAGATGATAATTATTAGTTAATATTTTTGAAACCTTACTATTGATTTCTATTCAACACCAACCTCGGTTTAATATGACATCAACCATGTTGAGTTAATATAAATGAAGATATTGATGACACTCATCATTTTTGATATTGTTGTTGGGTATTTTATACATGTAATTAAGGTAATAAATTATACAAATAGTAATGTATTACAAAAATAAGTTCCCTAAAAACCATATAAATATATAAATAGACCAAAATATTCAAATGAAAGATAAATTCCTAAGAACCCTAAACATAACATTACAAACACTAGCACATCATTAGAAGGTAAGATAGAATAATTTTTTAGAAAAGAACTCTTAGAAACTCTCCATACTATTGAATAGGAATCAATTTTATCCTCAACTAAACTTTGAGAGCAATCACTAGAGGTAGTGCATTTTGTCAAAGTAAATCTAGGTTAAGAGATATCTTAAACTAGAGTATTGAATCCCAATCAAGTAGGCTTCCATCCACTTAAAATGATTCAACACCTCCCAAAAAATATATTTACAACATTTATTGGGATGAAATGGGAGAAAATATGAGAAATATACTAAACCCACAAAATAGAGCTAGGGAAAATGGAACTCAATAAGTAGAGATAACTTTCACTTATCTAATTATCTTAGATCCAGATGAAAATTCCCCAATGAAAAATTTATCCCCATTTATATTGCCAATTTTAGAGGGATGTCAACCAAAGACCTTGATAAGTTATTTTTTGAGTTTAATGTATTATGTCAAACCTATAATTATCAAATAGATAATCAAAATTTGAAGTTGTTCCATTCTATACTTAAAGACATAGATATGAGGCAGTTCATGGGTTTTTAGCCCAATTGTATTCATACATAAACTAAAATGGAAAGTGTATTCCTAGATAAATACCAAGACTATTATAAGGGGATAGATAGAAAAGAATATTTATTATGGATAAAGAAAAATGAAGATGAAAATTTGGAGGATAACCTAGATTGTTTTATTTTTATCCATAGAAGATGTGGGTATAAACTGAAAGAATACCTCAAAAATATAGTCTTATTAAAAGGATTATAGGATGAGACAAGAGAAACATTGGACATGATGGGAAGGGGATATGTGAACAAACTCATTCTCAAATAAATAAATGAGTTATATAGAAGCTATTCAAGAATGAGAGGAATTGTTAGGAAAATAAAAAAATGAAAAAGTAACAATGAATTAGGACATATCATGGTGGAATTTTCAATCCTCTAAATATAAATTTTAGTTTAGTTAACCACTACACCAGATGTCCTGCAAGCAAAACCTAAAAATTCCACTATGCCACTAGCTACGTATTTTCCCTAAATGTAGGTTGAAACATGCACTCAAATCTTTTCCTCTAGATAAAACTAATATGTGTGGGATATATGATGTAAGTGATCATGATATTAAAAATTATTCCCTCTTATCTATCCTACAAAAT
The DNA here is from genome assembly GCA_037957365.1 of Torreya grandis. Classification (NCBI taxonomy): domain Eukaryota; kingdom Viridiplantae; phylum Streptophyta; class Pinopsida; order Cupressales; family Taxaceae; genus Torreya; species Torreya grandis. The sequence goes on along the minus strand of JARHVA010005653.1, from coordinate 423,199 downwards.
AAATTTAAATAAGCTACCCAACACATAAAAGAGCTCAACTATATATAGAATAGGCAAAGTAATTTTCCCATAGTCAAAACTAGAACCATTTTTCTCCAAGAGATCCTTCTAACCCATGGATGATGTCATGGGATGGACAAGGACATCCATAGACATAAGGACCCAAATATGGGGTCCATAAGAATGGATGCCATAATCATGGATGTCCCAACCTCATCAATAATTGTGGACGTCCTAATCTAATCATCAACCATGTAAAAACCAATAATGGGTACCCAAAAAATCCTTTAATTATTAAAATATGTTTCCAAAACAAAAATTATTGATGCCTCACCTACATAAACTAAACAAGTAACTCAACCCTAACTACTTACACAACCAGTTGCCAACCCTAATAATAGAGAAATGGCTCATGTCTATGGGACTAAAAATAATGAACCATGGAGGTTTGGATTATTGAATATAATAATTTTTAATATATATTAGGTAAGACACAAAATAACCCTCCAATCACCATAACTAGAATCCCAAATGAAAAACCATACCTCCCTGTTGTGCTAATCAAAGAAAAACCTAATGGGGAAAAATAAAGGCCTCAAGACACCAATATATTTCCTCCAATCATTCCTTTTCCATAATTAATTTAATAAGCTAAAAACAAAAGTGAATCTAATTTAGTCCAAGAATTTAACATTTTGAATATTGAAATACCATTATTGGAAGCCATAATAAACTTTCTAGACATAAATAATTTGAATAAAGGATTATGTATAAAGACTCAATGGAAAAGAAGTAAATACCCTAAATATATATATAGGGATATGGTAAAGTTGTTGATTATTAGCAGGTAAATTGCCTCTACCCAAGTATGGAGACCTAGAATCCTAGTCATCACCATGACTATAGGAAAGAAATAAATACCCTATGTATTAATGGACCTTTGATCTTTTACCAATGTAATGCCAATAGCCAATTTAAAAGTTTTTTCCTTTATAAGGTACAACCTCCATCTACAATTTTATAGATGGAAGACTAGCCCATTTATAAATTATGAGGAACCATAGAGGACATCATTGTAATGGTGAAATCTTGGGAATATCCTATATATTTCATGATATTCTAGCCTAAGAGTAAAAAGTTAATATATTCATTAATCATAGGGAGACCATGGATAACCATGCTAGCAACCCTTATAGACTATAGGTTAATATACATGACCATTTAAAATGTGATAAAATCAAAATGAATTTGACTGTACCTACCTACAAATACATCTCTAAATTGTTTAGATTACATATGGGTTGATGAATCAAAATAAAATAACAATAATCTATCCTTATTAGCCATGGTAGTGGTTAGAAATCATTTAAAATAGATATCAAAATAACTAAAAAGGGTATTTAAGAGCCCTATCTAGTTCTGAAGTTTACCAATCTTACTCTGAAGTCCACCAATTTGGCTTTAGAGTCCACCATTTTGGCTTTGAAGTCCACCAGTATGGATCTAGAGTCTTCCAGTCTAAATTAATAATATATTACACCATAACTCTAAGGTTACCCAATCAATTTATAAACCACTCTTGATGAACTATATGATCACACACCCCTCTAATAGAGCATTATTAATTCAGCATAAGATAGTCAAGGCATATTTCTAACATATTTCTAGTGCCCATTAATAGGTGTAATTTAAAAAGGTGGGTATTTTTTAAATAAATAACCACCTTCCACATGATACTTCCAAATCCATTCCATTTAAACTCTATGATGAGTGAATATAGGTAGGTTAGTTCCATTTACCCTAAAACCAAGCAAACAACTATCTAACTAGGAAACATGCTAAATATAAATAATTAGTTAGATAATGAGAAGAAAATTAAGGTCTTTGATATCTTAAGTAACCATACAAAATCATTGTCATGGTAATATAGTGACATGAATGGAATTTTCCCAAGTATATGCACTCATCATATCTACATATAAAACACCAAACCAATTAGATAACCATAAAGGAGAATCAACCTAACATTAAGAGACATGGTTAAAACATAGATAAAAAAAAATATTACATGTGGAATTCATTTACCCAATATCAAATAATCAGTGGGTATCACCACTTTTGATATTACCAAATAAAAATGGTAAGTGGAGAATATGCATAGAGTACAAAGATCTTAATAAGGCCACCATGAAAGACTAATTTTATTTACCTTTCATAGACCAAATTTTAGATCAATTAGCTAGAAGTAATTACTTATTATTATAGGGATTCAATGGTTATAATAAGATAATATTAGCTCTAGAATATCAGTATAAAACAAATTTTTTATGTCCTTGGGGAACATTTTCATATAGTGTTAACCTCTAGCCTATGTAATGCACTAGCTACCTTTCAAAGGGAAACTTTAACTATTTTTATTGATTTAACTAATGAGTGTGTAGAAGTATATATGGATCATTTTATAGTACATGGTAATTATTTAGATGAAGCCTTAGATAATTTAGACAAAGTACTAACTAGGTGTGAGAATCATCAATTATCCCTAATCCATGAGAAATTCTTGATGATGGTTGATCAAGGAATTATCTTAGGCCATCACATCTCAGACTAAGGGTTAGACATTGATCCCAGTAATATTAAAGTCATCTCTAGCCTACTGTCAGATAAAAATTAAATTTATATATTAAAAAATAGGACATGTAGGGTAATGTATATTTTTTTAAAAATGACTTTAATAAAATTATTGCATCTATGTTTTCTTTACTATGGATAATGATTTTCTATGGACTAACAAGTTTCAATAGAATTTTGAGTCAATAAAGTAAAAAATCATGTCTTCTCTAATTCTGAGAGGTCCTAATTGGGAAAATCCCTTCCACATAAATACCTATTCATATAACAATGCTATGTGGGAAATAGTTGGACAAAAAGATGAATAATGGAAAATGTATGCCATTTGCTACATTATCAAAAATCTAACTCCCACTAAAATAAACTATAATTGTATTAAAAATTAATTCTTAGATACCATATATTCCATGAATAAGTTTTGTCAAGATACATTACTAGATATAAAATATTTGTCTACATAGATCATTCAACCATAAGATAATTAATAAACTAGTGGTAGGAGGTATAATCATCAGATAGTTACTCCTCTTGTAATAATTTTACATTAGAGTTAATGATAATCTAAGAAAATATGATGTGGTCATTGATTTTTTTTAAGGTTAGATGTTATAGGTAAAGATGAAGCATTTGAAAAAATATTTCCAAATGAGCAATTGTTCACAATCTGATCAGACTCACCATGGTTTGCTAATAGGGAAAACTACCTAGCCAAAAGAAAATTTCCTTATTATTTTAATAATAAATAAAGATTTTTTTTGGTTAGGAATAGTTCTCACTTCAAATGGATTAATGGATTTTTGTTTAAATGTGGACCTAAATTATTGTTTCATAAATTTGTAAGAGAAGATGATATATATGACATTATAAGAGCTTTCCATAATGAAATAAGAGGAGACCACTATTTAACCAAAAGGATTATTCATAATATCCTTGTGGTTGGATACTACTAGCTTTTAGTTCACATAAATGTGAAAATATATGTATGGCAATGTGATCCTTGCCAAAAGATGGGAAAAGCTACCTTATCTAATGAAATGCCTCTCCATCCTTAAGTTTTTCTAGAAGAAATGGGGATTGGATTTTGTTGGTATTATTGATCCATTATCCCAAAAAAATGAATACTTCATTGTATATATAGAATGTCACTAAATGGATATAATTCCAAGATATATCATTTTTAAGGGAAGAACTAGTTGTTGACTTTTTGTACTACATGATTATGTAGTAATTTGGAGCACCAAGAGCCATAGTATCTGATCAAGTACCTTAATTCATAGGAAATAATCACCATACCATCCAAAATCCAATGATCAAGTTGAGGTCACTAATATGGAGCTAGAGAACATCTTGACTATGATAGTCAACATAAATAGAAAGGATTTCTCAACTAAGTTACTCAAAGAAATATGGGATTATAATACCATATGGAAAATGACCACATGTTTATCACCATATTAGTTTTTGTTTGGTAAAAAGCCTTTACTTATAATAGAGTTTGAATTATAATCTTTAAGAATAATAGTAGAGTGGACATAGATTTGAAAGAATCACAAAGAGATATAATTATTAAACTTAATGAAGTTTATGAGATGTGATTGGAAGGTTTACAACAAATTAAACTTATTCAACATCATAAGAAACATTGGCATGAGACTCACATCAAAAAAAGTAAATTTAAGGAAGGAAATTGGGATTTTCTATTTGATTTAAAGTCCCAACATTTAAATGGAAAGATTTATACTAGATGGTTGGGACCCTATCAAGTGAAAAATATATTTGATAATGGATTATTTTAACTTCTTCTAATTAATGGGAAAAAAATAACACTCTTAGTCAGTGGACATAGACTAAAAATTTATCATAAAACTTTAATAAAATAGGAATTCTTAAAGTAAATGTAGTCTCAAGATGAATTTGGATATATAGGAGAACATTTTTCTCCCATAATAATCAAAGCATGAAATTTGCATCTTAATAAAGGGGGAGGATTGAAAACTAGTAAATGATAGTGCTCCTCCCAAAAATAGAAAAATACAAAAAATAATAAATAAATAAAATAAATATATGAAAATTTGAAAACTAGAAATGACAACTTTTCAAGGAACAAAGAAATAAGATTATCTCTTATAGTATATTGTCTATGTCTTTTAATTAGTTTATGTGGTCATTTCATCATAGGACAAGTGGAAGCTTAAAGAATAAATAAAACATCACAACTAATTTTAGGTGTTTTTAAATTTATTTTTATATGTATATGATTAAATTTAAGTTATAAAATTATCACATTTATCCATTTTTAAAGGATAATTGTAAAAAAATTATAACATGCCTTAAAAAGGGGTTCATTAAAAATGTCATTTTAAAAAGTGAAAATGTCTTTTCCAAGGAAAAGATATGAATTAGGATATGTCTCTAAAATTTTAAAAGTGACATAATGTCACCATGATGACATAATTAAAACAATCATGTGGGAAAATCATTTTTGAAAAGAGCAATGATGAGGATGTTAGCTCAAGGCATTTACCAAATTCATTAGGAGGAGATGACAACATAGTTTAAGATAAAGAAAAAGGTAAGGATGTATTTAAGGTCATTTCCAATCCCTACACATGTATTAATAATTTAATTTTAATCTAAATGTTCATACCTCATGATTCACTCCAACTTTGAGGTATCTTAAAATCTAAGGTGAGATTAACTATAAAGTTTTTTTAAGTGTGCCATGCTCCTTTTAAATCCTACTCATAACAGAAAAACATACTATCATTCTTAAAATATTAGTCCACATTTTTAATGTGCCTTTCAAAACCTATTTTAAGCATCAATAATTATTTATAAGAGCTAGAAATATGGGACAAAAGAAGAAATTAGAACCAAAGTCCACATAATTATTCATAAAAGATGACATGGTTGCTACCATATTTAAAGAGGTAGGCTAGTTGGTGTTTCTCAATAAATTTTAGGGATTTAATGAAAATATTATTAAGGAATTCATCATTAATATAAAATGATATTATTCTAAGGTGATGGGAATTAGGATTTATATTATTAGTCATGTCATTAGTGAAAATTTAGGAATCCCAAATGTAGGCCTAAGAATTTTAGGAAGATCTACCTTCAAATACTTGATTAAGATATTTCATGAAAATGGAAACTTGCCTATGCCCAAATTGACTAATAACCCATAAGGTATAACAAAGGTAATTACAAATAGATAGTCTACCAAAGCCCTAGATTACATTTATATTTTGATTAATAAATTATTTTACTTATGATGATAAGTATGGTTCTCTCGATTATAATGAAATGATAATCCTTACTCACCTTAGACAAGGACTCCATAAATTTTAATGGAGAGTGAATTTTATTGAGTTTATATAAGTATCCATTTATGTCATGGTAGAGAACTATGTGTAGGAAATATTTTCCATTAGGAATCATCAGCTTCTTCATCTCATTTTTAAACATCATTTCATGAATACACAAGATGGAGAGGTTGTCTAAGAAGCATTATTAATAAATTAGCTAAAAATGAGATCTAAGACAAAAATAAGACCTCTTTATTCTTCCTTTACACCAAGGTCTAGTTTAAAATAAAGAGATTCTAGTAAATATATAACTCCATAGGTAAGGAAGGAAAATAAGTTGAAAACAGGGGTACCTAAACCTAAATTTTAAGAAACCCTAGAACTAACCACTATCCAAGCTCTTATATTGGAAATTTTTGATGAAGAGAGACCATCCCCAGGAGTATCACCATCTAGGGTCTTGAGGATAAGCTCAATAAGAAAGGTTCCAAGGGAAGATTCTAGTCCAATACCCCTACTAAAAACAAGAATAAGACTTATATTGAATAACGAAAATGATGAAGAGAGGGATGTTGTAGATATCCTTGGTAGATTAAATCAAGGACATCATGTTGAAACTTGAAAGATATATATATATATATATATATATATATAAGATAAGAACCCTCATTTTGTATTGAAAAATTGGAAATCATGGCATAAGCAGTTAAGGGAGATACAAAAGAACTTACTCTATCTTATTCATCTCAACTAAAGGATAAAGCAAAATACCCAATCTTGGACACAAAAGAGACTCACTCTTCTAGCCATGATGAAGAGTAATAGGTACATAAAGTTCTAATCCTATCTAAATTTGTGGCTAATACAAGGTAGTAAGGAGAAGATATTATCGTCCTCAAAATGAAGATACAAGGTAATGAAGAAACTATCTCATCTCTACAAAATGAATTGAAAGAAAATAATATTAAATATTTAAATAAAGATAATGAGATTTTTTTTATTAAAATATAAAGTGGTTGAGCCTAAAACACCAGAAGACCAAGGGGTTTAGGCAAAGTTATCTTATCATGACATTATCACCATTTGGAATGAAAATTGACAAGAATTAAGAAGACTCAAGATAGAAATTAGGAAGTGGAGGATAGATCTTGAAGGAGAAAAAATACAAATAAAAATAGTGTCTACCCTCTAAGTAGTTTTTTAACTAGGGAGAAACCTTTATCCTATAGAAGACCTATCTCAGCCTATAGTTTTTTCTCTATAGTAGTTCCTTAGATGGAAATTACAAATAATTTCTTATGGAATACCTTGTGACTTGTAGGATGAAAAGGAATTCATGGAAGCTTATCAAACCAATACCCTAGAGAAGTAAAATTTATTCTGTTAAATCTATTCATGTAGCTTTCTCTTAGGTCATATGTATTCTTTACAGATAAACCTATTTTTAGGGGAATTCCATCTTATAGCTTACATTTATACTTCACAAAACCAGATTACATGGAGTATAATAACTGATTAATAGTTTAAATAAGCAAATATTATTGTATTTTACATAAGAGCTCAATCTATTATTGCATAGGATCAAATTATACAGTTTAAAAGCCTTATATAGAAATCAACATTCAAGGAATAATATCTAAGAGTTATAAAAAATAGTATCATAGATTTTGAGGAATATATACATCACCATTTGAATAAATCATTAGTTTTGTGTGATAAAATGTGGGATAGTTTGAATATCCCATTGAAAATAAGAGAGGTGATTGCTCCCTCCAAACTTACATGGTGTTTCATAAGAGTTAGGGTTATTGATGAGATAATTAATCAATTTAATTAGATATACAGATATGAGTGGATAGATATAAGATTTAGAGTTTTTATTATCCTTATTCATATGTCTCCATGGAATAATGTGGCACATCAATCCATTGAGTTGTTTGAAAAATGGAGAGAACTAGTTTAGAGACATAAAGGGTTTGTTGATCCAATGGAAAAAAATGGAACACATACTATGATGTCTATGAACTTAGCCAAATTTTGTAAAAGTGAGTTCTTGATTAGAGGAGGGAAGATAGTAGCTTTCAAGAGGAATTGAAATAACTAAAGTGTGGTAGAATGATGATTTCATGGAGTGGATCATTATATCCAGGTAATGACCAAATTTATCCCCTAATAATCTTCCTTTTAATGTATTTAAATGTGTATTTTATAACTTGTTTCTAATCTAAGTAAAAACTGAATACTTTCACATTAATTATTATATGTGAGTTAATGTTGATTGTTTTCACCACTTCATTCTAACTCTTTACATGAAAATCCACCTATTTTCTATGTACATGTTATATAAACTCACTATGATAAAATATTATGGTTTTGGAAAACAAGAAGACCTTTGAATACTAGTTTAATCCACAAGGGATCAACCTAGTATAGCTCTAGAGTTCACTAGTTTAGCTCTAAATTTCATCAAGTTAGCTCCATAATTCACTAGTCTAGCTCTAGAGTCTATTAGGTTGGTTCTAGAGTGAACAGTATAGCTCTAGAGTTATGTAAGTTAGTCACAGAGATCATTAGAATAAATTTGGGAGACCATATACTAATATTCATATCATGCATACAAAATCAAGTACATTCAAATATATCTTTGGATTAATTCTAAATTCATGAAAAAACTTGCTAAAGACGGTATTCATGTTTATATAAATAATTTTTATAGTAAGGTTTTTGTAAGAATGTCACTATGAATATTATGGACTATTGGTTACTAGATTGTACAATATTATAACCAAATATATATTTTAATTAGTTGAATAATTTACATGTACTCCATCTCCTCCATCATTTCACCTTGAAATTTGGAAGAAGGTTATAACATGCTTATGTTTTACAAATAAACAAGATTCTATTAGTATTATTTTTAGGAGGTTAGATGTTTTAGATCAACTATTGTAAAAGCATTGTGGTATATAATTAACATCTTGTTTCTAATATAGAGAGGATAATATAAGTAAGAAGAATCTTTTTAAGCATAATTATTGATGTATTTTTCTAAATTATAATTATATCAAAATTTAATGAATATTTAATGTTTCTAAATATTTAAATATTGACTTATACTTTGTTCTAAGGGATATCAAAGGGCCCACTCAACCAATGAAGTAGGATCTTATGTGTAATATTTTATGTTTTGTATTATTATTAATTAATCTTTTCAATCTTTAAGTTAGATGTATAAAAATATATGTGTGTGTTCCTATTTAAAATTACATTATGTATTCTTGATTTCATCATTTCCTTTCTAAGAATTTAATTGAAAGAATAATTTCAATAGATTAATTCATGTTTTACATCAAACAAGTGTGATTATTTCTAATTAATTTTCTTTACATAAAGTGTGTTTACTTTTCAATATTTTCAAATCTACAAAGTGTGTTTAATTTTTGAACCAAATATTATAATTCATTTACTAATATAGAGTAGATTTTTAAGGACAAATAATTCACAACTTTCCTCAAGAATACAATTATTATTTACTATTTTTGAGACCTTATTTTTTATTGCCATTGGACATCACCCTGGTTTGATATGACATTAACCAGTTTGAGTTCAAATAAATGAGTATATTTATGACACTCATCAATTAACTTCAATGAAATGAGAGGAACATTCATTTTTCCATTATTATGGCTCACACTTCTACTACATCTACATTTGAAGGAGCCATTTCTTAAAGTGTGCCTTAGAATAAAGATAGCTTGTTTTATGGGAAATCTTAGATTCAAGTAGGAATATTTTATATTAGAGCTAATCAAAAATAGTGTGATCCTTACAAATCCATAATAATATCTTGTAAAGACCATTATCCAAGGAGGAGAATGAGACTTAATAGGTTCATTCCGAGGTAAGTATATATAAATTTTGTTATTTCATTTGATAGATAGATATTTCATAAAGTAATAGGTTTTAATGTATAACTCATTGCTTAGATTACCTCTATGCTTAAAATTAATGTATTTATAAGGTTTTATAGCCTTACAATATTCTACCATAGGTGATCTAGGCCCACATTTGCCTACCATAATCCCTTGTTTGTTTTTTTTATTTTAAACCATGCCCCTTTGTGTTAAAAGATTTGATAACACTAGATTAAATTTCATTTGATGCATTAAAAGACCTATATAGGGTTATTGCATGATATTTATTTTATAGAGTATTTAGAACCCTCTCCTTAAATTTTGTGTGATAATTGATCCCTTAGTTAGGTTTAGTAGATCCAATTTGGTCATGTTTATAATATGAAAAGTATCACAATATATGTTATTTGATTATCTCTTTTGAGATTAGATTTACTACGTAAGATAAGTTATAAATATATCTCAATATATTGGATACATTCTAGAGAACCTGATGTGAATCTAACCCTTGAATTGTAGTTCTTCACCTATAGGAAAATAGTTCACGTATTTCAACTTAGTTTTATCCACTATATTGTAATTTTAATCTCTAAATAACTAGGTCATAAAAGTTGATCTTGTTTTATCCACAACTTACCTATTTTCATCACAATAACTAGATCATATAGGTCAAGTCATTTTTATCCACTACTTTCTAATTTTAATCTTAAACCAACTATTTCATGTAGCAAAGACCTAATTATATTCTTTATTTCTTAAATTTCAACTACATAAACTAGGTATACACAGGTTGACCTAGTTTATTTTTTATAGTTTCTAGTTTTCAATTTTAGTAAATTAGGTCAACATAAGTTGACCTAATATTATTTCATTATTTTTATAATTTTTATCCTCATATAAACTAATTAAACTATGGATAACTTTTTTAAATATTTATTTTTTATATTATTTCCCCTACAAGACTAAATCAATCCTAAATGACCGAGTTTTAGCATTCAGATATATAACACTCACAATCAACCAACTAAGTCAATCATGGTCAACCAAGTCATATTTATCAAGATCTTTATAACCAACTAGATTGGCTTAACCCAACCTAGTTTACAATTTTTTTATTTTTCTAAAAAAATATTTGCTAAACAAAATTAACAATTATGTTTTCCAATTTAATAATTCAATACTTCATTTATTTCACTCACATCTTCCATTTTTATAGTTTTTTCAAAATTATACTACACAGTCAACTAAAACAACCCTGGTTAACTTAGTTAGGTGTCTACCTTTCTTTGTAATAAACCAAGTCAATTATAAGGGCCAATTTTTAATAGCGTTCATCTTTTACATTCGATGACTATGAGATTTTGACTATGTTGACTTGGAGTCAAGAGTTTTGTTTATTAACCACATCAAGTTGAGGCATGTAAGGATTCTATGTAGACTTATCATGTGTTGAAACCATGATAAAGACCTATTATCAATCATGTTTTTATTTATTAGTTATGATAATGCTTGAAATTTCTTTATGTGAAGTTGTAATTAAGAATCCAATTATGTCAATGAGATATATATAGAATTAAATGATGTTGGATCATTGCTATCAAACTTGTAAATTGGAAATTACATGTGTATAAAGTTATGTGAATCTATCTATGTGGATGTTTGTATTCCTTGAATGTTGGCTATTGATAATTGATAGAGTGCCCTATTTTATTAAATTCAATAGCTTCAACTATTAGGTAAGAGGAATTTGATGTGTAGATCAAATGTGTGGTAATGGGGAAGGGCCAATGCAGGAAGAGACTACACCAAGAATGATTATATCACTAAACAACCTCACCTTAGAACTTAAACATTTATTAAACTCCTCCTAATTAGTTCACTATCTAATAAAAATTTCTTTATCTCTTTCTAACTTAGCATGCAATTTAGGTAGCTATCCTTTAATTTTGGTTGGTGATTTTTTCATCTCCTTACTTTAATATCTTACAGTAAGATTGATCAACATCTATAATGTCTAGTGCAAGATTGGCAAATCTTTCCATTGATTTTCTAAGTCTTAGATCAAGTGTAAAAGAGGTGAATGAGTCTAAGAATTGACCATATAATCCAAAATATCTACCATGCAACTTAATTAAAAAAGGAAAATAACATCCCTTAGTGACAATGGGCTGGCAAGTAGAGGGTAGTTGGTTGATTCTAGGGCATCTATATGTAGAAGTTGAGTTATCCATTGGAAAGAATTTTTTTCGATCCTTTTGACACATTTTACAAATTAGAAGAGAATATAATAATGAAAATAGGTGAAAATAAGGAAGTGTACTAAATATAAAGAGTAGGTTGAGAGAGTCAAAACTTAGACAACTAGAGGATAACACCCATGAGGTCTTGGAGTCAGTAATAGGTGGGATTCATATTAACTTGATTAAAGCTTAATTCATTTGAATGATAATGATTGCAATTCTTTTTTTATGTAATTTAAAGAGAATTATTACCCTTGGTTTATTATACTTATTTTATTATCTTTTCATGGTTATACATTGGCCACCATCTAGTTATTTACCCTGTTGAGGGCCTATGAGAGGTTGTGTTCCTCCTTGTTTGACTTGAATTTTCTAACTTATTTCTTAAATATATCCATGTTGTTATGATTAATTGGGATCTTTATATATGGGTAATACTTTCATGGTGACCTAGTATTATTTCATTATTTTTATAATTTTTATCCTTATATAAACCAATTCAACTATGTCTAGCCTTTTTAAATATTTAATTTTTATATTATTTCCCCTACAAGACTAAATCAATCCTAGATAACCTAGTTTTATCATTCAGATATATAACACTCACAATCTACCAACTAAGTGGATCATGGTCAACCAAGTCATATTTCTCAAGATCTTTATAACCAACTAGATTGGCCTAACCTAACCTAGTTTACATTTTGTTTTCTAATAAAATATTTGCTAAATAAAATTAGCAATTATGTTTTCCAATTAAATAATTAAATACTTCATTTATTTCACTCACCTCTTCCATTTTTATAGTTTTTTTAAAATTATACTACACAATCAACTAAAACAACCCTAGTTAACTTAGTTAGGTGTCTACCTTTCTTTCTAATAAACCAAGTCAATTATAAGGCCAAATTTTTAATAGTGTTCATTTTTTACATTCGATGACTATGAGATTTTGACTATGTTGACTTGGAGTCAAGATTTTTGTTTATTAATCACATCAATTGGAGGCATGTAAGGATTCTATGTAGACTTATCATGTATTGAAACCATGATAAAGACCTATTATCAATCATGTTTTGATTTATTAGTTATGATAATGCTTGAAATCTCTTTATGTGAAGTTGTAATTAAGAATGCAATTATGTCAATGAGATATATATTGAATTAAATGATGTTATATCATTGCTATCAAACTTGTAAATTGGAAATTACATGTGTATAAATTTATGTGAATCTATCTATGTGGAAGTTTGTATTCTTTGAATGTTGGATATTGATAATTGATAGAGTGCCCTATTTTATTAAATTCAATAGATTAAACTATTAGGTAAGAGGAATTTGATGTGTGCATCAAGTGTGTAGTAATGGGGAAGGGCCAGTGCAAGGAAGAGACTACACCAAGAATGGTTATATCACTAAACAACCTTACCTTATAGCTTAAACATTTATTAAACCCATCCTAATTTTTGCACTATCTAATATAAATTTCTTTATCTCTTTCTAACTTAGCATGCCATTTAGGTATCTAGCCTTTAATTTTGGTTGGTTATTTTTTCATCTCCTTAATTTAATATATTACAATAAGATTGATCAACATCTAGAATGTCTAGTGCAAGATTGGCAAATCTTTCCATTGATTTTCTAAGTCTTAGATTTAGTGTAAAAGAGGTGAATGAGTCTAAGAATCAACCATATAATCCAAAATATCTACCATTCAACTTAATTAAAAATGGAAAATAACATCCCTTAGTGACAATGGGTTGGCGAGTAGAGGGTAGTTGGTTGATTCTAGGGCATCTATTTGTAGAAGTTGAGTTATTTTTTGGAAGGAAATTTTTTTGATCCTTTTGACACTTTTAACAAATTTGAAGAGAATAGAATAATGAAAATAGGTGAAAATAAGGAAGTGTAATAAATATAAAGAGTTGGTTAAGAGAGTCAAAACTTAGACAACTAGAGGATAACACCCATGAGGTCTTGGAGTCAATAATAGGTGGGATTCATATTAACTTGATTAAAGCTTAATTCATTTGAATGAAAATGATTCCAGTTCTTTTTTATTTATTTATTTATTTAAAGAGAATTATTACCCTTGGTTTATTATACTTATTTTATTATCTTTCCATGGTTATACATTGGCCACCATCTAGTTATTTACCCTATTGAGGGCCTAAGAGAGGTTATGTTCCTCCTTGTTTGACTTTAATTTTCCAACTTATTTCTTAAATATATCCTTGTTGTTATGGTTAAATGGGATGTATATATATGAGTAATACTTTCATGGTGACCTAGTATTATTTCATTATTTTTATAATTTTTTATCCTTATATAAACCAATTCAACTATGTCTAACCTTTTTAAATATTTAATTTTTATAGTATTTCCCCTATAAGACTAAATCAATCCTAGATAACTTATTTTTAGCATTTAGATATACAACACTCACAATCAACCAACTAAGTCGATCATGGTTAACCAAGTCATATTTCTCAAGATCTTTATAACCAACTAGATTGGCCTAACCTAACCTAGTTTACATTTTTTTCTTTTTCTAATAAAATATTTGATAAACAAAATTAACAATTATGTTTTCCAATTAAATAATTCAATACTTCATTTATTTCACTCACGTCTTCCATTTTTATATTTTTTTCAAAATTATACTACACAATCAACTAAAACAACTCTAGTTAACTTAGTTAGGTGTCTACCTTTCTTTCTAATAAACCAAGTCAGTTATAAGGCCCAATTTTTAATAGTGTTCATTTTTTACATTCGATGACTATGAGATTTTGACTATGTTGACTTGGAGTCAAGATTTTTGTTTATTAATCACATCAAGTTGAGGCATGTAAGGATTTTAGGTAGACTTATCATGTGTTGAAACCATGATAAAGACCTATTATCAATCATGTTTTGATTTATTAGTTATGATAATGCTTGAAATTTCTTTATGTGAAGTTGTAATTAAGAATCCAATTATGTCAATGAGATATATATTGAATTAAATGATGTTGGATCATTGCTATCAAACTTGTAAATTAGAAATTACATGTGTATAAAAGTATGTGAATCTATCTATGTGGATGTTTGTATTCCTTGAATGTTGGTTATTGATAATTAATAGAGTGCCTTATTTTATTAAATTCAAAAGATTCAACTATTAGTTATGAGGAATTTGATTTGTGCATCAAGTGTGTAGTAATGGGGAAGGGCCAATGTAGGGAAGAGACTACACCAAGAATGGTTATATCACTAAACAACCTTACCTTATAACTTAAACATTTATTAAACGCATCCTAATTAGTTCACTATCTAATATAAATTTATTTATCTCTTTCTAACTTAGCATGCCATTTAGGTAGCTAGCCTTTAATTTTGGTTGGTTATTTTTTCATCTCCTTAATTTAATATGTTACAGTAAGATTGATTAACATTGAGAAAGTCTAGTGCAAGATTAGCAAATATTTCCATTGATTTTCTAAGACTTAGATCAAGTGTAAAAGAGGTGAATGAGTCTAATAATAAACCGTATAATCCAAAATATCTACCATGAAACTTAATTAAAAATGGAAAATAACATCCCTTAGTGAGAATGGGTTGGCAAGTAGAGCGTACTTGGTGGATTCTAGGGCATCTATATGTAGAAGTTGAGTTATCCATTGGAAGGAAATTTTTTGATCCTTTTGACACTTTTTAAAAATTTGAAGAGAATAGAATAATGAAAATAGATGAAAATAAGGAAGTTTAATAAATATAAAGAGTTGGTTAAGAGAGTCAAAACATAGACAACTAGAGGATAACACCCATGAGGTCTTGGAGTCAATAATAGGTGGGATTCATATTAACTTGATTAAAGCTTAATTTATTTGAATGAAAATGATTCCAGTTATTTTTTTTTAAAAATATTTCAAGAGAATTATTACCCTTGGTTTATTATACTTATTTTATTATCTTTCCATGGTTATACATTGGCCACCATCTAGTTATTTACCCTATTGAGGGCTTAAGAGAGGTTGTGTTCCTCCTTGTTTGACTTGAATTTTCCAACTTATTTCTTAAATATATCCATGTTGTTATGATTAAATGGGATGTATATATATGAGTAATACTTTCATGGTGATATATTTTTAATCTCTCTCATGCATGTCATGGTGGTAGATTGTTTGGCTCTCCTACGAATGTCATGGTGGTAGATTGTCAAGCCCTCTCATATGGAGCATGTTGGTATATTAATTGACACTCTTATGAATGTCATGGTGGTATATTTATTGACCCTTATATTAATTTCATGGTGGAATATTTTTAAGCCCTCCTAATAGGGCATGGTGACATATTACTTAACCCTCATATGACTATTAGATGAAATAAATTGAGTGAGGTATTCTCTTAATATCTAATCAAGAAATGAGACTTATTTATGTTTTTAACTATTACCTATTCATTACATATATATTTATAAATGTTTAGATTCATTTTAATTATCATTAAATTATAAATGATTGTTTTATTTGTATTTGGGATTGCAAGTCTCCTTGGGTAAGAACTAGGAATAGTATAGTAGGTTGGTAAATGGTCATTCCCTTATATTAAGGTACCCTTGCTTTGATAACCACCCTTGAATTTAAAAATTAATATAAAAATTCTAAAATTTTGGATTTTTTATCTTAGGGATACTTAGATAAATAACTTGACGATGGAAAAAGTTTGGGTGGTGAGCTCTCCTTCAAATGACCAGGAGTTACAAAGGATCAGACAAAGATGTTTGTTGAATACCGATTGTTATTCTATTAATAACTTAGGATTTGAGTTTTGCCTCATACTTATGTATCATATGGGTTAAATATATTTTAATAATGAATGTTAAATAATAACAAGCCTACTTATAATATTCTTGTGAAAGATAGTCTTCTGTTTAATGACTCGACTACGGGTGAAGACATTTGTTATCTATATATTTAATACCTATTTTATAAATTGAGATGTAATTGGTTGTAATACTATTTGAATGTTCCTTTGGAAAAATATTCATCGTGTAATGAAATATTCTTAGGTCATATGGCTTGATAAAATAAAGATAACATGTTAGATTGATTAAATATCTATTAAGATCAGCCTGTTAAATATGTATTATATCTCTTATATTTATTTATGATATATTTTAATGGATTAATAATATTCATTTATTAGTGATACTCAAATAAATATCTATGAGATTATTATTAGGAACAAAAATATAGCTTAAGTATTTAACTTGTGTATTAATGTTATTCTAATAAAAATATGTCTTGTGGAAAAGTTCCTTGTTTTTAGTAGTTGAGTAAGATATATTATATGAACCTTACCTATAAAAACACCAAATAATAATAAAATTATAAATTTAATAAATATTGGATCTACTATTATAAATATAACCTTTAGGTTTTCCTAAAGTCACCCTTGCAAGGGATTAATGAAAGAAGAGGGTTCTTAAAACCAACCCTTGACTCTATATTTTTACACTTTAATAAATCTATTTTTTGATCTTTTATATTCAATGTAATAAATGTATCTATGTGTTAATTCTATAAGTTTAATATTATAATGAATATACTAGTCAAGTCATAGTAATGAGTAGTTCTTTAAGAAAAGATTAACTAGATTAAGCTTGCCTTGTGATTATCTGTTAATCAACTAAACCAATGAGAATATTAGTTTAGTGTTGAGATATTGATATAGGCCTTATCACCTTTTTGTTTAATAAATAAATGTGATAAAAATATTATTTAGCATAGTATAGACATTCTAAGGAAGGTAGTCTAATATTTAGACGCATTAATGGTAAAACTCCATTAATAGGCATGTTTTGTCTTGATTTACCCTATTTGAATTCATCTAAGATGTTTTTTTTAATTTTAATTTGGATCATACCTTAGCTGATTTTCTAAGTTAATTATTTCTAGAATTTTCTTTATGCATTAAGCCATTTTTTTCATATTTTAATTAGATCATGCCTTTATTGATTATAAAGTTTTTTGATAGATTTTTTCCTTGGTCAAATTTACATGTTGATTAGTTCTTGTATTTTTCCTTAACTATTTATCACTTTAGATTTTCTATTGGTTTTTCCCTTAACTAATTTTTAGGATTATTTAAAGTTGGTTGAATGATGTCATATGGCATCATTCCAATGGATTAGAGAATTAGCAAGGTATTTTAATGCCTAAATACCTCTAAGGTTCTTAGAAGATACCAAGTGGAAGCATTCTAACACTCAAAACCCCATGAAGATTGATCCATTAAGGCTATTACTAATTCATTTTAGGTTATGAGGGCACAAGGAGATGCAAAGTGGTATCATCCCAAAGCTTAAAAAATTACAAGTATTAAGTCATTAGGTCTAATCCCCCAATGCTTCTAAGGTCCTGAAGGCTTGATGAGCTACCAAGTGGAAACACCCTAGTGCTTGGAAGCCTGGTTGATCGGGTGATTAGAAATGGATCTTGGGTCCTATAGTCATAACAAGTAACATATCCATAACCCTTGATGGGCTAATCTTGAGTAGACTTAAAGAGGCCATGTGGCACTAGAATACATTAGTGATGTCCTATGCTGAATTTGATGATCATCTCAATGTCTCAATGTAGTGACCTTGAACATGGTCAAAGGAATGAATTATTTAATGTCATGGCCAAACATTTTGGTCCTTTTGACCAATGGCATGTGCATAGTAATTGAACATAATAGCTGGTAGGAATGGTCGATATATTATGTGGTAATGAGTATAATAAAATATGCTAATGTTTAAGGTTTAATTTCACATGAAATAGTAGTAGTATTTTCTATTTTTTGATAAAAAAATGGGCATTAAATTCTAGTATTAGAGCCTAGGTTACTACACTGATAACTTTGGGCATTTAGATTTACTTTATAGATTTTTAGTTTTTGCATGGACTTTGACATTTATCTTATTAATATGAATAATGAGGAGAGGATGTTGATCATGTTATGATGATGGTAATATGGGTGATCATGATCCTCCCAATTATTCTATTTTGAATGATATAAGACCCCAACTACTCTTGGTCATGTAGGAGATGCATGATGTCTTGAAAGAGAGATTACCACCGGCACAACATGAAGTTGTGAGGCACTCTCCACAACATTATTAGGCTAAGTAAATATTATTTAGGAAATATATATATATATATATATATATATATATATATATATCTATCTATCTAAGTAATTCCATTCACCATTTATAATGTGATAGAGGTGAATTTCATCAATGAGGTGAGTATGAAGAGAGGCAAGACTTAGATCAACCTCTTAGGGCTGCATCGAGAGATTAAGTTAAGGAGTTTATTAGACTTCATTCTCCTAATTTTGATGGTACCTAGGAGGGATTTGTATCATAGGATTGGTTATATATTATTAAATTTTTTTCATACTTTATTAATATGACACCAATGGGAAGGCTCAATTAGGAGCCCACTTGCTTAGATATGTAATTAATATGTGGTGGGTAAGAGAGGAGTATAAACACCATTTGACACTTGCTTTCATGACTTGTGAACTATTTGGGGAACATTTTATAGAATGTTACCTATTACCTCAAGATATTTAGAATAGATTAGATGAATTTCATGATCTATGACAAGGGAGTGGTATAATGGCATAATATGAATTCCATTTTATAGACTTGATCAAGTATGTATAAGGATATATAGATGAGAATATAAAAGTAAATAGGTTTACTAGAGGACTTAATTTAGAGTCAGTTGGTGAAGTATAAATGTTAGATCATAAAAACTTGGTATTCATAGTATAAAATGACTACTTGGTCAAGAAATATGAAGGAAAGACTCAATATGCTTGAGAGAAACTTTGGGGTAAGATACAATCAAAACATGAATTAAGGTCACAAGGTGCACAACCTATGACTAGGGGAGGTTAGAGCACAACCCAGTATAATTTTATACCCACTTAGTAGTATTAACATCAAGAGAGTAACCATTCTATCCGTGGATAGAATAGGGACTGGTATGACAAATACCATAGGAATGGAGTGAGGTTAGACCTTAGGACTACTAATAGACTAGACCTACATGGACTTAGAAGTTAGTGTAGGAGAAACCATATGGGTTGATAACATAATTATATATTAAATCATTTAGATCTATTAATGTCAATACCATCATAGAGGTGATTGTTTTACATACAAATCCCCTAGTCACTCTACATAAGATTGTCCTCTAGGACATCAACTTCCAATAGATAGAAGGCTTTAATATTAGAGTAGATAGTGAGTGATAATGAGCGTTTAATATAGTTCATCATATATATATATGTGTGTGTGTGTGTGTGTGTGTGTGTGTGTGTGTGTGTGTGTGTGTGTGTGTGTGTGTGTGTGTGTGTGTGTGTGTGTGTGTGTGTGTGTGTGTGTGTGTGTGTGTGTGTATGCCTTTGGTTAAATATTATATTGCATTTAATAGTTAAAGTCTGATCTAAGTAGGATATGAATTCAATTTATTATTTATTTATATGTAATTTATTATTGATTATTTACTTTGATATTATGTCTGAATTGGATGAATAACATAGTTTTGAGTATAAACAAACATCCCAGTGATGGGGTAATTTTGAGTACACCAACACATCCCAATTATGGGGTAATTTTGAAGAAGGCAACACACAATTTTGAAAACTCTTTTGGCTACAATTTTGAGGATTAAAAAAGCAAGTTATGAAGATTGAATGCTTTGAAGACACTCCAGAAGTGTTCCAAATATGCTCTAGGGTTGCTACAAATACATATATAAGATGTTCTAAACAATTCTAGGAATTCTCCAAAGACCTATATAGGGTGATCTAAAGATCTATACAAAATGTTGTAAAGATACTCAAACATGCTCTGAAGACTAGTTGGATCATACTATTCAAAATAGTAATTATATAGATATGTATAAAAATAATTTATATATTTAAATGTCCTATTTTAGACATTACCATTCATGGTAATGTATTTAAATAGTCTGGATATATTTGTCTCTTTATTTTGTAAACTAGATTGGTATCTTCAATTTAGGTTAGTTATTTTCTATCTATAGTTAGTTGAGTCAATTCCAATGTATTCTTAGAAGCATAGCATCTGACTCCTAGATTGTCTATATTTTAAATAAGGATATTTTGGAATTGATATCACCAATATTGTATACTCTATGAATATATGATGAGATGTGTTTAAATACACATCTCCTTCTCATTCCAAGGAGTTTGAAGTTGTTAGGTTTTTAAGTTAATGAAAGAAGTTGGAAATAATGTTCATCATTTCATATTTATTTCTATTCTTTTGAATGGAATACAGATCAACATTTTTATTTATTTTTGAGTAAATTAATTCCTATTTTGAGTAAGGAACAAGGGACCACTTCTCTCTAGGGATCAGGGTCAGTTGATACTTTTTAGTTTAATAGTTTATAAATCATTTTCTTAATTCATATATATTTTATTCACTGTAGATTGTAATTTCCTTTTAACCACAATACTAATCTCTTTTTAATGTAGAGTGATTTACTTTCAAATAAATGAGTGATTATTTTTAAATTCAAATGTGAATTTCATTTTCAAAATCTAGAGTGATTTATTTTTCCAAAAGTAAGTGTGAATTTCCTTTCATGCAAGAGTATTTAATTTACATGTAAGAATTATTTAAATTCGATACAAGTAGACTTATTTTAATCAAGGGCATGTTTTTAAAACTAGATTAAGTTTGTTAATTTATCTCATATTCAAAATTGAGTAGAAGGTATTTAAGTTATAATTAAAAACATTATCATATCATCAACATCATAATGTCCCACCCAACCAAGCAAGTCAAGTGAGGACATTATATGTCTTGTTCTAGATGTTTAGGTTCTAGATGTTGATAATGTGAATGATTAACAAATAGTTTAGATTTACTTTCCTACAAACAAGTGCTAGATTTTATTTTACTATATAGGATTTAGAAATCATATAAAAAGTAAAATACCCCAAAATAGTGAATTATACAACTCCAATATCAAATAATCTCATTGAAAATAGCCATTAGACACTACCCTAGTTGAAAAGGACACCAATTCATTTATTGGTTAAATGGGAGGTATAGTGACAACCTATCATTTTTGGTGTCATTTTTGGGGTAAAAATTTTATCAATAAGTTTTAGTGAGATCCTACATTAGATTTATATAGGTAAATATAAAAACATTCATAAAATTTTAAAACATAAAAATAATTAAGGAATCTTTAGATTTACGAACTGTGCAAGAGATTCTAAAGGATGGTTTATCTCTAAGGTATCCCAAATAAATCAATAAGAAGAGAGGGTCCAATCCTTATTGAAAATGTCAAGAAATGAAAGAAGGAACTTGAAATCCATTTTTCTAATTCCTCTCCTAAATAGGGTTCATCCTCACAAATAGACCCTACAAAAAGAATCATATTTAGAACATCCTCTCCTATAGGGAGAATTGACCCTACAAATCCTCTTTCTAGAATAGTTTATCCACAAGACTTCTAAGAAGAAGAGATAATCAATGATTTTACTCATGAGATAGATCATAGACCAAGCATCCAAGAACAAAATTTTTATTGGATTGATAACCAAAGTTGGGAAGAAGACATGAGAGATGAGCATGCACATATGGAAAACCTTGACCATCAACCCCAACATGACATAACTTTGTCTTATCTAATTAGTCTATGTCTTGATGATATAACTTCAATGAAAAATATTTCACTATCTATTTTAACCACTTTTAAAGTTAAATTCTCAAAGTATCTAGATCATTTCCTCTTTGAGTTTTAGGTTCACTACCAAACCTATTATTATGTCACAAATAATCAAAAGTTTAAATTATTCCCATCAACACTCAAGTATGTATCCATGAGATGGTTCATGGGCCTTGAGGGTAACTTCATAACCACTTGGGATGAAATGAAAACTACATTTATAAATAAATATTAGGATTATTGTAGAGTTAGACAATGGAAGGAAGACTTTTTTAAGATCAAACAAAATGAAGATGAAACCTTAGAATATTACCTTGACAGGTTTATATTTACTCATAAAAGGATTGGTTATCAACTCAGTAACGAGGTTGTTAAAATAGTCTTTCTCAAAATATTAGATGATGATGCAAGATATGTTTTGAATCTGATGGGAAAGGGTGACATTGATAAGTTAACCTTTCACCAAATTTTAGCAGTGTACCAATTACTTCATAATAAATCCTAGTATAATGAAATCCAAGTTAATAAAATCACCTAAAGTTGATCAACTGAAGGAATAATTTTCCAATTTAAAGGCAAAAATTCTAATGCAATTTACATATACTTTATATGGACTCATATCAAAATCTAATGATACCAATTCTAAATAATTGTCAATCTATTATATTAGATGTAGACTCAAACATGTGGTAAAATATTTCCCTTTAGACAAAATAGAGGTCTATGGTATTCATGATCTAGATCATGATACCAATAATTGTAAACACATTTATTCTATAATAAACCAAGTGAAACAAGCAACACATACCATTAAGGAAGTAAAATTCATTCAAAGATAAGGGAACTAGTACTCCTAACCTCAAAATAAATTTAGTTTAATATTTCCTCCCAATCCATGGATGAAATTATGGGATGGACAAGTCACTCCACTAATGTGGGGACCAACAAAATGAAAATAATGGGGTACTCAATAATTGATACCATAGATGTGGGGAATTACTTAGAGTTAGCCTTGGGCACAAAAACAAAATCAACAACCATATTGGGTACAATAACCACAACCTCAATGGTCAAGTCAATAGTATCATCCACAAATAAGATTTCCTCCATAGTAGGCCTTGATGCCTCCATAAACTTAGCCATAAATAATGGAGTAGTAGGTTAACAAACCATAGTTACATGCACAACTAGTGTAAAATCTAAAGAATAGGCCAAATTCATTTATCTATGGAGCTGATTAAGAAGGTAATATTGCAAACTGTAATAATATTCAACTCAAGTTAGGGAAGGTAGTATGAGATACACCTATTACTATAACTAAAATTCCAAATGTTTAAAACATTCTTGAGCCACTTTTTTTCCAATAATTATCTAAATAAAAGGTAAAAGCCACAACCACACTAAACATAATTCAAGATCCCCATGATGTTCCATTTGCTAAGAGACTTAATGAAGAGGAACCTAGGGAAGATTTTGAATTACCTCATGGATTTAAAGAAATTAAGATTTAAATTCCACTGATAGGAGCCATTAAATAAATTATTGAGCTAAATCAAATCATCAAAGGATTATTCATCAAAGCACTAGGAAGAAAGATGTAATATCCTAAAACAATTGAGGTAACTAGAAAAATTGTTGATCTATTAATAGGAAACATACTTGTTCCTAAATATGGACATCTTAGTAGTCTTATGATGACTATGAAAATTGGTAACAATTTCACTCCAAATGTGCTTATAGATCTAGGTGCTTCCATAAACATCATGACTATCAACATAGTAGAATATTTATCTCTCAAAAGGGTATAACCTACCAAAACAATCTTACAAATGGAAAATCAATCCACTACTACCCCTAAAGGAACCATATAGAGTGTACCAATCACCATTTAATCTTGGGAATACCCTATTCATCTCATGATACTTCTACCTAAACCAAATAGGCTTGGGTATCTAATCATCCTTGATAGACCTTGGTTAGTTATAGTTGTAATAAGAATTAATTATAGATCTAAAAACATGATCATTTCAACTAGAATTCATGTTAAACAAATATTTAACTATTCATGTGTTAGACCTTCCATAGGTATTTTTAAAAAGATTATGGGTGGATCAAATAGAATAAAACTAGACTAGTGTGTCTTCCTTTCCCATGGTTACCATCAAAGAACATACCAAGAGGTTGAAGAACAAATAATAAAATATTTAGACTAAGAGAGCTTAACTCCAAAGTTTGATGATTTTGCTCTAAATTTTTATAGTTTATCTCTAAATTATAATGATTTTACTTTTAATTCTAATTTTTTTTATCCAAAGTCTAAATTTTTATCTTTAAAGACCAATGACTTAGCTCCAAATTCTAGTGGCTTAGCTCTAAAGACTAAAAGTTATGCTCTAAAGATAGAAATTTATGCGTTGAAGATGAAAAATAATGAAAGGGAAGAATCCACCTCCACCATTTATAATAAATAAAATTCCATTAGACCAACAAACATGTTAATTGGTCCATAATACATTAAAAAAGACATAGTTGATTGGGCTCAAAATGGACATAATTCATTTTTACATGATATTCATTATCCATTTACCAATATGCATTCCACAAGTGAATATTTTTACAAAGATGTAGCCACACTTCACATGTTACTACAAAACACATGTACATTTAATTACTTGATGAGAGAATATAAATAATTGAATTCCATTATTCCAAGCACTAAATAGATTGTAGTTAAACTAGGTAAACTATTAACTATCAATAGCTAGTTAAATGAAAAGTGGGAAAGAAAAGTATTTAATGTGTTGGTGAAACATACAAAATATTTTTCTTGGGATTATAGTGAAATGAAATTAATACATCTTAGTGTTTGTATACATGACATACATACTAAAAATGTTAGACCAATCAGACAACCACAATGAAGGATTCACTCAACTTTGAAGGAAATTGTTAAGAAGGAAATAGAAATACTATTGGATGTTAGTTTTATCTATCTTATATCTGATAGTCAATGGGTTTCAACCATGGTTATTGTGCCTAAAAATAATTGGAAATGGATATTTTGTGTAGACTATAGATAATTGAACAAAGCCACCATGAGAGACTATTTTCCTTTACCTTTCATTGATCAAGTTTTGGATAAAGTTGCAGGAAAACAATATTTTTATCTCTTAGATGGATCTAGTGGATACAACCAAATCAAAATAGTGCCTAAGTATCAATACAAAACAATATTTACTTGCCCTTGGGGAACATATGCTTATACAGTCCTTCCTTTTGGATTGTGTAATGTACTTGCTACCTTACAGAGAGTAGTGAACAATCTTTTCTGATCTTACAAATGACTATGTGGAAGTGTACATGGATGATTTTACTATCTATAGTAATACATTTGATGAAGCCTTAAACAACTTGGATAAAGTGATAACTAGATTTGAATATCACCTAGTATCTTTGAGTCATGAAAAATTCATTATAATGGTTGCTGAAGGGATAGTTTTAGGATATCATATCTCTTCTCTAAGAATAAAGGCAAATTCTAAAAATATTAAGGTAATTTATAAACTCCACATTCCACAAACACCAAATGATGTTAAAAGTTTTCTTGGTTATGTAGGATATTATAGAAGATTCATTAAATATTTCATTAAGATAGCTTCCCCTGTGTTTTATTTTTTAGAAAAATATATTGATTGATAAATGTCAAGAAGCCTTTGAGACATTAAATTATAAACTCATGAATTCTCTAGTCTTAAAAGGACCTAATTAGGAAAAACAAATCATTTTTTTATTGATGCTTATAATAGTGCATTAGGAGAAATATTAGGTCAAATAGATGAGGATGGAAAGATGTATGCCATTTATTATATTAGCAAGAATCTTACCCGCACAAAGAAAAAATACACTACCATAAGTTATGATATAAACATATTTAGGAATTATATTACTGGTTATTAGGTATTCATCAGAGCATTTCATAGTGAAATAGGATGAGGACATTATTTATCAAAGAGGACCATTCATAATATCCTTGGTACAGGTTATTATTGACTATTTTAATCATAAGCCAAAATAGGTCAACCACCCTATAGTCCAAAACTTGATATAGGGGTCTATTATATTTTTATAGGGTGTGGAATGGTAAATTTAATGTGATTTAATATGTTTCTATCCTTGGTCATATTCCAATTTAGTCCTTGTGCCATTTGATATCATTTAGGGGTCATTTTAGAGCCATAAAGGAAGATGGTACAATTTTCAAAGGTTTCCAAGTGTTATAAACTTACTTCCAATGTCAAATTTTACATATTCCTTGTCATTAATTTTAGTACTAATCAAAACTTATAGGTTCCTAATTGAAAATCAAGAAAACAAGAGGAAAAGAGGGAGTTTTAGAAGTTGTACGACCTATGGGGAAGACTGGCACATGGGAAAATATTATCTAGTGAAATTTTAACTTACCTAACTCCAATTCCATGATTGATATACTTTTTAAGTGCAAAAAATGTATCAAAACTAGTTAATAATTCTTTTGATGGTACGACAAGTAGGAGAGTTTTTAGGTCAAATGATCTTATTGTTGGATATTAAAATGGGTTTGATTCAAATTCATTTTAGGATTTAGAAGAATAATTTCCTATGCTCTATGAATCAATCTTAAAAAGTTGGTTATCCTGATTTGCTTGATATTCCCCACACCCTATAGGTTTTGATTTTGTATGAGCTAATTTGTACAATCTAGTTGGTGAATTTTATTCCATAATATATGTACTTCCTTCTCTAATGTTTATCATCTTGGTTTCATGTTTATAAGTTATTTGATGAGTTCAAACCTCTTAGGTTACAGGTGGAGTATGCTAGCAAGGTTGAAAACATGTCCATCAATTGAAAAAAGATTATTTCCCTAAATTGGTTTTAAATAAATGTGATATGATGCTCCATGAATCTAAGATGTAATAACAATCTCCTTCTTCCCAAGCTCACTCTCCAAAGCTATGATCAATTGAGTTGTAGTCAACCTCCAACACAGTCATAATTTATTGCATGAATGCCATACACATTCAACTAAATGAGGTATTTTAAGCTCTGAACATGGTCATGTAATTGTAATTAAGAATACAAGGTGTTAATCACATTTTTGGAACATGAAATAACAATCCATACCTTATAAATGACACATAAAGGGTTATGACAGTCAATGTAAACTAAACACAAAGTCATACACCATGAATGAACACCTACAGGAGACTAAGGACATTGGAATGGGAGTATTGAAATATGTTTCAATCCCTTAAAGGTGAATATTATCAATTTTAGGTCTTTTGATAAGGTTTGATACTATTTTTAGAACCATGTATTATGTATATTGCTCATGTTCACACTTATTGCCCTGTATACTAAAATGCCCACCTACATGTGGCATTACATAGAGACCTTAAGGTAGTTATAGATAAGCTCAAGCATGTTTGAAACCTTCATATAAGTTTTAAGATTTGAGATGAGTCATGTGGACCATGTTTGAGCCATTAGATTGGTAGGCAGACATAAAGGGTTGTGAACATATGTAGAAACTTAGTTTAGGGATGTATACACCCTAAATTGGTCAAGCAAACACACATATCATATATTTTCATAGTTATTTCATAGGAGACTCTGATCAGAGAATATGAGTTTTTATTCACATTTAGCCAAGTCCTTTTATTTGACTTGTCTTGGTCTTACTACATTCCCTAGACATCTCTTCACTTATTCCTAATCATCTATAGCTTTTTGGACTTAACTGTTTCAGGCCTAGGCACCTCTTTCAAACCTATACCCATGCCCATAGGTCCAAACCCCCTAGATAATAGCACCCAAATAGGAATACAATTCTAAATACTAAAGTGTCTAGTTTTTGGCATTGTTGTCCAAGTACACTTTTGTTTATAATGATTAGTTTCTTCCATATGATGAGTCTTACCCATTTTATTTGCTTTGTTCCTAAGTTTTCTAATGTCATCCAAATACAAATAAATCTCCCAAATTCAAAATAATGAGTCTCCTAAATAAAGGACTATACAAGGCATTTTATATCTAGCACTTACTATTTTGGCACATTAAACATAATAAAATCAATGAATAGTATATCTTATCTTCTTTACATCACACATAGATTTACATGCTTGATCAAGGAAGGGCCTAGGAGAAATTCATTCTTACATCAATAATGTGCATTGATTATGCATGTTCCCTAAGGGAGAAATACATCAGATATGAGACCCTAGCTTGAGGGTTAATGTAGCTAGCAATTAGAACAATAAGGATTCTTGATTGTGTGATCATTCTTCCTAAAACACAATTATTTTCCCCTCATGCTTTAATTTTCTTTATTTTTTCCATGTATGTAGACTTATATAGGTACTAAAGATTTAAATAGACCTACAATGACTTCCATTGACTTTTAGGACCTGAAATTTGATATGTAGGGTCACACTAAGTAGGTAAATAGAACCTAAGAATATTTTAACCTCAAGATAATAGTGTTAGGAAAGTACTATAGCATTGAACACTAGGGTGTTCAATTTTTAATGCTCTTATCCAATAAAAAAATAGAGACCAAATCCGTAATTCAAACACTATCCCAGTCCTACTCCTCAAATTCGAGATTCAAAATCATTAGTTTTAGCATAAAACCAGCTAAGTTAAGCTTTCTTTGTCTTCTCCTTCTTATGTAAGTTAAGTTGATCAAATTAGCATAAAACTTGTATTTTACTACATAAAACCGAAAATTTCCCTATATTCTAGACCTTTATTACTTAGGAATTAAACACCTAATTTAATAAAATAGTAAAACATTTGGTGAACCCGACTTCAAATAAAAAACCTAAAACCCTAGCCACACTTAAGGTTTTTCCTTCTTATCTTGTGCAAAAATTTAATTATCTAAATTCTCATTTTTTTATTAATTTTTGTACATTTATCCTATTAAAAAACTATTTTTAGAATTTAAAATTATTTCATAATTTTAAAAAATTCTAAAACCCTAGTTCAAAATTGTAAATTTCAAAACTAAGTCATTAAACAACAAGCCTTGCCTCCTTGCAGATTTTAGAAAACTATTTTGGAATTTTACAAATTAATTACCTTGTCAAAAATTATTTTAAATTTTCAAAATTAGTAGTTTCTTATGAAAAACTTAAATTTTCAAAATTTTTATTTTTGTATTAGTTATTGTGCATATTCGTATTTTCAAATAATTTTTAGAATTCAAAATTATTTCATAATTTTTAAAAATTATAAAACCCTAGTTCAAATCCCTAGATTTCTAAACTAGGTCCTCAAACCTCAAATTTCCCTCCCTTACAATTTTTAGAAAAATAATTTTAATTTATTGCAAATTTTTTGGGTTATCAAAAATAATTTTCAAAATTCAATGTTAGTATTTCTTTGTGAAATTATTTACTTCATAGTAATTTTCAAAATTCTCTTTGGTGATAAAATGGCCACAAAGACAATTCCTCCTCATCCCATAGATCAATTTCTAAATTTTTTTACAATTATGAAAATGATTGGACAAATTTACAAAATTACACATTAGCTAAAACTATAGAAAATGATTTCATTTATAGTGAAGATAATGACTATTGTTGTAACGAATGATATGATGATGTATGTAATGATGAGGGTGGATCAAACATAGATGAATCTTTTTATCTTAAACCCATCTCTTTTATTCATTATTCTTATGATAATAATTTTGATAAATGGGAGTTATACTTCTCACCTCATTCTCCTAGACACAATGCCCAAAATGCATAAATTAATCATGCACTTCCAAGTGAACCTTTTATTGGTGATAATTTTCTTCCTTTTGAACCTAATCTCTCTCTATATTTTACTACTACTATGTTTACAATACAATAATATAAATACAATATAATTGAATTACCAAAGAATAGTTCAAAAGATGCAGTATGTGTTCCTAACTCTACACTCTCAAAAGAATGTTCAAATGATACCTCTTATACTCTTCCTTCTCATGGTGAAAATGAATAAAATGCATATACTCCATACATGGATAGTATAGATACACATGATAGACCAAATTCTAATGATAACTTATTTCATATAATAAAGAAATTAACTCTTTCTCTTACACCTCTCCCTAGAAATGATGGAAGTGATGATGAATATGATAGTGAACATGAAAATGAATATGAAAATGAAAGTGAATATGAAAATGATACTTAAAATTCTACTATTTCAAATTAACAAAATTTATATTGTGATAATTCATGGAATAATGATGACTACTATGCATATAGTGAAGAAGAAAATGCATCTCATGCTTCTAACCCCTTTTTTACTCCTCTCAAATCTCATGTATGTCAAAATGTTGCTTCTACTTCTATGAATGATTTTATTTTTGATAATTCACATATTAATGTTAATATCACATCATATACTAAATTAGAATGTGATTCACTAAAACATAAAGATACCAATGAATCTCCAAGCCACCCCTCACTACAGTAGAACCTAGCTCTCACTCCTCACCTAAAGAGAATAGTAGCCCACATCCCTCTAGTAAGGTCCAAGATACCATTACTCTTATGTTTCAAGTGAGAACGCCTCTTCTTTCTGATCCACTTGTTAAATATAGCACTCCCATTTTCAAAATTAATAATCAAATTCAATGATTAAATGAACCATTAAAAAATGATAATGTACCATCCAGGAGATCATCTCTTTGATGCATGTATTTGGTGAACTAAAACAACAAGTACATATCCTTACCTTGGAAAACAAAGCTTAGAAATCTTGGATGGATGCTAATGATATATAAGGTAACCCTGTTCCAAAGACATTCATAAATTTTGCATTGGCTAAGCATTTACAAACACCATCATTACCTCACTTTGATCGAACTGGAGATCCATTCACACATCTTCAGTCATTTTGAAAGGCTTTTCCACCTCATGAAAGTAATTTTGATGCTCCTCAAGTTATTTTAATATAAATTAGTGGGGAAAGCATAAAATTGGTTCTTTCATCTACCCCCTATTGGTTGATTACACATATATGATGACTTAGAGAAGGCATTTATTATAAACTACATTGTAAACACAAACCCTCGTGTTACAATGAGAAAATTGCCACACTAAATCATAATTCTTTAGATATAGTTACTGAGTATATATTAAGATTCAAATCTCATATTTTAATATTGATATATAAACTAGCAGATCTAGAGATACAACATATCTTCATCAAGGGCCTTCACCAACCTCTCTTCGAGTATCTAATATATCCGATAGAGCCTTGTTTTAGACATTTGTGTTACATCTATCTTTAGAAATTAAATGGAATTAATTTAGGTATATTTAATTGATTTGATTACTCGAGACTTCATATTAGCATCTTTAAATATAGCTCCTAATAGTCAGCATCCACCATGTCCTAGACAAGATAGAAGACCTTAACTAGAAAAGTAACCAATCAAGAATAAAGATCAAGTTTTTAGAACACAACCTATAGTATGAACTACATAGAAATATATAAAATCATAACTATAGTTTGATTTAAATTAGGATATCCCATTTATAATTTTATCAGCACTACTAGATGTAGACACCTAAAACTAGCCATTGATAACCTCTAACTAGGCTTTTGACCAATTTCTACCAAAGTGCATAATTTAGCTTAAAAAAACTAAAATTCATTAAATGAGTTGAAATTTATATATTCAAGTGATGATTTTCGTCAGAGTATCATTAAATGGGGGAATGAAGTTTATGGGCTAACTAACTTTGATCAGATCATTTTGAGTCAAAATGCTAATTTTGCACTTGGGTGTTTTGGATTGATCTTTTCTATCAAATATCTTGCACAAGACATGTGCCTTTGTTATTTGGTTTTGGTAACATAATAAATGGGATAAATAATCTAATGCATTTGACATTAAATTACAATTTCAATCCAGTCAAATTTTGGACCAATAACAAGACATTTTGACCAATTTGATTAATTTGTGCACCAAGAGCCAAAATTTACAACAAAGTTGAATAATCATATTTTAGGCTAATTAAAACAAATTAGGTAATTGAGTTAATTTTAAATGGAACTTTTTGAATAAATATTTATTTTACATTGATTTATATTAACTGCATCATCAGGTGATATCATCATATGGGGTGGCATGCATAAGCCATAAATACATAAAATATCAAGATTATGGGTCTCCCATGCCTCATCAAGACCCTCCATGCCTAATTAATACCATCAATACCTATCAAATACCCCTCTATCCTAAATATTAATAGGGATATTTGTATGAGTTTCATATTTAGATTTATTCATGGCCACACATCTCAATCTTGAGATGGATGGACATGGTTGATCCTTAAACCTTTCAAAAAATTAATAAATAGGAGGCCTTGCCTATTTAATTTTAAGATATTTTATGCCAAAATTATAATTCTCAAATTCATTAAAAAAAAATTAAATCTTATTTTTATAATGCCAAATTATAGAGCCAGGCCAAGCCAAAGTCAAAGGTGCCAAGAGGAGATGAAAGTAGCCACGTTCCATTGAAGAAGATCTCTTGAAGAAAAAGCCAAGCAAGCCAAAGAAGGAAAATTTTAGATAAATCAAGGATTTGGTAAGAAATTTGTGTTTTGTATTCATATTCTGTATTTCTTTCCATTTTTAGTTGTGTTCTCAAATGGCTTTCCCTCACTATGCTCTCCTTAGTAACTAGGTCTAGAGATGTATGCTAGTTAGTGTGTTGGGTTTTCACTTTGATTCCATTTTTTCACTAAAAATATAATAACACCTATATTTATTCAAATTTATAGTTAAAATAATTTAATTATTTATGGTATGCTCTTCATGAGAGTGCAATCTATAAACATTTTTTGTGTTTCATATTTTTTATTATTATTTTTTTGTTATTTTTTGCTTTGAGTAAAAACAACCAATAAATAAGTCATAAATTTTTATTTAATTAATTTGTTTTTCAAAATTTATTTAGAAATATATAAATATTAAATTTATATTATATAAAAAATGTTAAAAAAAATATTTATATTTTATAAGTTATAGCTATTTTAGTGACTATCACTATCACTTTCTATTTTTTATTTTTCTAGTAAAAATAGTTAGAACAAAGTTGATAAAAAAAATTATTAACTTTGTGGACTTTAAATTTTTCATAGATTTTAATACTATATTTATTGACAACTTATAATTTTTTTTAGTAAAATGGTCTATATTTTAAATGTTATGTTAAAAATACTAACTGCAGGTTTTTATATTTTATGTGCAGGATTTTGTGTTGTGTTAAATTTTATTTTTAGCCTTATAATTTATTGTTTGAAGGTGTTCATATATTTAATATGATTTTTTTAATATTTTTTTAACATTTTATAACCTATCACATTTTATTTTGTGATGATTCTTTAAGGATAGACAGGCAACTAGCAGACTTGGAATTTGTTAAAACATGCTATTAAGACATCTTTGGAATGATTTTAAAATTAATTAGGAATATTGTTTTTGGTGATTAATAAAAAGCTATGTGATTAATTGGATGATTTGATAATTATTATATTAAATTTACAACTTAATACCAAGGTTTCAAAATAACACCACCACATCTTTCATTTAGGTTCTAAAATTGAACACACTTGTCAATTCTTATTTTTGATAGTTGTTTAATTAAAACTTGTTTATCAAATAGAATGTTTGTGTGTGTATGCTCTTCCATTTTCCCACCTTATGTAACCATTGGAATCAAAATCACCATCATTATTTTAAAAATTCTAGTCTAAGGCTTAGAAAGAATGTCATCTAAAGCACTCCCCAAAAACTCATCAATGTTTGGGTGACCTTGAAAATGACCCTAAAGTCTTTATATTAGTATTTTATTTCATGAGAACTTGGCTTGCAAGGGGGATTTCATTACTTCCCATGAGTTATTTATGGAATATTTGACCTAGGGTTTCATCTCTTGACATTGACTTCATCCACTCCTTCTGAGTTGTACATGGGATGTATCTCCATTTGGAAATCACACTACACTGAGAAAATAGTAGGATGTAGTGGTTGTAAAAAGGACTAGACCTTTTTATAACTATCCAATGTCATGGACACCAAATTTACATTATTTTATTTTAAATTGTTTGACTTGAAATTCATTGTGTAATTGATTGCCTTAGAAACATTTGAAAGCTTGATAGTTTAGTAAACCCCACATTGCCATACCCTTGTTAGGATTTTTATGATTATAATTAGAGTATTTTGGTCATTTTTCCTTGGTATATTTTGAGACTAAAACTTATTTGTTTGTTCATAAATCCATGGAAAAATCAATTTGTTTATACATCATTCTTTTGACTAAAGAGGTGTTATGTTATCCATTTTATACCACACTTGTGTCTTAAATTTTTTTCTAAACTCATTTGTGTGTGTGTGTGTGTGTTATTTGAGTTACAGAGGGTAGTGTTATGCTACCCAAATCATATCAAACCATTTTTCCTTTGATTCTTTAAAACATAACATTTATCACATAATTTGAGCATGCTTACACTATTAGGCTACTCAATTTATTTTAAAACTTGTTTACTATTGTGCCAAAAACCATTTGTTTTAAACCATGTCACATTAGCCATTTGGACATTCTTTATGTGTCATCATACTATCTAATATTGTCTAGCTTGTTTGGTCAAATGCTTATTTTCAATGTTAAATTTTCAATTAACCTTGTTAAGTTTGGATTCAAACATTGATTGATTTTTGTTTAAGCCTTAGTTTATGAGGTTGATAAATAGATCTTTCTCTTTTGGGTTGCATAACTTTGGTTAATCGATTCACCAAATTTGAAAACTATTGATGGTTTATTTGTTTAATGGCTATCCTCATCAATGTTTGTGCCTCTATTTGGGAGAACATACTCTTTCTTCAATATCCTTTTGCCTCATGCCTTATGACAATTGATCATGTTTATGTTTGATTCTATTTGTTGGGTCTATGTCAAAGTTGTTTCCAAACTTGTTAGATTATATTCACATCAATCCTTTGTTTCAAGTATAGATTTTAACATCATTTGACCAAAATTCCTACCACATGCCTTGTTTGAGCTTATATTTTGACTCCAAATTTGGAAAAAATACATAGAGACTCTTTTCCCCTTTCCTATTTTAGACCTTGTTTGGAAAACTTTGACCTAGACTTTTAACATGCTGATTTTTATTGAAATGCTTGACC
The DNA here is from genome assembly GCA_037957365.1 of Torreya grandis. Lineage (NCBI taxonomy): Eukaryota > Viridiplantae > Streptophyta > Pinopsida > Cupressales > Taxaceae > Torreya > Torreya grandis. Next base: position 387,107 of record JARHVA010005653.1, on the reverse strand, counting down.
TTTTGTGCATATGACATTTGATGTTAGACTATTTTATGCCAAGTCTTATAAAAAATCATTTTGGAGATACAAATATACTTTTAGACCATATTAGAGATACAACTCCACTCCTTAAACCAAGTTAGACCAAGTTTAAACCATTTGTCCTTTAGATGATTTTTTAGAATTTGTAGAACTCTAAGCCTTTTGTTTTGGAGATTTTATCATTTACATGGATATGTCTAGCTACACTTGTGGTGGAGTCATGTACAATACAACTTATCATAAAATAGATGCACAAAATCACACTAGGAACCCCTAGAGAGAAATATTTTTTAAGGAGTTTTACTACTCTCCCTATAACATTCCATATGGGGAACATAGTCAAAATCTACAAAATCAAAATTGAGACCTTGATTAGCCTAAAGAGACTTGTGAGGAGGAATTTGAATACCAAACTATAGATAATTTTGTTTTGGATATAGATCCATACCCTCTTTTCAATAATCATTACATAAAATATAGTCAAGAACCAGCGTATGAGCCAACTCATGACTAGGATGATATGGTTTATGAGGAAGACTTAGATGCTTTGGATTGTGCAATAAATCAATTTCCTTGATGTAATTTTGTTATCTAATCATCAACTACCCCTAATCCTCCTTTGTATTATATGAGCTATCAATCTCTACAATATCTAAGGAATATTATTACCATTCCTAGAACTAGTCCTTTGGCTTATGCAAGTAACCAAGATCCATAACACCCTTTCATCATTTTAGGACCTAGTCCTTTGACTTATGTGAGAAATAAATCTCCACGCTACCCTATGGTTACCATCTCAATACTTTTTCCTTTGTCTCATGCAATCAATCATACTCCCCAATGCCCTACCATTATCCAACTGTAGGCCATTCCTCCTCCATTACCAATCCCATCCAAACATCAACTGATCCAATCATTTAAAAACCAATCTATGTTCAAAAATTTTATATTCAAACTCATTAGAAACCAAGGCCAAGAGAACCAACCAATCCAGTATGTTTTTATTAAATCAACCATTTGTGATAAGTTAACCTATGATGAATTTCTTATTGATCCTATACTAGTTGTCAAGGAGTCTCACTCTGATGAGTGAGTATTTTCTAAGTCACTTCATAATTATTGTAATCACCTTTGGGAGAATCATTACCTTGACTTTATGCCTCTTTTTCAAGATTTTCCCCTTGATAAGCTAGTCCTTGAGGAGTTATATCTTAACCTATTTCCCACTATGGAGGAGTCTCACTTTGACAAACTATTTTTTATGGAGCCCATTATGCCATCATAGGTCATTACTTATCTAGTACCAAACATTCAACAAGACATAATTATAACAGAGTAACCATCAAATAAAGAATCAAAGTTAGAATCAGGTTATATTCTTAGATCGACATTAGATTTATCATTAGAATTAAAATCAACATCAATCTCAACATTAGTTTTAAAGTCCCTTGAGTTAGAATTAGATTCAGAAGAAAAATATGTTTGTGGCTATTATAACATTGGTTATGCATACCTCATAAATCAATTTGAATACATTTTTGATCCTTCTATAATTTTTGAGGATGAATACTTCATCATTGACACAAGTTTTCCTAGTATCTTCTACAAGGATTGTGATGCCAACACCCATTCCATTATCATTCCACGTGTCATTACCATGAGCCAAGATAACTATAGTATTAACATTCTATCTCCCATAATTGTTAATTAGGGTTGATATAATCACACTTTATTAAAGTACATCCATGGCAACATAATAGTTGAAGAAGAGAAAGGAGGCCAAGACCACATTCATGTAGTAAAAGAACACTCTCCTAGTGAAACCTTTTTAGAGGCACTAGGATACAATCAAAGTTTCAACTCAACATCTTCAACTAAATTTTTTTTGGAAGTGATAGAAGAAAATAAAATTAAAAATCCAATGTTCATTAGTGAAACCTTCTCAAAGGTTCTATATGAAAATCAAGGCAAATTCATTGGTGAAAACCTCATTAAGGTAGCAATAGCTGAGCACAAAAGTTATTCAATGTTTGATGAAGACAAAATCAAAGATCAAATCAAAATAGATTCTTATCTATAGCCTAATCAGTTGGTAGCTACTCAGGATCAAACAATATAAAAATATGATGGTCTTATCGAGAGAACAAGTCTTCAACCTTGCCACAACCAAAATTATGTCAAATCTAGCATCAAAAACATTGAATGTGACTGAAAGTCGTGATATTCATTTGTTTTCCCACCATTATACATTCTATTATTATCTACCATTACATTTCATAATCAAACCTACCATCCATTATTTGTCCTTTTATCAATGTTTGAAAGAATTAGAATCAACAACCAACAAAGATCACAAAAACATTCTCTACATCCAAATCTATAAGAAGTTATTAATAGAGTAGCTATTTAGATGAGGTCTAGGCTAGCAATTAACATGATCAAGTATTCTATCTGTATCATTTGTTGATTAAGATGTGCATCTCCCCATTAACAATATCAACAAAATCAAAAACCATACCTATTCTAAAAACATGTACCAAACCATTTCATTGCTAGGCCATTTCCATTGTTGCATATCCTTTTGCCATTATCACATATCCTAGTTAATAACCTTCTCACATGGGGGTAAACCTCTTACCATTTTATCTAATTTATAAAACCATCATTATCCTTAGCAAGACCATGCCATCTAACCATTCCATTCCTATCTACACCAAAGCATATTTTTAGTCATCCTATCTAATCCTATTTTGATCTTAGCTACTTTGGTTTTTCTTGGACTTTTCATGAGGGTATTTTGATCAGGTTTCAACTATTATCAAATTCATGTTTACAATGATAGTCTATGAAAGTAGTGTGACAGTTAATCTGATAAGATATCTTTCATCCTATCAAGTTTGTTTATGTGAGCCTAATTACAACTATATATGGGAAAATCAATGTCTCACCAGTCTTGTTACTAACTATAACTACCTAAGGGAAAATTAGTATCATTGACATATTCCATCATATCCTAGTTATAACCTCCTATGGGAAAACTAGGGGAAACACATGTTTACCATGTATTTTTACATCAACTTGCCATCACTATTTTCATTTGACTGGCCATTTTTTAGATTTGATAACTTATTGGGACCTAGTTGGTTTTTTCTCACCTTTTATGTGAATGGAATTACTATAACTTGAATTTATTTTAGGACTATGTGGGCCATGCTCAATTCATGTTGAGGTCACCTTAGTCCCCCTTTCCATACGCTCTCTCCATTTTGTGAGAAACCTAAGCCAAACACTCTCACCATTTTGTGAGTATGTATCTTGCCATTCTCTAATGAGTTAAGATACCTCAAAATTCCAAAAAAAAATCATAAAATTTCAAAAATCCAAATTTTTTTGTGTTATCTAAGCCTAGTTAGTTATCCTGGATCTGCCATATTGGCACAAAGTCATTGTTATGATGCTTTGTTTTGTTTTTATTTTTAGTATTTTTGTTTGTTTATTTATTTCAATTTATTTGTTTATTTGTGTGATTTTTGTGTATTTTATTTATTTGTTTTTCTTCTTGCCTATTTTTTTGCTTTCATCACTATTGCCTTAACTTAGTCTATATGTGTTCATTGGGTGATTCCTCAAGCACATTATTCTTGAGTATATCCATATTAATATGTCAACATTGTTATCATGTTTTTATCATTGGTGCATTATTTTTGAGTGTTTATTAGATCAAGAGTTAGTCCTTATGCATATTTCAGCCAAGTCTTCATGGTGTTCTATCATGATGCCTACCATCACATGCTATAGCAAAAATTAGCTTCAAGAAGGTATATAATCAATGGAGCCATAGAAGTTTCTCCTTGGCAACTTGTCAAATCATTCCATCCCACCCTTTATCAAATTAATCCATTGGCCATTCTAGTTATATCATTGCTAATAAGTATGAGCATCTCCTCATTATAAAGTATAACTAAATCATTTTCTATTTATAAATCTCATTCCTCTATTCATCTCTTTCATCACTTTATGCCTTCTCATCTTTAATATTTATTTTAGGTTGTATCCTTTAGTTATTATTGTTAGTTATCCCTAATTGGGGAACCATCATCTCTATCTAATTCACGTCCTCTTATGGGAAAATCATTATTTTGACTTTTATTATTGATTATAACCACCTTTGAGAAAATTAGTATCTTTTTGAACTCAATGCATGCAAGCATTTTCTCATTTGGATTAATCTCAACCATGGGTTTATTTCAAATTTCTTCTTTTTTCTTTTTGGGGGACCATCCATAAACAAATGTGATGGCCACTCCCTCGAGGAGGCATCATCCTAAGCTTCCTAAACACCATTTGGAGCTTTATTATTCAACCATCATCTGCTTTTTGGCATACATGCCTTTTCTAATTATTTGAGAATATATTGTTTTTCCTATGGTTTGAAACATCTTCCCAAATAGGGGCAAACTATAGACACTTAAAACTAGCCACCGATAACCTCCAACTAGGCTTTTGGCCAATTTCCACCAAAGTGTACAATTTGGCTTAAAAACACTAAAATGCATTAAATGAGTTGAAATTGATATATTTAAGTTTTTATTTTTGCCAAAGTATCATTAAATGGGTCAATTAAATCTACAAGCTAGCTAACTTTGATTAGATAATTTCATGTCAAAATGCTAATTTTGCACCTAGGTGCTATGGATTGCTCTTTTCTATCAAATCTCTTACATAAGACATGTGCCTTTGTTATTTGGTGTTTGTAAAATTATAAATGGGATAATGGATCCAATGCATATTACATTGATTTCCAATTCTAATCCAATCAAATTTTGGACCAATAACAAGACATTTTGACCAATTTGATTAATTTGTGCACCAAGAGTCAAAATTTGCACCAAAGTTAACTAATCATGTTTTGGGCTAATTAAACCAAATTAGGGATTTAAGATCATTTTACATAGAAATTTTTGAATAAATATTTATTTGAAATTTATCTATATTAACTACATTATCAAGTGACATCATCATATGGGGTGACATTCATAAGCCATAAATGCATAAACTATCAAGATTATGGGTATCTAATGCCTCATTAAAACTCTCCATGCTTCATTAAGGCCCTCGATGCCTATTCAATACCCCTCTATCCTAAATATTAATGGGTATATTTTTATAATGAATTTCATATTTAGATTTATTCATGGCCACACATCTCAATCTTGAGACAGATGGTCATGGTTGATCCTCAAACCATTCAAAAAAATTAAAAATAAGAGGCCTTATCTATTAAATTTTAAGATTCTTTATGTAAAACTTATAATTCCCAAATGCATTCAAAAATCATTACATCTTAGTATTATAATGCCAAAATTTTGAGCCAAGCCAAGCCAAAGCCAAAGGTGCTAAGAAGAGATGAAGGTAGCCACACTCCATTGAAGAAGATCTATTGAAGCAAAAGCTGAGCAAGCCAAAGAAAAAACCTTTTAGAGTAATAAGGATTTGTTATGAAATTGTTGTTTTGTGTTCACATTTATTATTTCTTTCTATTTTTAGTTGTGTTCTCATATGGCTTTCCCTCACTAAGCTCTCCCTAGTAACTAGGCCTAGAGATGTATGCTTGCTAGTGTGTTGGTTTTTCAGTCTAATTTCCTTTTGTCACTAACAATATACTAACACCTCTCTTGAGTCAAATTCCTATTTCACACTAGATAGGAGGTTAATAACATTACCTTCCATTCACTGATGAAATCTACATCTCTTACATAGACAACAACATTAGCCCTTTCATAATTATCATTGTATTCATGGACACAATGATGATAACTATTTTGGACTCTAAGATTGAATTCCTAGATGTGTTGATGATGGTTTAATAGTATTCACATAGGGGCCATATATATCTCCTCCATTATCAAACCCTAGACCTCATTCCTCCATGACTGAGTCATCCTAAGACATTTCTTTACAGGAGTCATCAATCACTCATTGTGAGTACAATGAAAGTTTTAGGATAGAATCTCATAGGAGATCTCTTATTCCAACTATTCAAAAAGTTTAAAGACTATTACAACACAAATAGCCCACATATAGTAGTGTAGTCTATGGTATACATAGTTTAGTGCCATATACATATCCAACAAAGTTATGGGCAACGTAATAGATTATTATTCCATAGAAATATTCATTATAGTAGAGTTTTTAGGGTCCTATCTCACATAACAATCTATTATGATTAAGACTAGTTATACCTACACTATAGAGTAATACTTTAGAGAGATATTCATTACAACTAAGTTATTAGGGTCCTATCTCACATAAAAACCTATTAAAATTAATATTAAATGATCCCTCAACATAGGTTTTAGCTCCATCTCAACATATTACACATTCATATACATCACAATAGAGGCCACAAGGTATTCAGTTATAGATAAATGAGCCCTCTTCATAGTAGATAGTATCAGCTACAAAGCACATTCTTACACAACATGAGTAGTATGGGCACTTGTTTATGTGGCCAATAAGTTTAAAATAATTATATATCATATTGTGATATAACATACATTCATTTCAACATTAGTTTATAACTTTACTTAGTAGGACAATGATGGAGTGAAAGGTCTAACCAACCTTTGTATTCTTGAGCCACTCTCAGGGAAGTAATATGCACATCATGCTATATTACATCCCCACCTACTAACAACTAACACTCCTGATTCTAGATAACCATACATAACCAAAACTAGACTATCTAATCTAGATATTACCAAATCAAACTTATCCAAACCCTTCTACCAGTCTCAAATCAACTTGTCTAAATAATTTTACCAATTACAAAAACCAACAATTTTTTGCTTACATATAATCACAAATCAAACCTAAAACAACACATCCAAACATATCATGAACAATTGAATTACATTCCAAATTCTATCTTTCTGAACATATCAAAATAATCACATCACATATCCCATGTACCATTTGCCAAGCATATGTAAATTCAACATCAACATCAAATCAACTATTTCAAAAATCAAAATATTACAATACTAGTATATTTTAGAATACATAAGACAAACACACATAAGTTTAAAATCAAACCAACATCCATATATATAACTAGGTTTTCAAGTACATAGCATATCAAAACATAATCAATCATAAATAGGGGTCATGCCCTCACTCTCAGTCTCACTCTCTCCCCTAGTACTAGTCCCATAATCTTGTCTACCACTTGATGACCTTGCACCTCATTGAGCTCCTAAATGCCTCTTACATTGATTATCTTTTTCTAAAAAATAACCATACACCTCATTCAATTTTGCATATCATTGTTTAAGATTGATATAATCATACAAAATATTTAAACTCACCAGTCCATAATTAAGAGGCATCTTATGCCTATCTTGATTAGCCCTTAGCTCATCTCTTTCTCCTACTACCTTAACATATGCAGCTATAGCTATAACAACCAAGTAAAACAAATGAGCATAAACACTAGCCATAATGATTTATTTTTCTAACAAATCCTCCTCTATAACATCATTAGGAACATGCCATGTAATCTCTCACAGTGTAGACTCAATGATAGTCTCCCAAAACACATCATCCCCACCACTAACCCTAGTAGGTGACTCACCTTGTACACCTCCCACACCACCTACACACATAATAAGTAAAAAATAACATTATATACATATTTTCAAATCCAAACTATAATCACTAATTACCTCCCATCATCTAGATCAAATCACGATTCTCACATACAAGAACATCCACTCCATCTATAGGATATAATGGATCCCACCGATACCTAGCCCACCATGTATTATATCCCTTAGTATGTCCCACATCATTACATTAGGAATATCTTTCACCACATCTTGTGCATCTATATGTAATGATGCCAACTCAACCTCAATAGGTATCCCATGAGCCCTTGCTCTTGCTTGTAGCTATGCACTCCTCAAACATACCCACACTATAGGAGGAACATCCTATCAAACTCCAAAGTACTTAGTCATTCAATCATAGTAAAAGTACTCATAAACTCTAGAACAATGATCATGTAACCAATAACTCACTCTCATATACCATAACTTCTCTCCATCCTCTAGCCATCCAAAAAATCCTCTATAAGGTCTCCATCTAATATCATCAGCCACTAATCTATCTATAAGCCTCCTATAATGATCTATCCCAAAATATCAAATAGCCAAATCACTCATCCATCACTGATAAAATGGCTATGGTTATGCCCAACCCACCCTAAAAAATCCAATCATACACACAATTTCTATGTTCTCATAAGCCCATCAATGTAATAAAGTGGTTGCACCCACACCACCATTGAATGACTCCTATGTGATTCTATATAAGTCTATTTATAAATGGGAAAGCATAGTGCTCCCCCATGGAAACATAGTACTATACATATCAATGCTTTGAACCACTCTATGTGTCTTATAATCAATAGATACACCACTACCATCCATAATAAGAAAATAAGCTAATAATACAACTAACCACTTATACAAATGAAAAACACTCAGCTACACAATAACCAATAGTAATATATCACTATCACTACCTCTTTGATGTACTCTTGTGGGTACCCTTGTGAAGTATCTAGATGATTGATCAATGGCATCTACACCCATGTCATCTTGTAAATACACTCATCACCCACTAATTGGTAATTTTAGAATCTGATACACATCCTCCAAGGTCATAATAATCTCCCCTATAAGAAGCTAGAATATACATGTATTGGCATTCCACCTCTCACATAGGGTGGTGATCAAATATTTATCTAATTGCACTATTGAAAGATCACATATATGACCCAACCTAGCCCTATCCATAATAACATGCTCATCAACTAATAAATACAACAACCTCAGAGTCTCCATTACTTGGCCTCTATGGAACTCTATCATCTATACCTCACCCTACACAAAAATAGAACATAACATGTATCATTTAACCAATTCAAATAAATATCCAAACTAAAAAACAATAGCTTACAATTCCAAAATCCTAGCAAATAGAAACTACATTAGTTTACCATACTAAAAAAAATTATCAAACAATAGTATAACATCTAAACCAAGCTTGAACCCTAAAAAGCTAGCCTCTAGGATAACAACACTAGCTATAGGATAATAACACTACATAGGAGTGCTAAAACCTAGATAGTAGCACTAGATCCTAGACAATAGTGTTGGATGTAGGATAGGAGCAATGAAGCTAGTTATACTTTCCTAAAATGCTTAAAAACATCTCAAAATCATGAAAAATAGGTTCCCAAACAAGCCTAAAACATGCATTTAGATACTTACCAAGGCAATCTCTCCACCAGCCTCAATTTGGGTTTCTAACTACTCAAACTGGGTCATGATAGGTGCTCATCTCCTCAAAATGTCTTCCACTCTAGAGCTCCAACTCTCAAACTAATAAATTAACAAATGAATCAATATTCAATCAAATTTTCCTATATCAAACCACTTTCTCAATCAAAGAAAAATAAAATTTTACCCATAACTTGAGCTCCATAGCTCCATTTTATAAACCATTTGATTCCTTGAAATCATGATAATAATAACTTAGACATCACACAACTCTTACTATCTTACTAAATCATTTTCCTATCATGGAATACACATTTATAAACCTATCTTATACCTAGATACATAACTTGATCCTCACCAATCAAACATTTATTTAAAACATTCAAATAACCTAACCTATTCAATCAATCAACCTTTCAATCCATTCAATAAATTACTACTTCATTTACCTACCATGGCATGAATGTTTATATATCTATACTATACCCAAATATAAGCTTTGATCCTAATCAATCAAAAATATCTTTGAATCCTAGTAATTCAATCTCACCAATTCAATAATAGACTTTCAATCTATTCAATAAATGCCAACCAAGTTCCTTTTTAATATGCCACTTGTCTTCACTCTTGTCTCAACCTCCTCTATCTCATATTTTTTACCTCTCCCCAAAATTGGGGCATCATTCCTAATATTCATATTCCTACACCTATCCACTCTCATAGATGGATACACCATGATTCTCACACCTCTAGTAGTCAAATAATCAGATCCAACTTAGATCAGTTGAAACATATAGTGATTCAGACTACATGGGTCACTCAACCTAGTTTTTACACATCCAATATTTATATTATTAACAATACTTAGCTTAGATTATTAAATATTATATAGTGGTTTAGATAATATGGGTCACTTAGCATTACTAAGCTCAAGATTATATAGTGATTCAGATTTTAGTGGGTCACTCAGTATTACTCAAGACATTCAGAGGGATACACCTTCATTTTATAGATATATAGAATATCTAGATACTATATTTAGGGGAATGTAAATTAATACACATCTCACACATATAGCTTCATACAACATGACACAATTACAAAACAAATAGAAAATTATAGGCATAGTGCAGAGCACATTATTTTTGATCTCCAATTTTGCACATGGGACATGACATGATAGATTATATCACATGTGGTTATACATATTTATATATTTTATAGATACATCACTCAAATATCATATTTGGGGGTATGACATAGATATTAATGACCTTCATTTTCTAGGATTATATAGACTAGAATGGTAGGAGATGCCATTTTCTTCTTGCACAATTACCAACATTTTTAGTTTACACCTAGGCATTACTCAGGTTGTCACCAGGTTGGACTATATAGTCATCTACAGTGATTGCTCCATTGTATTACTTAGACTCAAACATATGAGTTTATGTGGGATAGAGGATAAACATTTATTTTGGACCTCTAATAACTTATCAAATCTAGTTCGCATTATTCAAATTCAGTACAGGGGGCATCTATTACAAAGATTCCTTCTTTATTTAGGTACTATTTAGATTCAATACAAGTTTCATATATTACAAGGATTCCTCCTTTCTCCCAAGAAAAATTTCAAATCTCCATCCATTTCCTTGGCCAAGAAGTTGGACCCTTTTTAAGCATGCTTATTTTGACATAGGTAAGTTCAGCGATGTATCTTTTTTCTTCCTTTTACTTTAGTACTTCGTTTCATACATCACTAGATTAAAAGGTAGGGAAATGTATACACACTAAATTGGTCAAAAAAATACACATATCATGTATTTTCATTGTCCTTTCAAAAGAGACTCTGACTAGAGAATATGATTTTTTATTCACATTTAGCCAGGTCCTTTTACCTGACTTGTCTTGGTCTTACTACATTCCCTAGACATCTCTTTGATTATTCCCAGTCATCCATAGCTTTTCAGACTTAACCATTTTGGGCCCAACCACCTCTTTTAGGCCTAGACCTATCCTTCTAGGTCTCACGTCCCCTTGACAAAAACACCCAAATAGGACTATAGTGTTAAAACCCAGGGTGTCCAATTTTTGATGCTATTGTCCAAGCATAATTTTAGTTCTAACGATAAAATTTTTCCATAGGCTGAGACTTACCCATTATATTTTCTTTGTTATTAAGTTTTCCACTATCATCCAAATGAAAATAAATCTCCCAAATTATAAAGAAAGAGTCTCTTATATAAAGGACTACATAAGCCATTTTATATCTAGTACTTACTATTTTGGCACATTAAACATAATAAAATCAATCAATAGTTTAGCTTAGCTTCTCTACATCACATATATATTTACATGATTGATCAAGGAAGGGCCTAGGAAAAATTCATTCTTAAATCAATCATGTGATTTGATTATGCATGTTCCCTAAGGGAGAACTACATTGGATATGAGACCCTAGAATGAGAGTTAATGTATGCAACAATCATTACAATAGGGGTTCTTGATTATGTGATCATTTTTCCCACAACCTAATTTTTTCCCCGTGTGATTTGATTTTATTTTTTGTTTCCATGTTTTTAGACCAATATAGGTAATAAAGATGGAAACATATCTATAATGAGCTCCAATGACTTTTAGGACCTAAAATTTGGTACACAAGGTCACATTGAGTAGACGAATAGAACCTAGAAATATTTTAACCTCAATATACTAGTGCTAGGAAAGGACTATAGCACCAAACACCAGGGTGCCCCATTTATAATGCTTTTATCCAATAAAAAAATAGAGATCAGATCCATAATTTAGACATTATCCCGGTCCTTCTCCTCCAATTTTAAATTTAGAATCATCATTTTTAGCATAAAACTAGCTAAGTTAATATTTCTTTGTCTTATCCTTCCTATCTAAGTTAATTTGATCAAATTAGCGTAAAACCTATATTTTAATACATAAAATCAAAATTATCCATATATTCTAGACCTTTATTACTTAGTAATTAAGCACCTAATTTCCTAAAATAATAAAACAAGGGATAATTTCATTAAAAACCCTAAAACAAAGCCCTAGCTACTTTTGAGGCTACCATATGATGAAGTGATAGAGAGCCTAGATGAGTTTAAATGATCATATCTCTTATCAATAATAAAAGGGAGGTAAATTTCAAAATCATATAGATGTTAGATAAATAAATATGATGTTATAAAGCTTCCAATTAATGCAACTCTTTATTGTTGGATTCAGTGTTTACTATAGTACTTTGAGTTTTGAGTGTCCCCATTATCCAAAGATAGCAAGGTTCCTATGAACATACATTCATGGTAGGTGTTTCTTTTGAAGTTGAGAGGGAACATTTTTTGTTTAAAGGTCATCAATAAGGAATTGAATTACAAGGTTGTGACTTGCATCACCACCTACAAGTGTCTTGCCCTCAAAAAGGTTACCTACAGCTGACTGTAGGTGCTAACTTGCAGGTTCATAGGTGAACGTGGTGAAAACATGTAGATAAGAACACTTGTAGAGATAAAAAATTACTCCTAAGAAATTATAAGGAACCTAGACCATGTGACATAGATTTCAAGGAGAAAAGGCAACCTACATGATCCTTGCTACTCCAACAGTGGTCAAACCTAGTTGATTGTAGTTAATAGGGAGCTAGAACATGGTGTTTTTGGTGATTGGCCTATCAAATGCATCATGAGAAGTGACCTAAATTATTATGGGATGCTAAAAATGAATTAAAGAAGGTATTTAGGCATTTTATATAAGGTTTACCATGTAGTAAACACATATAGGTACCTCTTTCATAAGGGGAAACATAAAAACATGATTAACCACCTGTGTCAAGTCAAATACAAGGTATGACATGAAGATTTTTGACAAGGTTTTAAGGTGTTGAAATGTATTAAACTACCTTGAAAATTATACTATCCTTATGATACTCTCAAAATAGGAAAAACAAAGCATCAAAGGGTCTAATCTCTAGGGTACACCTATAATCATAGTTCAATCCTACACAATCAAGGTTGAAGGAGTCTGTCTAAGATTTTGAGATGTTTGGCTGACATATTTAGGTAACCAAGATTTTAAAATTTGTACATATGGTATATAATATATAAGGAAACCCATCATACCATAATTTGGTCTATGGAAATAAGGAACGTTCCCTATATTCTATCTCAGATAGATGACACTCCTAGAATATTGAAACCCTATAGGTAGGTCATGAAAGTGATGAAAGGGTGATCTAGAAGCTAATGATACCTTACAAAAGGATGTATATAGTTAATTCAAAAACTAATAAACATGATAAAAGTCTCAAAAGTGTATGAATCCAAACAAGATGTCCTAAATTCACTAGTATATAGGAGGATCTATTAGGTCTAGTCTAGGCCTAAAGTTGTAAAGGTGATCTACAATCACTTTTGAAATGACATGAACATTAAAGTGAATTGGAACATGTTTATAGGGGTTTAATAGGTGTGTTAAATATTTTATATTATAAAGGAGACCATAATAAAGACATTTTTTCTCAAACTAACTCAATCTTACATAGAATGGAAGGAGAAGCTCAAGAGGCTAACTTGACAAGATCCAAAAAACATGGATGCTTAGCATGGGAGATAAAGGAGATAAGAGATATTAGGGAGGGTCCCAAAAAAAATTCTTTTGGAATTTGGCTAGGGTTCTAATGTCACAACTTTATAAACAAACCTTAAGGGTGAAAACTACTCTAAACCCTCTAAAACCCTTGTTAGTGACCTGATTGGGAAGATGAAGAATTAAAAGCATCTAAGCAGGATATTATGACTAGGAAATGACTTTGAGATTTCATATGACTCCCCAAGACTACTTCCCATCAAACTAAGTTATACCCTACTTGTACAACTAGGTGGAAAATGGCTTTTCTTGAAAATTTTGTGTGTTGTGTAGGTACGTAAGAATTTTAAAATATTCAAATCATTTTAGGAGAGATATTGGTATCTATGATAACCCCTATTTCATGCTTTAAATAATATCACAAGTGCCTCTTCTAACACCTTTATCTTAGCCAGTCCAAACTGGCATAGTGAACAAGGAATGACCAGTAAGTGAGAAGGTGAAATGTCTAAGTAGGAGTCCTCTCAAGGTTTTATTAGTGAATATAGGGGCATGAGCTATCTTAAAAAGTATTATATACTCCCTTTTATGGATTGGTTTGGATAAATGAAGACCTCTTTGATGCCAAGTGTGAAGGGTTAGGAAAGAGGAGTGATTGTGACTATAGGTAGTGATAACTCATGTCTAGAATAATATTCATGATTAAGGACAAATACAATGCATGTTGGAGATAGTTTATAAACACTACATATAATTTTAATCATCTCATCTATCTATATTCCATTATTAGATATTCAATAAAGGCCAAATTATGAAGATAATTTATAGCCATACAAATGAAGAATCCTACACCACATTTTATAAGTTTCATACTCTGATGGATATTTGTACTATGAGACCTTTACATGGTATGTTCCATATTCTATTATAATGTATATTTAACTTATCCTCTTAGTTTGACACATGCTCTATTGACTCTTGGACTTCATTTTCTTCTCTCATCTCTAAAATTTTATAAGTAGTATCCATTTTTGGCTCTTGTAGAATAATTTCACTACATGTATAGTGAATACCTACTAGATTGATGTTATAATTAACCTTTTAAAAATAAAATGCAACCTATTTTTTATTTAATCAACATTTTGTCTAAGTGTACAAAGTGATGTATGGTGATGTTAAGTGATAATCTTCTATCCTTGTTTTTCTTTATCCTCTCATTTTTATGTAAGAGTTATTATTTTAGTAGATTATATAGAGTGTATCTAGTGTGTTATGATTCTTTTAAGTGTAAAATTGTTCTTATAAAGTGGAATCCATCCTTTGGTTTGCTTACCTTGTGTTTACTTATGCATATCACCTCTATATTGAAACACTTATGTTATAACCTCTTAGGACTTTTAAGTTCATTTGTAGATCTTGTTTCTTAGCGAAATAAGTATAATGGTCTTATGAAAATCCTTCAAGTGTATCACCCCATTATATTATTTTCATTTCATGCAATATTATATATCTTTTCCCACAATTAATTACTTAAGTAAGTGATAACCATTTTAAGGTACATTTGGGGAGCTAACCCTTAAACCTAGAGGTATACTTCTACTATAGTTAAAACCACATACCTATAAGTATTACCATGTTGCCAAAATATGGAAGAGGCTTGAAAAACCTCCTCTAAGGTCCAATATTTGGTAATAATAGTTTTATCATGTCTGATGAGACCCATTGTACTCAAGATAACTTGTCAAGGTGAATGTTGGTCTTGACAAGATTAGCTATAAATTGGTGTGCTACTTAGCATTTGGTGACTCCATTCATGGTAAAATATGGTTTTAGACCATTTTTTAACATAAATTTGATCTCATACTTCATGGTCCTTACTAGGTCATCATCTAGTAGAGTTCTCAATATAATCAATTCACCTATTCAACTTGAACTTCGTCTTGAAGTTCAATACCCTCAGCCTAATTTACTCTTTGAAGAGAAAAAATATTTGTATAACCAAGGAAGTGATGAAATTAAAGAAATATAATCCATTGTGGATAGGCCACATGCTTTCCCTACCTTTAATACTAATAATTCAATTCATATTGGTGCATATGATGCCATTCCCCCTAATGCTATAAAGAGTGTGCCCATATTTAGTGGTGAGGGTCATGTCACACCTAGTGAAGACATCAGGGATATCTCTATTTTTTGTATTTTGCACAATATCACTGAAGAGAATATTTTCATTAGACTCCTTACCATGTCCCTTAGAGGTAAGGTACTTGATTGGTACAGGACTTTGTGTGGTGGATGCATCAAATCATGGGACAACTTTAGAGTGTTGCTAACTTTAATGTTTGAAGATGAAAGTGACCACACTTATCTCATACATTAATTCAATGTGATCAAAAGATATCCCAAGAAAATAATGAATAACTTAAATGAGAGGTTTAAAAAGACTTGGTATAGATTCCCTCCTCCAATGAGACCACATACTAGTTTTATCTTCACTACATACTTGAGAGCTATTAGTACTGATATTATTATCATGCTTCAATTGACATGTGGTTTCACTCTTACAAAAGCATATGAACTTATCATTAAAGATAATAATAGACTCATTAAATTAGGAAATTTTCCTCTTAAGGTGTCTAATTCCTCTATTTCCTAATGTTGCAGCTACTTCTCTTAACATTTCCCAAGTTCCTAATGTAAATGCTAAGCCTAGGATTACTCCTAAGAAGATGGATGATGTAGTTGATCCATATGCATAAATTCAAATGCTAAGAGCTCAGATTAGGAATCTAATATACCAAAAGGTTCTCATAAAAATCCTTATCCTTATCATCAACAATATGGTCAATAATATGGGAGAGGAAGAGGTTAAGGGTAGTCTAACTTTAACATGCCCACCAATGTGTACGATTCTAGCTCCACCACCAATGCAAGAGAGATGGTATCGATGCATAACAACTTGGTGAAAGGAGAAGATTGGTAAAAAGGAAAATTTATGGATGATAATGAAGGTGGAGATAAATATTTATTTTTTTAAGGAGATTAATTCATGATGTAAACAAGTTAAGACTGTCAAACTCAAGGAGAAAACCTCACTAACTTCTTGGTGGAAGATACTTTTGTGCTCAATCAAGGAACCTATATTACAGATAATACTAGATCCAAGAGGAAGGATTTAGGATGTGATATTAATGTTCCTATAATTTCATCCAATTCTTATAAAATGCAACAAATCATGGTTGTAATCATGGTAGTCCCAAATACCCATGCACCTTCTCAAAATCAGAATATGGTAAGGTCTGCTCAAGGTGTTTCAAATCCTCATGTTTCAATAACTTATTTGGCTCAAAGGAATCAATATAAGGTGATTAATTATTTAATAAACATATTATACTCATTTAATACTTCCAAATAATCTATCTCTTTATGGGATGTCCTCCATATGACTAGTCAAAAATATCTCTTGCAAAAATAGCTATCCAGTATTCCTACTAGTCATTCACCTTCAATTAAAATTCATGTTCATGTTTCTCTCAAAAATTCCCCTAAATTTTTTTTAACCTTCTACAAAATCTAAGAAGTCTCAACCTTTCTACCTCACTCTCATAGTGGGGGACAAACTAGTACACAATTACATAGTTGATAGTGGTCCCTCTACATCAATAATGCCTAAGGTTGTAGTTGATAAATTAGGCCTAAAATATGAGCCCCATAGAAAAGGAGTAATTAATATACATGATAAACATGTTAAGATAATATTTTTGATCAAAAAAATTTAGGTTTTCTTACATGATTTTCCTATATTTCCTATCCTTAAAGACATTGTTGTAGTGGACCTACCTACTCATTTTGAAATATGTCTTTCAAGAAACTTTACAACCAAGATAGATGGATGCCTCTCAAATAAATAGTCCTTATTGGCCTTTAAGACAAGGTATGGAACAAAGGGTAATATGAAAACTTATCCCCTTTCAAGGTTTCACATTGATCCCTATGTTCAAGAAAGCTCTAACATTGAAGGAAGAGTGTAATGTGGATGATGGTGCTTTTAAACTTGAGGGAATAGTTAAATTTTTAATAGATGAATATGGTTTCAATGATTATGAGCATGAAACTTATGCATAATTTCATAATAAAAACCTTTGCACCTATATAATTCATGAAGATCCATTTGAGAGAGCTAAGGTAAGTGTTGAGTATCCTTTCTCATAAGATGTTGCGAGTAACTGTTGACCAAATTTGACCATGTAGGTCAAATTGGGACCCCTATAGTTAAAAATTTGACTTTTATATCTCTTATGGGGTCTAATATCTTGTAATATGGTGTGTTATAAGTTATTTATTGTTGTTTAATGTCATCTTAGCCTTGTTCATTAGTTTTTAAGTCCTTATTTCATTTTGAGTCATTTTGTGGTCATAAATAAAGCATTAAATAGGTTGTACAAACTCATTGGGAAATTTGAAGGTTATAATAGGTGATGTCATATCCCATGTTTCCTAAGAGGTCTTAATCAACTAACATAATTGAAAAGTCTTGAGTTCTTTAGAAGAAATGATAGTTTTTTTGGGAAAAGAGAAGAGCCTTGGTCATTAGTTTTTCAATCCTTATTTACTTTGAGTAATTTTGTGGTCATAAATAAAGCATTAAATAGGTTGTAAAAACTCATTGGGAAATTTTAAGGTTATAATAGGTTATTTCATATCCCATGTTTCCTAAGAGGTCTTAATTAACTAACATAACTGAAAAGTCTTGAGTTCTTTAGAAGAAATGATAGTTTTTTTTGGGAAAAGAGAAGAGTCTGGCACTTAAATGGTTCATGTGGAAGTATGAAACATGGGATAAGGTCTTAATATGACTCTTCATTTTCCTCACACTAATTTTAGTGCTTCAAATTCTTTGTAAGTGCTAAAAAATCACTCAAACCATTCTACTCCTTTCTTGCCCTTCTAAACATGAAAGACTGATCAATATGTTTGTACTTGGTATGGTCATCAAGAAAAATTCTAGGTCAAAAAACTTTGGGAGGTTAAATTAAACTAAAATATATTAATTTACATAACAATATATATAATAATGGTATCTTTTTATTTATGAATGATCCTCATGAAGTTGACTATGTTTTTTTGCCTACAAATCTATACACCCTATAGGTTTTGATCCATTTTAGAAAATTCTATCCAAATTAGCTACTAATATTGGTTCCAAATGATGTTTAGTCTATTATATAATTATATACATTATTTTTTTCATGTTTAATGATGTTTGGATATTCAAAGCATCTTAAGCTGCATGAGGATGCACTATGCTATGTTATAGTTAGTTTTTTCACCATTTTCAAATCTTCATGCTTGAAAATTACTTTAGAGGGTTGGGATAGGTATTTATCCATGTTTAAAATGTTTTAATTATTCAATTTATATTATAAAGTTAATTATTCAAAAACATACCCTATGAAGGTGCAGTCATAGCTAGTATACAGTCAATTTTCTATATGACTACCATATATAGTCAGTTGGATGAGCAATATAGGTCTCTAAGACTTGTCCATAGAGGTATGTTTATAGAATTGAGAGATTGAATAAATTTCCTTAGAAATAATATGTAGGTGAGATATGATAAAGAGTGAAAAAGGATAACTATTACAGTCACATGAAACATCCTCACATGGTCACCATGAACATGCACCTACAAGTGCCATGAAGAAGAATTCAAATTAAAGAGAATGTTTTATAACTTATTTTAGGTTTTTTAGAATGTGAATAATGTATTTTTAGATATTATTGTGATTTTATAACCCATTTAATTCTAAATGTTATGCCAATTACACCAATCATGCTCACAACCTACCTGCTACAACTCATTTCCATCTATAGGTAGCCTAACAAAGAGCAAAGGAACCATTTTAAAGTGTTAAAATAGATGATAACATTATATTTAAGGTATTGTTAAATAAAACTCCATTTTATACCTATTTTTAAGGATAAATGAGAAATTAGAGGTGCAAACCATGCTAAAGGGTCAATTGACTGTGTTCAGGCCTATTTTCCCAAAATAGTGAAAAGAGTTTAAACCTATTTTGTGAATATCCTATAAGATTATTTTAAATATTTTTAAAATATATAGATTGGTATAACTTACGTCCCTATCATAGGATAATACTTTTTAAAAAATTTAAGTTAAGAGAGAGTAGGGAAGATGGTGATTAAGAGGCCTAAAGTTGCCTATAAAAACACTGAACTCAGGCATTGATGTCTACAACATTTTGACCCAAATGAGACCTTCACGCAAGTTGTAAAATAGACCTTACCACCATATTCTAATTAATAAAAGTGATAAAAATTATTAATTTGACCTAGGACATCATAAAATAGGCTCATAATTTGAGTTTAGACCCTTATACACACCTATAGTTCTTATAAACAACCCCAACATCCACCTACAATTGAGAGTGACCTAAGCATGGTATTTTGGTGGTATATTATCCATTTCAATTTGAATAAAGTTATATAAAATTTATATATAACCTTAAGGCTTCAAAGGGGTACCTTAAAAAATCATGACCAAAGGAAAGGTATACTTATAGGGTTTCATCTTCCCCAACATAGTTGACTATGTTGATTGAGAAAGACAATGTACATAAAGAGTGATAATTCTTAATGTGGAATTGTCTAAACATGAATACACAGATCCAAAAAAAATGTATTAAAATAATAATGGAATATAAATTGGTTTTAAACATGTTATTAGTTCTAACCACATAAGGTCACCTACAAGCATCACTCTAGGATAAAGAACACAATCACTTGTAATGGTGGTAGGACAATGAGTAAGGGTTGGTACTCTTGAAGTTGTAAATGCATGGTATAGGTAAATATAAGGAATGAGATAAAATTAAATTATATAATTATGACATTTTATCAATTTAAAAAACTCTATATATGTCAAATGTGCTTATAGGTAGGAAAAGTACACAAATAGGGTTAGTTCTCCTAGTCAAGCTAACCAAGTACGGACATATTTCCTGGTACAAACATGGTTCATATTTGTTATAACGTATTTGGAATGTTATAATAATATTTTAAAACATCTCAAATACCATAATGGTATTATAAAATGTAGATAGAGGTTCCAATCATGCATACTTAGTCCACATGTGAAATTCCTACACACATTCCATTTTACATAGGCTTGCCTTGGAATTTGATGAGATTTGGGGGTAAAATCACATGATAAAAGGATTTTTTTTATGTGAGAGGTCCTAAAACATTTATAATTCCCTCATATTTCCAAATTTTAAATAAAAACAAGGGAATTGCACTTTGTTTTATCTCAAATAGAGGGTACTTCCCGTTGTGCATATGTTGGCAGGTTTGAAGAAAGGAGGTGATAAGGTGAACCTAAAGTTATTTGAACCTTGGGTAGAGGTAATTAAAATTTTAATACATATATACCATAATTATATACTAATATTTAAATATATAAATTAAATGGGATGCTTAAAAACCCCGAGTTTTTGGGCAGGGTTTGGACCTAAAGCCACATGGAGAACCACTTTCATTTCTAAATATCAAGTGATCATTATAACCTATATAGTAATGTTTATTGGTTAAATATATATGTTTTACATATATTAATATTTAATAATAACCATAACAATTCATTTTGAGATCTTAAAGTTACAGTCAGGTCTATGAGGTATGTCTAGGCCTAGAATCCAAATGTGGGCCCAACTTCCTTTCCAAACTTGGCAGAGAATTATAATGAATTTGGGAATTTTCATATGGTCTTATAAGAGGTAATAAGTATTTTTTAAGGTAGATAGGTTATAATAAAATCCAATTTTGGCTCAAAAGCATTATTAAGCCTATGTAAGTGGAAGGAAGAGCTTAATAGAGCATCTTTGGAAGTTCATATCTCTCTTGGTACTTTGCATGGGAGGATAAGAAGTTTGAAGAAGTAAATAGGGTAATATAAAATAACATTAGTGATATTTTTTTTCAATTTTAATGTGAAAACTACATGAACAAAGCTTAAGAGTTCAAACTATCTAAAACCCTTGCCAGTGACTAGTTTGGAAAGATGAAGATGGTAAGCTACTCTAAATTAAAAATTTTCCCAAATTTATGATTGGAGGTTGTATAATACTATATCAAGATACTCTCCATTATAATTAGTTGTATATAACTATATGAATGGAGTGTAAAATAGGCTTTTCTAAAAAAAAATTACATTATGTATGTTATAAGTGGTTTCAAGAGATGCCAATCACATGGGATGGAATATTAGGACTTAAGATAACTAATCATGTCAATTTCATGCCTTAAAATAACTCTTAAGTGCCTCAACTAGTTACTTCATCTCAGCTAGTCAAAATTGACATAGTGAAGAAGCTAATGAGAAGGGCAAACAACATTAAGTCAGATTATTTTAAGGTGTGCTTGAGTAGTCTATGTCTAGGGAGAGTCTTAACAAGTGTAATCCACTCCATCCCATGTATTTTCATGAAAAACAAAAGAAAATTTTGAGGGAGTTTTTTAGACTATAGATGATGATGGCTCATTCCTAGATGATTCTAAATGAGTAATATTGAAATAAATGCATGTAAAGGCATGTATGAAATCCTTCCCCTTAATTTCAATCATCAAACCTATACCTAATTAGTTGTGGGATATTCAAATAAGGCTAATCATGAAGGCATTTTTTCTAAGCCAAAATAAGGATTTTTATGCCACTTTGTAAGATTTTCATGCCATGTATGGACACTTGTGTTTTTGACCTTGCATGGTTCATACCACATCCTCTTATCTTGCACAATTAACAAATTTCCTTATCT
Source organism: Torreya grandis (assembly GCA_037957365.1). Taxonomy (NCBI): domain Eukaryota; kingdom Viridiplantae; phylum Streptophyta; class Pinopsida; order Cupressales; family Taxaceae; genus Torreya; species Torreya grandis. The sequence goes on along the minus strand of JARHVA010005653.1, from coordinate 364,306 downwards.
ATAAAAGTGTCTTTATGACCCTTGTACTTCTCTCTTCTCTTCTATCTCTCAAGTTTTGTAAGAACTAGCCATTTTGGCCTTTATAACTTATGCTCCACCTAAGTATGGAAAAGCCCTAATCATTTTCATATAATTTTATCAATAAGAATACTAATTTTTACCTATTAATGAGTATTATTATTGTGTTTTACTTGAATTTTGGATCTTTCTTAGTGAAGACTATGGATTCTTTATCATGTTGTCTCATTCTTTCATCCTATTTGTAGTTGGAGAGATTCTTCTTGTAGGGCATGTGGAGTATTCTAGGAAATTTCAAGGTTGAGTGAGTTATTATATGCACTAGTGACATTCAAGGCCTATTTTATATTCCTCCTATCCTAAAAACTCATCCATAACATCATAATGTAATATTGATGTGAGAAGATGTAGATTGTAGAAGTATATGTTTGGCTAGTCTCTTAGTTTCATGTGTAACATGAAGTTGGTTGGAAGTCATCATCTTATTTAGTTTATCACTTCCCTTAGGATAGTTTTGTTTAATTTTTCTCTATCCCTTACCCCCCAAAATTTTAGTTTTAGTTGTAATCCAAAGTGGTACATCAAGGGAGATAACCCTATCTAGAGATTCACCTCACTCATAGGCTACCCACTAGCCTAGAGGTGTTTTAATTATGCCTCTTGGATGAGGAGAGATAATACATATCCTCAAATAGTGAAAATACAAGTGACAATAGTTTTTGGCATTCTTGGTGGGACTCTTAGTCTAATAAGTTGAAGAATTTTTGGTGTTATCCTTTAACACATCAGCCTTTAGATGCATCTATCCAAGCATCAATAGTGACTCCATAATTATATCAGTTGGTCTAGCAACCTAAGTTTTCCTTTTAAATATTTTTGGTAATGTTTATCTATGTTCTTTCTTCCCAATGAGGTTTCATGCCTAATTTGGGTGTTGAGTTTTTTTTTACACAAGTTGGTGAGCTATTTCTAGCTTATGGCCTTCCTAATTAGCCTTTGTATGATTCTTATTATCCTTGGTGTGATTGTTACCAATATTGATATGACCATTGTCAACCATATCATGATCACTAGTAGCACTATAGCCAGCCTTATCATGAGTTGTATTAGTCTTATAACTAGCCTCCTTAATATCTTACTTCTCCTAGTCAACCAAGCCACTTCTCATCCCAATCCATTTCCACCTTCAAGAAAACTCTTATGTAGTATGATAAGTATATTTTAAACCTTGATACTATAAGGGAACATGGTCAAGATATTACTATTCATTTTATTCATTATGTAAGAGATGGATTAGATCTAGTCCAAAGAGAGTGGACACCTATTGAGAGAGCCAATTGGCAAAGGTTCATAAGTGAGATGCTAGATGTGTGTGGCCTAATTTATTCCTTAGAGGATGGGATAATAATTTATGAAAGGAATCCTCACCAAAGATATTTACATTTATTTACAATTCCATAAAATTACTATCAGTGTTACATGGTTCCCACTCATGAACCCAACCAAGCTTATCAAAGTAATCCTTTTCCTAATTAGTTGGAGGAGAGAGTTGAAAAGAGAAACATTATTTTTGAAGATAATCTCGATAGGTAGATTGAGTTGCCTAATATGCATATGTAGCAATCCATGTCATGAGAAAAATAACTAAAATATAATCCCTCGTTTTCCTCTCTAATTACATCCCCACCTGAAGAAGTGACCTCTATATATGAGATTTCAAGTTGGAGACAAGGTGGAGAATCCAAAACCAAGAAGATTCCAAGTTTTTAAAATACTTCATCCACTCCTATAAGTGCATCACTACCTAAAAATTAGACTCCTAATTCTGTCATCCTAATCTATAATAAGATATTGGAGTCATGGGGAAAGAGAGAGGATAAAGTCCTTGATAAAGTGTGTGAAGTTGTGAAAGAACTTGATCCTATGCAAATCCCTCCCACCCTTCCTCAAGAAGCTTCTAGTATTCTATGGAATCTAAAATTGGAGTTCTTTTAAGAGCTTGAAGAGTTTTTACAAGTTGAGTATAAAGTACATGACAAGGTGAAGAAAGAGTCTTCCATGGAGGACAATGATCAGGATTGAGTAGGGTATGAAAACCTCCTTGATAAGATAGAAGAACTTACAACTGAAAACTTAATCTTATTGAAAGTACTATATAAATTAAGAAGGTGTGCCTTGTTGAACTGAAAATAGAGGTTGTAATTTAAGATCCATATGAAAAGGTTGAGGGTATTTAGATGCAAGATTATTTCATTTCCATAGCTAGTTTTTTTGGATCTACTTGGTTCTCAATGAAAATCATGCCAATGAAGTTGGAAAACATCATGAAAAAGTTGAAGGCATCAATACTAAAAGACAAAAGGCTATATATATCAATAAATCCTTCATGTTATGTAGCAAAGAAAATTTTAAACTTCACCTTTGATCTCGGAGGCATTTTCATATTAGGTTAGTTAGTGTTTGAGTTAGTTTGTTTAGTTTATTGTGTGTGTTCTATAAGTGCTCATGAAGCACATGTGTGTTTGATTTTATTTTGTGTGTGTCTTTTATTTTATTCTATTGAGGTATTCATTGGACTTGCCTTGATAAAATATTATGGTAAATTTTAAAGTCTTCTTTTTTATCTCAAAATTTAGTTGATTCCCTAAACCCAATGGACTGATAAGGCTACTGGTCTAGTTAGTATAGTAGGCATACTACCCCTATGAGTCACTAATTTTTTAACTAAATTTGACTCTACAGGTAAAATTGGAGCCCCTATAGGTAAAAAAATGACTTTTTAATGTTTTATGGGGTCTAATATCTTGCCATAGGGTGTATTATGATCTATTTGATGTCATTTAATGCCACCTTAGCCTTGGTCATTATTTTTTTAGTCCTTATTTATTTTAGGGGTTATAAATAGAACATTTAATAGGTTGTATGGCCTCCTTGGGATATGTGAAGGTTATAATATGTGATGTAATGTACCATTTTTTCTAATAGGTATTAATAAATTGAAATAACTAAAAAGTCTCAAGTTCTTCATAAAAAAGGTAGTTTTCTTGGGAAAAGAGAAGACTTTGGCACTTGAATGACTATGGGGAAGTGTACCACATGGGAGAAGGTTTTAATATGGATCTTCATCTTACTCACACTCATTTAAGTTATTTAAATGATTTTAAAGTGATCAAAATTCCTAAAATCATTGTATTCCTTCCTTTCCCTTCTAGACATATAGGAGTGATCAATAAGTTTGTACTTGGTATGGTCACCGGGAGAAATTTTAGGTCAAACACCTTTAAGAGGTGAAATTAAAATTATAGAGATTAATTTTTATAATAAGATTTCTAATAATGGTATATTTTTCTGTATGAACCATCCCCATGAAGTTGATTGTGTTTTTCTACCTGGTAATCTGTGTACCCTATAAGATTTACTCCATTTTGGACAAGTCTATAAAAATTAGCTATTGATATTGGTTCCAAAATATTTTTAGTATATTATCTAATTATATCCATTATTTTTTTCACATTTAATGATTTTATGATATGAAAATCACCTTAAGTTGCAGGAGGATGCACTATGCTATGCTATAGGTAGTTTTTTCACCATTTTCAAATCTTCACGCTTGAAAATGACCTTAGAGGGTTGTTATAGGTCATTATCCATGTTTTAAATGTTTTATAAATTACATTTATATTCTCAAGTTTAATATTAAAAAAAAACCCCATGAAGGTATAGTCATGGCTAGTATACAATCAGTTTGTTATATGACTACCATATATAGTCAGTTAGATCAGTTGTGTAGGTCTTTAAGACATGTCCATGGAGGTATATTTATATAATTGAGATTTTAAATAAATAAAATTATATAAAATATGAATGTGAGATATTATAGAGAGTTAAACATGATAAATATTGTAGTCATATGAAACATCCTCACATAGTCACCATGAACATTCACCTACAGTTGCCATGAAGGATGAATTCATGTTGAAGAGAAGGTTTTAACACTTATTTAAGGTGTTTGATAATGTGAATAATTTATTTGGAGGTATTAATATGATTTTATAACCCATTTAATTCCAAATTATGTTCCCATTACACCAATCCTGATCACAACCTACCTGCTACAACTCATGTCCATCTACAAGCAACCTAATAGAGAGAAAAGGAACCATTTAAAAGTTTTAAAATAGATGATGAAACTCTATTTTAGGTCCTAGTGTTTAATAAAAATTCATTTTATACCTATTATTAAGTTTAAATGAGAAATTGGAGGTGAAAACCATGCTAAAGGCTTAATTGATTGTGTTTAGGCATGTTTTCCCAAAAAGGTAAAAACAAAGTACTAGCTTATTTTGTGAATATCCTATAAGATTATTGAAAATATTTTTAAAAAATATAGATGGGTATACATTTAAGCCATATAATATGACAATAACTTTAAAAAAAATTAAATTCAAGAGATAGTATGGAAGATGGTGATTGAGTGGCCTAAAGTTGCCTATACAAATACTAAACTCAAGCATTGATGTCTACAGGACTGTGACCCAAATGAGACCTTCTTCACCCAAGTTGTAAAATGGACATTTACACTATATTTAAATGATTTAAATTAAGTAAAATGAGTAATTTAACAAATTAAATAATCAAATAGGCTTATAAGTTGTGGTTAGACCCTTATACACACCTATAATCTACACAAACAACCCAACATCCACCTAGAATTGAGAGTGACCTATACATGGTATTTTGATTGTCTTATCCATTTCAAGTTGAGTAAAATTATATAAAAGTGATATATAACCTTAAGGATTAAAAGGGGACAATAAAACATCATTACCAAGGGAAAGGTGTACCTATAGGTTTTCAACTTCCCCAACATAGTTGACTGTGTTCACTAAGAAAGATAGTGAACATAAAGAGTGATAATTCTTAATGTGGCATTGTCTAAACATGAATACATAGGTAAAAAAAATGTATTAAAATCATAAGGGACTATAAATTATTTTTAAACATTATCTCAATTCTAACCTTATAATGTCACCTTCAGGCATCACTCCAAGATAAAGAACACAGTCAGCTATAATGATGGTAGGACAATGAGTAAGGGTTGGTACTATTGAATTTGGAAATGCATGGTAGAGGTAAATAAAAGTACTAGGATATAATTAAATGATATAATTACTACATTTTATTAATGTAAATAACTCTAGATATGTCAAATTCACCTATAGGCAAGAAAAGTACACAAATAGTGTTAGTTCTCCTAGTTAAGCCTCACCAAGTAAGGACATATTTCTAGCTACAACATGGGTCATAGTTATTGTAAATTATTTATAATTTTATAATAATAGTTTAAACATATAAAAGACACTCATGGTATTATAATAAGTAGAGAGAGGATCAAATCATGCATACTCAGTCCACATGTGAAATTCTTGCACATAATCCATTTTGCACATGCATGCCTTGGAATTTGATGAGGTTTAGGGGTCAAATAACATGATTAAAGGATTTTTTTGTGATATTTCCTAAATAAATTTTATAATTACCTAAAATTTCCATTTTTTCTAGGAAAATAGGGGAAGTACCCTCTATTTTGTCTTAGATAGAGGGTACTTCCCCTTGTGCATAGGCTAGCAAGTTTGAAGAAGGGAGGTGATAAGGTGAACCTAAAGTTTTTTGGACCTTTGGAAGAGGTATTTATAGTTTTAATACATATATACCACCATTATAGACCAATATTTCAATATAGAAATTAAATGTGATGCTAAAAAACCCCAAGATTGTAGTCAAGAACATTAAGCAGGGTTTTAATCTAAAGCCAAATAGATAACAACTTTTGTTTCTAATAAAGAGTGATAATTATAACGTATAGAGTCATGTTTATTGGGTCACTATATATTTTTTTGAGATATTAGGGTGAAAATAAAACAATCAAAAGTCATTTTGAGATCTTAAGGTTGTAGTCAAGTCTGTGAGGTATGTCTAAGCTTATAATCCAAATGAGGGGCCAACATCCTTTCCATCCTTTTAAAATAATTATAATGAATTTATTAATGTTAATAGGGTATTATTATAGGTGATAAATATTTTTTAAGGTATATAATTTGTGGGAAAATCCAATTTGTCTCAAAGGTAGTTTAAGCCTGTGTAAGTGGAAGGAATAACTCAATAGAGCAACTTTAGAAGTTCATATATCTCTTGGTGATTTTAATGGGAACCTAAGAAGTTTGAATATGTTAATAGGGTCCTATAAAATCACATTAGTGATATTTTTTTTCAATTTAAACATGAAACTTGCATGAACAAAGCTAAAGAGGTCAAACTATCTAAAATGTCAATGACCAATTTAGAAAGATGAGACTAGTAATACACTCTAATTGAATAGTTTTCATATAATTTTTATTGTATATTGTATAATAATATCTCAAGATACTTTAAATTAGGATTAATTATGTGGAACTATAGAGATGGAATGTCAAATCAGATTTTCTTGATAGTTGTTTACCTTATGCACATTGTAGGAAGTTTTAAGAGATGCCAATCACATGGGATAGAAGTTTAATACTTAAGATAACTCCATATTTAAATTTAATTCCTTGAAATAAATATTAAGTGACTCAACCAGTTACTTCATCTCAGCTAGTGAAAAATGGCAATGACCAAGCTAGTGAGAATGGTGGAAAACATTGAGCTAAATTTAATGTGTACCTAAGTAGTATAAGTCTAGGGAGAGTATATAAAAGTGTCATACACTCCATACCATATATTGTCATGAAAAAATAAATCCAATTTTGAGGCCAAGTATGAGGGGTGATTGGAAGAGGAGTTTTTAAGACTATAAATGATGATGGCTCATTCCTAGAGGATTCCAGATGATTATGCCTAAAACCAATGCATGTAGAGGATTTTATGAAATCCTTACACTTCATTCCAATCATAAAACCTATCCCTAATATTTTTTTGGATGTTCAAATAAGGATAATCATGAATTTAATTTTTATAAACTAGAATAAGGATTTTTATACCACTTTACAAGAGTTTCATGCCTTATATGGACACTTCTAATTCCTAACATTGCATGCTTCTTCCAAAATCCTATTATCATGCACAATTAACTAATTTTATTATCTTTAAAATTGTATTTGTGACCCTTGGACTTGTCTCTTCTCTTATCTCTCTCAAGTTTTATAAGAACTAGACATTTTGGCCTCTGTAACTTATGATCTACCTAAGCATGGTGAAGCCCTAATCATTTGCATATCATTTGATCAATAATAATACTGATTTTTACCACTTCATTACTATTATTATTGTGCTTTTATTGAATTTTGGATCTTTATTAGTGAATACTATGGATTCTTTAGCATGTTGTCTCATTCTTTCATCCTATTTGTAGTTGGAAAGCTTTTTTTTGTAGGACATGTGAATTGTTCTAGCAAATGTCAAGGTTGAGTGAGTTATTATAATCAATATTTCTATTCAAGGCCTCTTTTCTAGTTCTATTATCCTAATAATTTATCCATAACCTCATAATGAAATATTGATGTGAGAAGATATAGATTGGAGACGTGTATGTTTAGTTAGTCTCTTCATTTCATGTGTAACATGTAGTTAGTTGGAAGTCATCATATTATTTGGTGTATCACCTCCATTACGATATTTTTGTTTTAGTTTTATCTCTCCCTTTCCCCCAAAAAATTCTAGATGTAATTTTGATCCAAAGTGGTACATCAAAGGAGTTAAACCCTAAATAGAGATTTAACTCACTCACAAGCTACCCACAAGCCTAGAGGTGTTTCAATTGTGCCACTTGGATGAGGAGAGATAAGACATATCCTCAAAGGGTGAAAATCCAAGTGAAAATCATAAATACTTGATTCATGTATATTATGATTATGGATTGAAGAATCTAATTTATCAAGATGGTGAGAAAAATGATTCTTCTCTACCTATAATTATTGAAGTTGCTTATGATGATGACATACATGAAGAAGAGGAGGATGACTTATGGCAAAGGATTAATGCATAAGTAAATATTTTGAATAGTTAAATAATTTTATTTCCCCTCATAATAATTTTGTATCTGATGTGTTTTCTAATGATTCTAACAAGCATATTGTTGAGTGTTCCATCAAGCATGACATTATAAGCCAATATGTTTTCCAAGAGTCTATAGTCAAATAGGAGTTTCATAATTATAAAATTTATTGTGTTATCCTTAAAGGATATTAAAGAGATATATCTAATGTTATGCCACATTATAAGTATTAGAACATAAAGAAGAACTTGATGACTCCATGTATAAAGCACATGTTGACCTAGAAGAGAATAAAGATGAGGCAACTAGCATCACTCTTATTATGTAGTTTGAGGAGAGTAGATTAGATATGAGAGAGATAAAGAGGATTTTAGCTCCAATAAATGATTTTTGGAGAGTATAAAATAGCATTCATGAACGCTCCAAATAGTCCACTTTTAGGACTAAGGATGCATAGATGTGGTAGTCATCTTGATCATCTACATATACAAGTGGTTAATGAATAACATGATTCACATGCTAGATTATCTTCATGGAGTAACAAAAATGAAATAAGAACCATATTTGACACTAGCTTAAGTATTTTAATATGTCCTTCACCTCAAGAGTGAGGTATTGTAAATAGTAGAGTAGATGTGTGTGCATTTCTTTTAGTTGTGTTATATTCCATAAGTGTTCTTGAGAACATATGTCTATTTCCTTTTGGTGTGTCTTGTATTGTGTGTCTTTTATTTATGTTTGGTGTGGTTTAAAATGAAAATTGTATGTCAAACTACTATATATGTGACTCCATATCCCATTGGATAGAATTAGGCTACTGGTTTTGACATAAAAATCATACCACCCATGGGAAATCACCAAGAATGTTGACTATTTTGACCACAAGTCAAAATAGGTCAACCCCCCTATAGTATAAATTTGATATATGGGTTTATTATCATGTTATATGATGTTTCATGGTCAATTTAATGTTATTTAATATGTTTTTACCCTTGGTCATAGTCTAATTTAATCTTTGTGTCATTTTGGGGTCATTTTAGGTACATAAAGGAAGATGGTATAGTTTTCCAAGGCATCTAAGTGTTGTAAACTTCTTTGCAACGTCTAATATGTTATATTAATTGTTAGGAATGTTAATACTAACTAAAAATCAAGAAAACAAGAGAAAAAGAAGGAGTTTTGGAAGTTGTATGGCCTATGGGGAAGAGTGGCACGTGGGAAAAGCTTATTTAGTGACCTTTAAACTTCCATAACTCTAATTACATGATTTATATGCTTTTTAAGTCACAAAAATGGACCAAAACTATTTATCTTCTCCATCGCTCCATTAGGCACATGAAATTGGTTAATAGGTCTTTTGATGTTATAGCTAGTAGGAAATTTTTCAAGTAAAATTCTCTTGGTGGTGGATTGTACACTTGGTCTTATTATTATTCACATTAATGGTAGGATTTATTAGGTTATAGGTGGAATATTCTAATGAGGTTGTAGACATGTCCATCAATTATAGAAAATTTATTTCTTTACAATGGTTTCAAATAAATGTGATATGATGTTCCATGTATCTTAGATGTCATAAAAATATCCTTCTTCCAAATCTCACTCTCCAAATATATGATCAAATGAGTTTTTAGTCAACCTCCAACACAATTATACTTTATTGCATGACTTCCATACATTGTTAGCTAAAAGAGGTGTTTTGAGCTTTGAACATGGTTTTATAAGTGCAATCAAGATTTAAGGGTGTTAATCACATTATTGGAACATGATCAAACAATCCATACCTCCAAAATGACACATAAAGGGTTGTGACAATTAATGTAAACTGTACACATAGTCATAAACCATGAATGAACACCCACAAGAGACTAAGGATGTTGGAATGGGAGAATTAAAACATTTTTAAATCTGTTAAAGGTGAAGAGAATAAATTTAAGGTCTTTTCATAATGTTTGATACTACTTTTAGAACCATTTATTGTGAACATTTCTCATGTTTAAACTAACTACCTTATATACTAAAATTTCCACCTATATGTGGCCTTACACAGAGACTTGAAGGTAGTTATATAAAAGTCCAATCATGTTGGAAACCTTCATATAAGGTTAAAGAGTTGGGATGAGTCATGTGGAATATGTTTGATCCATTATATTGGTAGGCATGCTTGAAGGGTTATGAACATATGTATAAACTTAGGTTAGGGATAAGTTCCTTAAAAACCTCAAAAAAGAGCCATAGCCACTTTTGAGGCTGCCATATGATGAGGTGATATAGATCCTAGATGATTTTAAATGATCATATCTTATATCCTTAATATATGGGAGATACCTTTCAAAATAATATTGATGTTTGATAAATAAGGATGATGTTATAAATCTTCTAATTCATGAAACTCTTTGCTTTAGGATTTTAGTGTTTACTACAATACTTTGAGTTCTGAGTGTCGTCATTATCCAAAGATAGAAAGGTAAGAGCATACCTTCATGGTAGGTGTTTATTTTTAAGTTTTGAGGTCACATTTGTGGTCCAAATTTAATCAAGAATAAATTAAATAATAAGGTTGTGACTTGCATCACCACTTATAGGCACCTTGTCCTCAAAAAGCTTACCTACAACTAACTATAGGTGCTAACTTGTTGGTTCATAGGTGAACTTGGTGAAAGCATGTAGATCAAAACACTTTCATAGTTAATAAATTATTCAAAATAAATTATAAGGACCATAGACCATGTGAAATATATTTGAAGGAGAAAAGGTAACCTACAATACCCCTACTACTCCAATAGTGGTCAACACTAGTTGACTGTAGTTAACAGGGAGCTAGAATATGGTGTTCTTAGTGAATGGCCTAACAAATTCATGATGAGAAGTGACCTAAATTACTATGATATGATATATATGACTAAAATAATGTATTTATGAATTTTATATAAGTTATAACATGTATTAAACACCTATAGGCACCTCTTTCATAACGGGAAACACATAAACACAGTTAGCCCCATGTGTCAAGTCAAATACAAGGTATGAAATGAAGAAATTTTACAAGGTTGTAAGGTTTTGACATGTATGAAAGTATATTTAAAATATATTATCCTTTTTAGAATCTTAAAATATGAATAATATAGTATATAAGGGTCTAATCTACAAGGTACACCTGTAATTATAGTTTAATCTTGCATAGTCAAGGTTCAAGGAGTCTGTCTAAGATTTTGAGATGTTTGAAAGATATATTGAGGTAAGAAAGATTTGAGAATTTGTACATATAATATCTATGACATAATTAAACACCTAATACCATCATTTTTTCTATGAAATAGTTAATTTGACTTCTATTTTTATCTAAGATAGAGGGTACTCCTATAATATTGAAATCCTATAGGTGGGCCATGAAAGTAATTAAAGTGCGAGCTATATTATAATGAGACCTTATAGAAAGATCTAGAGAGTTATTTAAAACATTATAAAAACATGATAAATGTCTTATAGGTGTTTTAAGCCCAAAAAGATGGCCTAAATTCATTAGTATGTAAGAAGACCTATTAGGTCTAGTCTAGGCCTAAAGCCCTAAAGGGGGCCTACTATCACTTTTGACACCAGATGAACATTAAAATGAATTGGAACATTTTAATAATGTATTAAAATTTTCTTTAAAGCTTTTATATTATATAGGAGACCATAGGGAAGCCACATTTTTTATTAAACCAACTCAAGCTTACATAAAATGTAAGGAGAAGCTTGAGAGGCTAACTTGAGAAGTTCACAACAACACGGATGCTCAACATGGAAGCTAAAGGAGATAATATATGTTAGGGAAGGTCTGAAATAGTGTTATTGTGGAATTTTATTAGGGTTAAAACATAAAAAACTTTATGAACAACCCTTAAGGGTGAAAAATTATCTAAACCCTCCAAAACCCTTACTAGTGACCTAATTGGGAAGATGAAGGAAAGTTTCTTAGGGGGCTAGTTTAACTAGGAAATTAATTTGAAATTTTTGAGGACTCCTAATCCAAAAATTATAATTTATGGTTCATAAATATTTCAATAACATAGAAATAACATAGTAACAATGAATTCTCTGAGAAGAGATGTAGTATTTCTCAAGATCACAATACAATTATATGTTTATCTCTGGGAAGAGATGTCTGTCTTCACATTTTAGGTTACTTCTTCATTTATAAATTTTTTGAAATCATGGGGAGAATGTGGAAGGTCACCAATCTCAAGGGATATTAAGTGGTTTGACTTCTAAAATTTAAAACAATACAAAATTTGAGTAATTACTATTTTTAGAAACTTACTATTTTTAGACTCCACTACTAAAATTAAAATTTGGGGCACTTACATTGGGTATTATAGGGTCAAACTTCATTGAGAAAATATTGATGCCATCTCATGATGTTATCCTCTTTCTTAACTTTCTAACGGTTCAAACGGTGAGTCAATTAGACCTACAATGCACAAGTTATGGCTCTCAAAAGTTCCATCATCAATTGGGGTGGAACTGTCACCCAAATTATCACCTAAATTATTTCCCAGATCAAATCCCTAGGGTTACATCCCATCAACCTGAGTTGTACCCTACTTGTATAGACATGGTGAAAAATGGCTTTTCTTGATAGTTTTGTGTTTTGTGGAGGTACGAAAGAGTTTTAAAAGATTCAAATAATTATGGTAGAGAAATTGGGACCTATAATAACTCCTAATGACCATTTAATACTTGATAGAAGCTCATACGTGTCTCTTTGAACACCTTCATAACAACCAGTCTAAAATGGCATAGTGAAAAAGGAATGACCAATAAGTGAGAAAGTGAAAACACTAAGGGGCATTTTAAGGTTTTCCTAGAGAATATAGGGGAATGAGGGATATTAAAAAATGTTATACACTCCCTTTCATGGATTATTTTGGGAAACTTAATACCTCTTTGATGCCAAGTGTGAAGGGTGAGTGAAAGAGGAATGATTATGATTACAAACAATAATAACTCATGTCCAAAATAATCTTGATGCTTAAGTAAACCTCTTATACATGTTGGGGATTTTTTATAACCCCTCTCTCTTATTTAAATCATTTCATCTATCCCTAGTATCTTGTGGGACATTTACATAAGGCCAAATGATGAAGATAATTTCTAGGCATGAAAATGAAAAGTCATATGCCACATTTCAAGAGTTTCATCCTTTAAGGGACATTTTTCTTATCAGACCTTGCATGATATATTACATATTAAATTATCATGTAGATGTAACTTCTCCTCTTAGCTTGTAACATGTTCTAGTGACTCTTGGACTTCATTCTCTTCTTTCATCTCTCAAATTTTATAATTAGTAGCTATTTTGGGTCTTGTAGACTAATTCCACTCCATGTATGGCAAAGCTCCACTAGATTGATGTTGTAATTTACCTTTTAATAATCAAATTAGATTTGGTTTTGAGTTCATGAAAATTTTGTCTAAGTGTAAAAATTTATTTATGGTGATGTTAAGTGATAATCTTCTATACTTTTTTCTCCTTATCCTCTCATGTTTATGCAAGATTTCCTATTCTAAAAGTTGATATAGAGTGTATATAGTGTTTTAGGATTCTTTCAAGTGTATGGTTGTTATTATAATGTTAAATCTTCCCTCTGGTTCATTTACCTTGTGTTACCTCATGTATATCACCTCTATATTGAAACACTTATGTTAGAACCTCTTAGGACTTTGAAGCTGGTTTGTAGATCTTTTTTCTTAGTGAAATAAGTATAATGATCTTATGGAAATCCTTCTCATGTATCACCCCATTATATTAGTTTAATTTCATGCAATCTTCTATATCTTTTCTCATAACCAATTATCTAAGTAAGTGATAAGCATCTCAAGGTGCATTTAGAAATCTAACCCTTAAACCTAGAGGTATACTTATAATATTGGTATACCAACATACCTATAAGTATTCCTATGTTACCCAAATCTGGAGGAGGATTGAATTACCTCCTCTAGGGTGAAATATTTGGTCATAATAGTTATTAATTTCCATCTCTTCATAAGTCTATCAAAAGGTATGTATGGCAATGTGATCCATGCCAAAGGATGGGTAAACCTACTTTATCTTCTAAAATTTCTATTCATCCTAAAATAATTTTAAAAACATTTAAAAAATGGGGTTTATAGTTTGTTGGACTAATAAACCCACCTTCTCAAGGGAAAAAAATATTTATTACTATGCATTGATTATGTTACTAAGTCAGATAAAGTGTAGGCACTCACATTTTCTATGGAAGAAATGGTTTCTAATTTTATATACCATATGATCATGCTGAGATTTAGAGCTCTTAGATCTATTATTTTAGATCAAGGACCCCAATTCATATCTAACATGATCATATTTTTTTATAGAGTTTTATAAAATCAATCAAAGTCTTCACCATATCATCCCCATGCCAATGGCTAAGTGAAAGCCACCAACAAAGAGATAGAAAACATCCTAACCAAGATTATGAAAAACTAAAAAAAAGATTGGGAAAAAAGTAGCTAAAACAATATGGGAGTACAATAAAACCTATAAGATAACTACAATATTATCTCCATATAAAATTGTGTATGGAAAGAAACCTTTATTATCTATATAATTTGAATATTAGACACTAAAGATAGTATATGACATGGGAATAGATCTTGATGAATCACAAAAATAAAGAATAATGCAACTAAATGAGTTAGATGGAATAAGAATGGATGCACTTACTCAAACTAGTATGATTTAAAAATATAAAAAATAATGGCATGACACTCACATCTAAGAAAAAAAATTTAAGTGGGTGATTGGGCACTGCTGTTTGATTCTAAATTTCAAAACATCAATGGTAATCTAAGGACAAGATGGTTAGGACCATACCTAATATAAACCATTTTCAACAATGGCTCTATCTAGATTTAACCCATTCATGGTGACTAAAGGACACTTTTGGTCAATGGTCACAAGATTAAAGTGTATAGAAGACCTCTTAACAAAGAAGAGTTTATTGGGAAAAATCAAGAACAATTTGACCTAGTGGAAGAACCTAGTTCTTCCACTAGGGATAAATGATCTTCGTAGTAGACATCCAAAAAAAGAGGAGTGTTAAAAAATAGAAAATGGAATTTATCAATTTTTAAAAATTTAAAAAAATAAAAAAAATAAAAAATAAAAAAATATATAACAAAGTAAAAAATAAAAAATACTGAAAGGTGAAAACTAGTAAATGGCAATTTTCAGAAGAAAATTTTTACAATAAAATCAAATTTTTGTCAATTAACCTGTATTTTTAGATTTTTTATACCTAAAAGACACATGAAATCTCCTAAATATAGGTATGGATTCATATGGAAAGGTACAATTGTATTTATTTCCATAAAAGATTAGGTATTTTTCTATTTTATTTTGTGCATGTGTAATCATTAGGTAATCAACACTTCTCACATAGACATGTTTTGGTAAAGTCAAATGGGCATGATGAGTTAGCAACATCATCTCCACAATCCATAAATTTATGTGATGGTATTTTCAAAATATATTATCCAATATATTTGATGTTACAATGTTTCCAAATGGTATTTTCAAATAAAATTGATGTGACTATGTTTTAAATAAAGGGTCTTCAAAAAATATTTGGTATGATGCATAATTAATTTCAATTATTATACCAAGTATTGATAATAATGAAATTTATGCCACACCATTAATAATTGACATGATAAATCACCTTCCATTATATCTCACATGATTTAAATATATAACCATAATTATTGCCATAATTCTTGTCACAGTGACATAATATACCCTAACTTGTTACTCATTATGTATTATCATTGCCATCAATTATTTCATCATATGCATAACCTTTTGATTCCCATATTTTCTATGTGAATTTGAGTCTATGTTTTTAAAATATAGTTATAGTTTTAATTAAGTATTCTTTGCTCCAAATATGGGTGGAAGAAAGAAAAAGAATTAACCAAAATCCTCTAATGCATTACTACAAGATGAGGCAGATAAAGATGTCTTTGAAGTAGAAGATTGGTTGAATTTATTAAAAATGTTTTAGAGATTTCATGAAGAAATCCTATAGGAATTATATGAGAATTTTTATGAAGATCATGTAACCACCAAAGGGAAAATATTTTATTAAATCCATCTATAATTAGTGTTCTCTCAGGGATTTTTAAGGAGGGGGTCATTGTTATTGATAAAGATCAATTTTTCTAACATGATTTAAATGTTTGTTGAAAAAATGAACCCTACCCAAAACTAGCTAAATCCCCATAAGGAGTGGCCAAGGGAATTTTGAGATAAAGTCTTCCTCAACCATGGTAAAATGTTATTTTTTGGATAATGAAATATATCACTTGTGATGGTCAATTTACAGTAGTGGGTGGAGATGCTATGAGACTCCTTATTCACTTGAGGAAAGGAGCTATTAGAAAAGAATATAATATCAATATTTCCTCTATCTTGCAAAATTTTTGAATTAATGTTTCTCATAAGTTAAGAAGAGGTACTAGGTCTAACTACCATCATAGGCTGGTTACACTCATTTATCACCATTATTTTCTTAGTAAACCAAGGAGTGAAAAGGCTTGGTAATATTTCCTCTAAAATTTCTCTCTAGTTTTTATCAATAAGATACCACATGCTACCTCTCCTCCTTCAATTATAATTCAAATTGAATAACCCACAGTTCAAATTACAAAATGAACATAATCACCACCTTTGGTTCTAAAGATACTACACCAAATATTAAAGTGATAAATGTGAATTTATTCAGATCCCCCTCATCCTCCTTCAACTAAGCTCTAGCATAGTCACTAGATTATTTTAGAGGAAAAATAAGAATATGTGTAGGCTGTAGAGACTCTAGGAAGCTTAAACTCCCTTATTGATATTATAGATGTTGAGGTAGTTGTTTTGAAAAAAACCCTGAACTAGGAAATGATATTTGTAGAAGGAACCCTAGCAGAAGAAGTTGTACCTCAAGAAGTAGAGTGTTTGATTACCTATGATGTTGATAAGGGTAAGACACCCTTGACTGAATAAGGTCCATCTTATCCTCATTATATCAATGAAGACAAAGAATCATACCATGTCATGGCTCTTTCATGCCATGAAGAAACAATCAAGTAAGAAGAAAACTTAGATGTTCTTTGTTCAAGTTTGAAAGGTAAGGAATTGATGATTTATAATTTGAAACAAAGGTGGGAAGAATCTATTATTAGATTTGGTAAATAGGAAATAATTCTTCAAGGGATACAAGTTGAATAGACAAGTGTCCATAATGTAATATTTTTAGACTTAAGAATTGATTGGTTTTTAGAATTTTCTTATTATCAAGGGTACTCAAATTAATAATTTACAAATTTCCAATGTTGATAAGTGTAATCAGATTAATAATCTAAGATAAACTATTGATGATATAAATGCAGTGATAGCTCAACATACTAACATAGTAAGAGCACTTCCCACTCAAAATTCTGAGTTACAAGCCTCTATTCGGGTAATGTAAAGAGAAATAATATAAATTTTAGTTCAAATAGAGGGTTATATAAGAGTTGTTCCTTATTTTTCCATTCCATTATGTGACATGATCTCAATATAGATAGCACCTAGAAGAAAAATAAAAAATTGAAAGATGAAAATTACAAGCTTAATGAAGAATCTCATAAACAATTGGATGATTCTCAATAATAATTTCAAAAATCACAAGCTTTTATCCAACACATTTATTTTATTTTTGAGAAATTATTAGCATGTAGGAAACCTTCATTAGTTTATGTTCTCTTTCTACATGAGCAATTTTATAAATGGAAAATTAAATTAATTCCCCTTGGTTTTTCACATATCATTCAAGATGAGCCTATCTTTATGGACATTTTTCTTGATATTATTAAATAAAGGTAGGACGTCATATATGATTTCTATACTTTCAATTTATTGTTAGGCTATCAATCTATTTTTCTCATAAATTTATTTGTTGGAGAGACATAATTGCATGCCTTTATCTCCACTCTAAGAAACCAAATAGCATGGTAGCAAGCTAATAATAGATTGATAGCCTAACAATAAATTGAAAGTATAGAAATCATATATGACGTGCTAATAATAGATTCATTAGATTACAAAGCACCACTGGGTTATTCATGAGACCACACTTTTCAAAATCAAAGAGACTTATTTCTACTTTTCAACCACTATATCATATGTATATGAAGAATAAGTATCATGAGCTATTAAGATATAATATTTCTATTTTTAGAGCTTTTCTAAACCACCATTCTACTAATGTTACCAATGCTAATATTGCCAAGTGGGAGACATTAACTATTGAGTTAAAGCATAGGGAAGTCCTTAGCCCCACCAATATTAGATGGAGTCTAATAAGAGCCACAATAGTTGCCTAGATAATCACTCGGCTCTTAGATGAAAGAGGTTTAGATGTCTAGATTAGGATGAGGTTTAGGCCTCCTACCATTTTGTGTCCTCTATATATATGTTAGGGTTGGAGTACTAAAATATAATTTAAAATTTAATCTTGGTTGCATATATTTATCAGGGATCTTAGATTCTTTTCAAAGGGCCATTGTGATTGGGGCCATAATTTTGAAGTTTATGATCTGAGTTAAAGATTTGAATCAAGAAATTTGGATTAAGGATCAATCATCCCACTTATTTGCAAGAGGAATTATAAAAGGTAATCTGTGGGGAAGAAATGATGATCATTTCATATAGATCATCATATCTATATAAATTATGTAATGTACCTAGATAGGGGAATAACTAGTAGAAATAGTAGCATGTAATAGTAATGCATTAGATGAATAATTCCACATTCATTATAATAAGGAGATAGGCAGGTAAATAATAGTATAAATAAAGGGGAAGGTGATGTTGTAGATCATCAAAGAGTTATTTTTAATTGAGCCTGGCTAAAAAGAGGTAGCCCCCTCAAAATGGCCCATGATTTAGAGTTGTTCCTTCCATAAAAGGAATTGGTGTTGTAATGTGAGTGTCACAGATTAATATATGAATTGATTTGGTTATTAATCATCATGAGAGTAGCAGATCCCTAATATTGGTATCAAAAAAAATTATCAAGTAAATGTTTTTTTTATTGCAGTAAAATTTTAAGCCAATTTTTTTCCCACTACAGTATAATCCATTATGGTAGAATTTTTAATTTTATGGTATTCTAGTCTAGTAGTATTGTTAGTGTGAAGATCAAGTATTTTGGGTGAAAATAAAATAAACCATCTTATCATTGTGTTATATAAACACCTATATATTATCATTGTTCTATGAATAATAACATTGGTATCCCCATTGTCCATTATTGTTTAGTTAATATAATAGGCTCATGATACTAGTCTTGACATGTAACTACCTTGGGAAGTTTCATCTACCATGGATTGTTTTTTGCATTGAATGGATTTGATCTCTACATCATCCAGTGGTTTCCTATTTCTGTATAGCCTATGAGTTATTATCACCAAATAGTGCATCATACATCTCTATATAATATTGGATCTGACAGTCTACCCATGATATTAGAGTATATTATCATTTTTTGATTAGTTTAGCATTGATGGTGTTCATTTATTGATTACAAGAAGATTTTTTCAATAATCTCCACTTGCAGACATTATTATAGCATTGAAAAAGGATCTTCTAGTTTTATTTATTGTCATGCTTCATGAAAAGATCACTTTTTGATAACATGCACATGCTATGTGCTCCATTTAAAGTCCACCTATAATGTTTGAGGCTTGTTGAATGCATCCAACTATGATCTCTTTTCACATGGATTTTAGAAGCTTGATCTTCACTTAGATCATATTTGCTTTCTTATTTTGCATCAATGATAACATTGACTCTTGTCTCCTCTTTTAACTCTATTGAGGTTTCATAAAATCACTATCCTAGTGTGTGTTGTTTGCATAGCCTCTTTATTACCGAATGGATCCCTCCAAAAACATTCCTCTCTTTATAGTAGTTGTAACTCAAAAGTGTCTCATCACCCTTCTTAGAATTAGATCCTTACCTCACAACACCATTCTTGTTATCCCATTTATCATTATATCCACCTTTCCCAAATTGGCCATGTTGAATACTAATTTCCCTTACCTCCCATTAGCTATCTTAGCCTAGACTTCAATCTCCTTTGTTATATCCTTCACCCAAATTACTACAAATTTTTCTACCCATACCTAAGTCCACATTTCATCTTAAAACCACTTTTCCTTGAATGGCATGGGTTTCTCCACTCCATTCATAGTTTTTCCCTTGTTGTTATGGTCTTGGGTATTTTTAGTATAGGGATATATTTTAGTATGGTTATCTTTGTATGTAGGTCATAAAGTATAAAGTTTAGTGTATCACATGATTAATTAGTATTTAGCTAGTTTAATTTTTTTTTTTTTGTCTATAGTAGTGTGGATTGTATTAGTGTGTGTTTAGTTTCATGTCATGTAATTTTTTTTAGTTTATCGACATTTAAAAAAATATAAGTTCCTATTCATATATTATCATTACGAACTAAATTTTATTGTCTATTGTGTATCATCAATAATTTATGTGGTAATATCTTAGTATTTAGTTATGTGTTAATAACATTTATCATACACCTCATTATGTTTTATTTTATAACCATTTTAAAGTTTTTAGTTATGAAGGTGATGTTATTGTGTCACATTATTTTAAAAAAAGGTCATTTTTCATAATATTTATCATTTAGTTTTTTTTCCTTTTGTTGTGTTAGTGTCAAAAAATAAAAAATAAAAAAATGGTTATGTTGTAAAGGACAAATTTTCAATTGTAATTGATGTCCAATCCTCTAGTTCTATGGGGTTTTTCGTTCTCTCTGGAAATCATCTCACTAGTGCATTGACTCAGTATTGACAAACTAGTACTATTCAGGAATATCAGACTAAGTTCAAAACATTAACCAATAGTACCTATAATATATTTTCCATTCATTGCTTCAGTAATGGATTTCAAGAGGAGATTCGAGTGTAGGTACAAATATGGAAACCTCAAACAATGATGGAAGTAGTGGGGTTAGCCAAGCTCACTAAAGATCACATCAACTAGCAACATCTCCAAATAATGCCCCTTATAACTACAAAAGCACTAGAGCAAGCACTAGAAGTGCCTAAGCACTCCTTCAATGAGTCCATTCAAACAAACACCATACTCAAGTAGACCCTAGATGAGCCCAAGCCAATAATCATATATCCCAAGTAGTTAATCAAGGATTCACCTCCCTCAAAAAATAATGCTAAGGGGGATGGCATGTACCCTTAGTTGGTTCACAAGGACAACTATTTTGTGTACCCCTATTCTAGATTTGAGGTGATCATTACCAAGATTCAAATTTAATTATTGGAAACTCATTGCTAGATTCTAGTTATGATTATTCCACTCATCCATATTTATGCACATCCACCTCTTATTTTAATGTTTATGTTCACCTTATTATTGTACATGCTCTTATCACAACATATACATAAGAAGTAAAAGTGAAAATGAATGCATGGTAGAGCTTGCATCTGGTCTTCAACCTATTTTTGGTCTATATTTAATTTTCTCCTCCTATTTCTTATCACATTTTGAGGGTGAAACATATTTAAGGGGGTGGAATGTAATGTACCTAGATAGGGGAATAACTAGTAGAAATAGTATCATATAATAGTAATGCATTAGACAAACAATCCCATATGCATTAGACTAAGGAGATGGGTAGGTAATAAATAGTATAAATTAAGGGTCAAGTGATGTAGATAATCAAATAGTTATTTTTAATTGAGCCTATCTCAAATGAGGTAGCCCCCTCAAAGTGGCTCACGATTTGGAGTCGTACATTTCATAAAAGTAACTAGTGTTGTAATGTGAGTGTCTCAGATTAATATATGAGTTGATTTAGTTATTTAATCATCATGAGAGTATCAAGTCTATAAAATTGGAATCAAAGCACTGTCTTGGTCAAATTATTTTCCTATTATGGTAAAATTTTAATCCAATTTTCCTTCTTGCTATGGTAGAATCCATTACAGTAGAATTTACAATTTTGTGGTATTCCAGTTTGGTAGTATTATTAGTGTGAAGATCAAGTTTTTTGGGTGAAAATAAAATAAACCATCTTATCATTATGTTATGAATACACCTCTATATTATCATTTTATTGTGATGAATAATATTGATATCCCTATTATCCATTGTTGTTTAGTTAATATAGCAAACTCGTGACACTGATCTTTACTTTCAATTTCCTTGGTAAGTTTCATCTACTATGGTTTACTTTTTGCAGTGAAAATAATTAATATTTACATCATGCATTGGTTTCTTATTTGCATATATCTTGTGATTTATTAGCATTAAATAATGCATTATACATCTCTTTATATTTTTAGATCTAGCAGTTTGGCCAAGACATAAGAGTATATTATGATTTTTTTATTGGTTCAGCATCGAAAATGTTCATTACTCTATTACAAGAATATTATTTCATCAATATCCATTTGTAGACATTATTATAGCATTGAAATAAGATCTTATAATTTTATTCATTGTCATGCTTCATGAAAAGAGTGATACAAGATTGTTTCATTTACATGCAAGAGTTATTTCAATTTGATATAAGTAGATTTATTTTAAGCAAGAGTATGTTTTTTAAAATAGATTAATTTTGTTAATTCATCCCATATTAAAAATTGATTATAATATATTTATGTGATAATAAATTTTTTTATTATATCTTAAACATCAAACAATCATATGCAACCAAGAAACTCAAGTGAGGACATTATATGTCTTATGCTAGATGTTTAAGTTTTGCATGTTGATAGTGTGAATGATTAACAAAAAATTTATATTTAATTTACTATAAACAAGATTCAAAGTTTATTTTACTACTTTTATGATTTATAAAACATAATAGAAATTTTAAAAACCCCAAATAGTGAATTGTACAACTCTAATATCAAATGATCTCATTTCAAATAGCCATCAAACACTACCTTGGTTGAAAATGACACCAATTAATTGATTGGTTAAATGAGAGGTAGAACGATAATCTATCAGGTGGTGTGTTAAGGACACAAGATTTATGTAGTAGTGGATGACCATCAATCTGAGCATTAGGAAATGGTCAATGAGACCATAGGTCAAGACTAATTAAGCTTTACTTTTAGAGAATGTCAGGATTATAGTGCATAGGATGCTAGCCCTTTGAGGTAGAGACTTGGACTAGGTAATGTCCCAATGGGACAAATATGAAAAATGAATATCTACTTGAGAAGATGTTACACCATTGAGGGTTCTATACCCTCACCTTTTTTTAATGACTTTCAAGAGGAAGACTGCATCAGGGGAAATAGATGTAAGGCCCCATTTTGCATAGTGCTCATCATTAAAATTTCATGACTATGAGATTTTGGATAGTTTGACTTTGAATTAGGAGTTATTTATATTAATCATGTTCATCTAAGATGTGTAAGGATTTCATGGAGACTTATGATGAGTTGGGAACCATGAGAAAGCCCTATTATCAATCATGTTTTGGTTACTTATGAAAGTATAATGCTTGAAATTCCTTTATGTGAAGTTGAAATTAGGAATATGATTATATCTATGATATATATGTTGAATTAAATGATGTTATATCATTACTCAGAAACTTATATATTGGAAACTGTATGTGTATAAGGTAATGTGAATCTATCTATGTAGATGATTATATTCCTTGGATATTGGCTATTGATAATTGTATAGTGCCTTGTTTGATTAAATTTAGTATCTTCAACTATTAGGTTAGAGGAATTGGATGTGTACATTGAGTGTGTAAGAATAGGGAAGGGCTAATTAAGAAATGAGACTATGCCAAACATGTTTATATCACTAAAAATGCATACCTTAGACCTTAAGCATTTATTAAACTTATCCTAATTATTCGTTTATCTAAGATACCATTTTTCTCCTCTTTATAACTTAACATACCATTTAGGTAGCTAGACTTTAAGTTTGGTTGGTGAAACTTGTTATCTCCTTGCCTTAAGATGTTATAGCCAGATCTTAAGCTTATAAATTGTATATTATTAATGGAAGCTTTGTCAAGTGAATTTTTTGCACCACTAATGACTCCATTCTAACCAAATACCATGTAGTAGCATACCACCTCTTGCCCCCCTCAATATTGATCAATTCTAGTCAATTAACCACTAATATTCAATGTTAAGCAATAAATTCAGTGTTTACTTTGGAGTTTACCTTAGTGACATGTGCTTTGGGAAGACTTCAAATAAATTAAGTTGGCATTGCCAAATTTCATTGATGTTGGTTGATAATTTAGTAATTAACATCAAGTTTTGTGATATTGGTGTAGGAATTGCATTAAGATAATAAAAGTGATGGAAAATCGCATTTCCACATAAATCACCCATGTTACTAAAACTGTCACCAACCTCCAAGTAGACACTAAATTCAAAAAGGTTATTTTCTATTTTGAATTTTAAATTATTTTAAATTTTAAAATATTTTTTTTCCACATGATATCTTAAGGCCATTAAATGAGATATGGTAATTTTTTATTAATTATAAGGGGAGCTACCTTTAAATAGGGGGGACCAACTTGAGAGTATTAATTTTGTGTTATTATTTGCACATTTTATACATTGAGAACTCACACCTTATATATCTATTTTCAAATACTAGAGGGTGAGATCCAAACTAATAAGAGGTTAGACCCCCTCATAAGAAAACAAACCTTATCTTTCTTTACTTTTGCCTTTTCTATTGCATTCATGGACACTTTTTTTGATAGAGTATGAAATCCCATTTATAGTGTAAATTATATTTTTGTACCACTTGTACTCATAGATGAATTTTTAGAAAAGCGTGACATCCTACATTCTTGAGTATATTTTTTTCCACGTGTTTTTTGGCTACACTTTGCTTTTATTATTATAGTTGATGCTTTTGGGCTTAATACTAATGCACACTCTATATATCCCATGATAATTTTAAATTCATACATGCCTACCCATTTTGAGAAGCATACAACTATTTTAGATTTGAAATGCTTCCCTCTATATGTCAAATTATTAGACTTGTGGGAATTAAGAAGCATTTATAAGGCATTTATACCCATATATACCTTTTTACATAGTATATCAACATGGAATTGGTCATTCAATAAGTTTTTTTAATCTTTGATGGGATTTTTTGATGATAGATATATGATTTTTTTACGCTTCCATCTTCATGAGGATGCTTATTAGAATGAGTTATGTTGCACCTTTCACTCATACATGAGCAAATTGAGATTATAGTTGTCAGATGTGATTACCTTGACACACATCTTTCACCATCTATATTCATCTAGGATGTATTTTAGATTAATTATGTTGGCATCAATATTATTTGTGAGGATTTTAATATCATGGTTCCTCCATTATTCATCTTCCTTATTTGCACACTGTTCCCTTATTTTAGTATCAACTCTCTTGTTTTTTATGACATCATCTACAAATTGATAGCATTATGGGTTCCTTGCATCATCTGGTGTTTTTTGTTTTGGTATTATTTCTGTATGCACACTGAGTTATAAAGTGTCATGAGGGTTTGTTGATTAAGCCTTATCTACATTCATGTGTTTATGTGCTCTATTCTAAGTACCTTTTCACTTTTAGTTGCTTGATTTCCCACCACCAACACCAGGGCCATCTTTTATATATATATATATATATATATATATATTCAATAGTTTTTAATAATTGATATCCTCCTTAATATTATTGTGGAGATTGATCTCCTTCTAAAGAGTATCTATTCTGATGAATACAATGTCAATGTTTTAGTGTTTGAGTAGAGTAATTATCCCACTCATACAAACTTTTTAGCATCACTCCACATATTAAAATTTATGGGGGTATGGTGTAGACCCTTATTTTTCAATTATCATGATCCTTGATAACTTTAGTTTACCACATCTTCTAGTTATAAATTGAATTCAATTGCTAAACCTTTTTTGCACTATTAACACCTATGATAGTCTCTTTTTGTAAGATCTATTATTGTGAATTCTAGTATTAGTTATTTTTTTTTGATTGAGTAGTGGATATAAATTGCTCATGTAGATTTGATTTCCTTTATGACCTTAGAGTACATTGAGTGAATTTATATTTTATGGCCTTAATTTGATCTAGTGTACCTCTTCAATATTATGTTTGAGTATTGAGACATTTGCTTTAATGGGACACCATGCAATATATGTTTTGTTCTCTTTACTTTAACCATTCTAATAGTTTTTGGGTACCTTATGGCGATAAATTTCATCCATGTTGATGCTTTTTCCTGAATTTTATTGTCAATGTTTTTTATAGAGTGAGCCTCATATAGAGTACTAGTTCCTATTTAACTTGATAGTTACAATGAATTGACATCTATTCATTATAATAATATGGATTGGTTACCATAGGGACACTTTATTTTATTGTGTTTTTGTACATGGGTACCTAATTAGGCATAGTTGTCAAGACCCATCCAAACTCTTTGATTTATCTTTTCTCACACTTTATTCTACACTTAATGGATGGTGTTTGAGTAAAGCATATAAGCTTGATTTATGAGTTGCTTGTTTTATTGTTAGAGATTTTATTATATTATGTACTCATATTTATTGAGTGTATAATATTAATAGATAGTCATATTTTATAGTTTATTCATGAAATAATAATTTGTTGAACCAAATAACCTATCTTGCCTATTTAATAGGCACTCCCATTTATTTTGACATGGTCAATTTTGGAGACCAACATGAAGATTGTCAATACATTTAAGAGACTATTGTGAAAATACTTTATTATTTAATTTTTTTGAAATATATCTATGTCAAATGATATGGTAATGGTGTGCATGAATGATCCCATATCTATATGAGTGTATATAACACTCCATCACAACCATAGAACCCTATAGAGGGTGGTTGGCTAATTTTAGGACATCTATATGTAGAATTTGATTTCTCCATTAGAGGGACCCTTTTAGATCCTTTTGAAACATTTTGAAAATTATAAGATAATAGAATAAGGAGAAGAGGGAAAGATAAGGAAGTTTAGGAAAGAGTAAGATCTGGTTAAGAGAGTCAAGACTTAGATAACTAAAGAATAGTTCCTCAGAGGTATTGAAGTTAATAGATGGGATTATTATTAGCTTGATTTATAACTTAATTACTTTTAATGAAATTTATTATAGTTATTTAATGATTTCTTGATCTAAGGATAATAATACTACTTGGTTTATTCTATGTATTTTATTATCTTGCCAGGGTTGTGCATTAGCCAACATATAATTATTTGCCTAATTGAGGGCATGCGAGAGGTTGTGTTCTTCCTTAATTGACTTTAATGTTTCAAATTATTGATTGAATATGTTCATTTTGTTCTAACACAATGGGATGGTTATGTAAGAGTAATACATTCATGATTACATATTATCAAGCCCTCCCATTTGAGGTGTGGTGGTGAATTATTTGATGCTCCTATGAATGTCATGATGGAATATTTTCAAGCCCTACCATGCAAGGCATGGTGGTATATTTTGACCATCATGTTATTATCATGGTGTTATATTGTCAAGACCTCGTTTGTGGGGCATGGTGGTTTATATTGACCATCATGTTATTATCATGGTGTTAGATTATCAAGCCATCTTTTATGGGGCATGGTGGTATATTTTTTACCCTCCTATGAGTGTCATAGTGGTAGACTGTTAAGCCTCCCATGTGGGTAAAGGTGGTATATTATTTATCCCTCATATTACTATTAGATGAAATAAATTGAGTTAGGTATCCTCTTGTTATACAATCAAGTGATAGGCCTTATTTATGTTGAAAAATATTTCCTAATAATTATCTATATTTAAAAATGTTTATCTTCATTTGAATGATCATTAAATGGTTTTTTTTTTGGTATTTTGTACTAGGGTTCTCCTTGGGTAATAACTAAGAATGGTACTATAGGTTGGTGCATGATCATTCCCTTTTTTTAAAGTCCTTTATTATATATCCATCCTTTCCTTTACTAGGTTATGTAAACATTCTCATAGCTTGGAGTCTTGAGGTCAAGGGTGTTTAGAGAAATAACTTTATGATGGAAAATGATTGGGTGGTGAACTCTCCTTCGAATGTATAGTAGTTGTTGAGGAGTAGACAAGGATAATTTCTATTATATTAATAAATCATGATTTGATTTGTGCCTCATTATTATGTATAATATGGGTGACATCTCTTATAATGATAAATTTTAAGTAAAAACCAACCTTCTTGTAATCTCATGTGAAAGATAGTCTCTTGTCTAATGACCTAGCTATGGATGAAGACTTCTATTATATATCTAATGAAACCTATTTTATAAATTAAGATGTAATTGGTTGGTTTATTCTATGAAGGATTTTTTTTTGGGAAAAGATTTGTTATGTAATAAAATATTATTAGGCCACATGGCTTACTAAAATAAAGACAATGTGTTTCATTGCTTAAAACTTTGTTAAGATCACCCTATTAAATACATATGTGTCTCTTCTTATATTTATTTATGATATATTTTAATGGATTAAACCTATACATTTATGAGTGAAACTCAAATAAATATCTATGATAATTTTATCAATAATAAAAATATAGCTTGACTTTTTAATCTATAAATTAATCTTATTTTGATAAAAATATGTCATATGGAAAAGTTCCTTGTTTCTTATCAGTTGATTAAGCTATCTGCTATGGACCTTCCCTATAAAAAGACCAATTAATAATAAAATAATAATTTAATATATCTTGGATCTATCATTATAAATATAACAAGGCATGTATCATTTAGGTTTGATTGAGGTCACCTTTTCAAGGGATTAATGAAATAAGAGGGTTCTGAAGACCAACCCTTGACACTATGTTTTTACACTTTAATAATCTATTATTTGATCTCTTATATTTAATGGTATGAATGGATAAATGTTTGATTTATAAGTGTAATATTATATAATTAATATACCAAGCAGCTCATATTAATGAACCCCTTAAGAAATGATTGGATAGATTAAGCTTGACTTATGCTTATTTGTTAATCAACTAAACCAATGAGAATATTGGTTTAGTGTCAATATGTTGATATAGGCCTCATTTTATTTTTATTTAATCACTAAACATGACCATAGGATTTTTTATCATAATGGAGACCTTCTAAGGAAGTTAGGCTTAGCTTCATATGTGTTGATGGCATCAATAAATTAACAAGCATGTTTTGTCTTACTTTAGACTGTTTGAATTTATCTAACATGCTTTATTATTTTGCTTTGTATCTTACCTTAGTAAATTTTCTAAGTTGACTATTTCTAGTGTTTTCTTTATGCCTTAAGTCATTTTCCATTTTGAATTTTAATCAGATCATGCCTTTGCTTATTATTGAGTTTTTTATGACGTTTTAGCTTATTCAAACTTACACGTTGATTGATTCCTATGTTTTGCTTTAGCCATTTATCCCTTTGGATTTTTTATCAGCTCTTATCTTAGCCAATTTTTGTGATTTTTGAAAGTTATCCAAATGATGCTACATGGTATCATTATGGAGGCTCAAATTATTATCAAGGTGGATTAATCCCCTAATACCTATGAGATCCTTAGAAGCTACCAAGAGGTAGTATTCTAGAACTTAGAATCCCATGAGGATTGATCCCTTAGGGCTAACCCATTAATGCCTGTGAGATTCTAAGGGACTAAGTAGATGCCAAGTGGTAACATCCTAGAATTCAAAACCATAGAAGTATTAAGTGATTGGGGATAATCCCCAATACTTGTGATGTCTTGATGGCCCAAGGAGAATTTTAGTGGAAGCATCCTAGAGTTTGGAAGCTTGAGTGGCTAGGTGAATATAAATAGACTTCGGGTCCCATCATAATGACAAGTGGAATAACTATGGCCCTTAGTGGACTAAGCTTGAATAAACCTAAAGAGGCCACATGGTGCTCAATCTCATCAGTGATGGCCTAGGCTAAATTTGATGACCATCTCAATGTCTCAATGAAGTGACCTTGAGCATGGTCTAGATAATGAATTCTTTAACATCATGGCTAGATATTTTAGTATTTTTGACTAGTGGCATGGACCTAGTAATTAAACATAGTTTTTGGTAGGAATGGTGGATATATTTTATGATGATGAGTATAAGAACATATTATCATGTTTAAGGTTTGGTTGCACATGAAATAGTGGTTGTGTCTATTTTTGGATAAAAATGGGAATGAGATCGACCATGGATAACCTAGTTTAATTTAGCCTATTTTCACAATAGCCTCTTTCAACAAACATTGAACATATTATATTTTGTCTATTCAATTAGATAGGCCCTATCTGACCTAGTTCTGTGTTTCTAATTTCTATACAAGAAAGGAAATTCACTTTATTTTTCATAGTAAATAATCTCACATTTGATTTGAAAAGAGTTGGTTGCCTTTTTATTTACATTCAAAAATTATAAATTTTATTTTCAATAATTGAATTTTACCTTTATCTTATAAATATGTCTTGATTTTCATCAAAATTATGTGCCAATAATTATATAACTACTTATTTACTATCATGAGTGGCCATGTGATGCTCTATTTATGGTCTTAATCTATTGTTTACAAATATCATAGTGTGAGGGGCTTGCCCCAATACTCAAAGCCATAGTACGAAGATAGACATGGACTTTAGTTTCTATGTAACTCATGGTATTTAGGAAACACCTAGGTTTAGACACTATTTATAAAGTATATAGGTCCTTAGTCTTATACACTTTGCAAACTCAAACATTAGTTTTCCTCTCAATTTTAAACCTTTCCCACTTTCAAAATCCTCACATTTGTTCTATACTATGACCCTTTGCCTATCTCTTGGTCTAACCAGTCTTATGTTGATGACCATACATGTTATATTTCCTAGAATACTCAAAATTTACTATTCTTTTACCCTTAAAACTTATAATTTTATACCTACTTTCTTGTTCCCTAGACACTAGTGTCTTGGATAGAACCTTATCTCAATGTAGGAGTTATGATCTAACATAAGTGTCAAAAATGAAAGATATCCTAATGGTCAGCCTAAGTAATTTAATGTGAGTTATTTATCTAAAGGGGTTGGTTTAAATATAAAATTCAACTTCATTCATTCTTCACTGGGGAAAACCTAGCATTCATACCAAAGAGCATTTAATTAACGCTTATTTATTTTTGTTTTTATATTAGTCATAAGGAACACACATCTATAGGTATGAAGTATTGAAGTGACAACCTAAGATCCTAATTTTACAATTAAAAATTTAGGTCATTATTGTAATTACTTTCCATTTATTGCATAATTCACATGTAATAAAACACATAGGGTAGAACTACATTAGTCTAAGGCCATCTTTAGATTATTGGGGTCAGCTCCACACCATGAACCCACTAATCCATTTTTACTAAGGTCTCTATGAATATAAATAACTAGGGTTTTATAGTTTCTTAAGGAGTGAAAGTCCATGGCCTAAATTTGAATGCATCAGAGAAAGGTAATATAAATCTAACATCATCTAGGTGGTTGTATCCTTTTCTATTAGGTATTCTATGTAGGATACCTATGTCTAATTTAGATAGTAACATTGACAAAACCATGTCAGGATAATGTTAGTGTCCAAAAATCTAGAGGCATTAAATCTATAATTTGGTGATTGTTCCAAAACCATCTTTTAATATAATTACTACCTATTTTAGATCTATAACTATGTTAGCATTAGAAATAGCTAATTACATTATTTATTTATCATTTCCATATCTAGCATATATGTACTCTACATTTTTATCCTAACTCAGTTTAATAAATTCATCATATGTTATATCTATGTTTAGAATATAATTATCATTTTCATTTCAAAGTACACTAATTTTCATTTTATTGAGATACCTACTATTTTTAGAAGAAGGAGAGTTAGAGTATCTATGTATCCTATTAGAAGGGAAAGTAATGCAAAATGAACTTCTCCTAGAACTCAATCTACACCTCTACTTTATTTATTTCCTAAACATAGGAATATTATTCCGTATTCCCTTCATGGATGCATAGAGAAATTAACCATTTGTTCCCTTTAATAGAGGCATCCCTTTGATCCATCCCTAATACAATTATATTCCCATATATATTATAAAGAAAATCCTCTCCTTTATTTTATAAAAATAAATTACACATCTAGGACACATATAAGACATAGCATATATTAATCCATCTATAATGTGATTGAGTACAACATTGTAGTGTAACTCCTTACCTCTTATTTAAAATGGATAACATTCCAATGGTATTCTATCTTTTATCCTAGTTATATTAATAAATAGGATGAGTTAGGTGTGGTGTTATGTAGGAAATTTGAATAAAAGAGTGTCCACCTATCACTAATGGAGTAGCTCATGACCATCGAAAGGGATCCACATGAACAAATGATCAAATTTAACTTCAATTTCTAGAGGATGTCAAACCTATTTACATTAATGGTAAGGAAAAATACTAATACTACATTCTTATAATTTTTTAGAGAATTTAATATTGACATGGATATAATGGTCTAATATGTGGGAGTCATAGTGTTACTAGATGCCTATGAGGTCATTATGCATGTAGAAAATTATTTGATTTAATTAGGAAAAATTTTACTTGGACCCCCTATGCCCTTATATCATGATCCCCCACATATAATTTTATATTTATTTCCCCCATTCTAAATGTATCTTACATTCATATCATTACCAACCCATCAATTCCATTAACTTTTATGCCCATGAGTGAGCTGAAAAAATTTAAGTCCTTATTGAAGAAATTTGGTAATGAGTTAATGGCATTCTAAAGGCAATAATCACAACATTTCAAACCTTATAAACCCTTAAACCATCAATATCAAATGAACAAACCTTCCTAGAAACATGATACATAGACTCATAATTACCTCACATATAATAGACTTCCCTATGCACCAAATCATGTCATTACAAGCACTTATATAGATCTTTTACCTATACAAAATAACATGGCATAGGATTATGAATGGTGATATTCGATCGATCAACCACATGATCAAATCATGTGCATGAATGGAATGACAAATGAGGCACCTATAATGTAGATTATAACAATTCCTCAAGATCCTCCATCTATTTCATATCAACCAAGGGATAAATTGCATGTGTGAATACAAGTTTAGGATAGATCTACCCTCTTAAATTTTGAGGAGGGTGACTTCAAGTATGTGAATAAGAATTAAGTGCCAAGTTAAAAAAATAACTTTTTTGATATTAACACAAGATTAAGTAAGAGATCAATGGTGGAAGAATCTTCTTTAATAGCTTTAACTTCTATACCCCAAGTTTAGTTCATAAATGCCATGTTAAATAACCTATGCAACCTTTGATGTACATGAAATAAGTTGTGTGGAGATAAATCCAACCCCAAAATAACATGTAGGTGAAATAAGAGACTACAAATAAAAAGGGGTAGATTAAAGGGATTCATATTATATTTTATATAGTCAAGTAAATGAAGAATATTACACTAAACATTTTCATGTGGGATGTCATTGTTATTTCTTCTCAAAGGAATTTACTGCATGACACCCTAAGAAGCTTTCAACCTCATGAGCCATCATAGACAATGCCTACTATGAGCACAAGTCTATGTCAACCTAAGGAATAAGTTTGCATAAATAGAAATCCACCCCCATTCTACATCTCTTTGATCATAGGTAAACATCTTACACATAGCTATATGATAGATTCAAGTGTAAGTAATTTAGTCATGCTAAAGAAAATCATAGACATATTAGGCATATCATATTCTCCCACCCTAAAAGGGGCCATCTTATTAGATGAAAAGTGGTAAAAATAATGATATTTGTCAAGAACTGAGTCTCACTCTACATGCATGTTTGATCCTTTCCATTTTGTAGGACATTACATTAATTAACTTACCCCCTTACTTTTTTATATGCCTTTCTTGAGATTTCACTTCAAATATGGGTAAATATATATCTTAATATTGGTCACACATACTACTCAAAACAAAATATGGGACCAAGGTGACCATTAAGGCTGAGCCTATTTTAAAAAACCACATAGAACCATACACTCATAACCTAACTAATATAAACTACACTTTATTCGATTAAAAGGATAACTCAATTATTTGCTAGACTACCACACCCTTTGAATAGGTCCCTGATGACTTACTTGATTAATGGGTGGTCAATCATTATGAGTGTGATCCATATAATAATGAAGGGGAAATAGGACTAGTCACATACTACATTCTTGAGTAGGACACCTTATTTATTAAACTTGTAAAGGGATAAGAATACATCAAATGCATATGGTAGTTATAATTTGATGGCTCTTAAATACAAAATGGCGTAGGAGCTAGTGTTGTAATGGTTTCCCTTCAAAAGGATAAATATTTCCATGCATTTAGATTGTAATTTAGCTGCACAAATAATGTTTCTAAATATGAGGCACTAATCCAGTGTCTCTAGTTTGGATATAATAAATGGATCAAGGTAATGTAATTTTTTGGTGACAACAAGTTAGTGGTAAACTAGGTCAAATCATGGAACATGTCCAAAACAATATGTTAAGAGATTAAACAAAGGGCATGGGACATGATCAAATGATTTAATCTTTTTAATATCTATTCTATATCAAGGGCATGTAATTATGACACCAATAGGCTTGAAATTATGGGTGTGCAATATGACCTCTCATATAGTAAAAAGAGTGAATTTAAATAGATCATAGGACTTGTATTCAAATTACTAATCTTAGACAACATAAGTAATTGATAAGTGTTCAAGAGTGATGTACAAATCATAAACATACAAAAAGATGAAGATAAATTATATGACAATAATAAAACTCAAATACAAGCTAAATATGAAGATTAGATCATTTAACTAAAGGGAAACAAGATACCTAGTGGGCTAATCATGCTAGAAAGCATCTTCAATTTCAATAACTAGATGAAAAGTGAAAGTAGAAACATGATAGTGAAGGAGGAAATATTCAATCTAGTATACATATATGATGGAAATATATTGAAATATAGTAGGTTATGCTCCCTATTTGAATTCAAATATTTTTTTGAGCTAATCAAAATATATGATGACATTTTCACATAGAGATTTAAATATCTCAAAGGCTTTGATCATGGCTTAAGTCACCATATAATTAAGCTTGAACCCAATACTAGGCCAATTAGGTAGAAATAGAGGCCAATTAATTTGAAGCTTGATCCCTTAATTAGGAAGGAGATCTAAAATCTCATTGAGGCCAACATAATATTTCTAATCAAACATTCCTCATAGGTGGCCAATCTAGTCCTAGTGCATAAGAATAGAGAGAACAACTTGTGCATAGATTTTAGGGAAATTAAAAATTCCTCTCTTAAAGATCACTACCCCCTCCCACCAATGGATTAAATTATTCAAATAATAATAGGTACAATTTGTTTTTCATTACTAGATGGTTATTCAGGCCATAACTAGGTACTTGTGTGGGGTATGATCAATTCAAAAATTACATTCACCATTAAGTGGGGTAACTTCACACACTAAAAGATTCCCTTAAATTTTACAAATGCAAGAGATACTAGCTAGAGGGTGATGGATATTAAATTCAAGGGACTCATAAAAAAAATCATCTTAGTTTACATTAATGACATGTCTATTTTCTTAAAGTGCATAACAACTCATTTGGGTCACCTCCATCATGTTCTTAAAAAATGCCAAGAGTTTGGGATATATATGAATAACTTTTTGCATAGATTTATGAAGTATATAAAATAGTAAAATTATAAAATAAACTTTATAAATTACCTCAAAATAATTTAAATATGTTATAATGATCATAGTCCACTCCAAGGGGGGAACCTCATTTAAGCAATATAAATAAAATAATGTTTATCAATTCCTTCATTGGGCCTCAATACTTCATTAAATAATAAATATATGCTAAAAAAAAAACTTTCCATGCATGTGGGATAATGCAAATATACTAAAGGGATGATTTATAAAGTATATGCATCCATAGTGACTAATACATTAATAATACAAAGAGAAGGTTAGGACATGAGTTCCTAACATCACCTCCCCCTTAGAAAAAAACTACACCCCAAAGATTTAGATGCGAGAATAGTTTCTAAATTTGGAATAATGGTTTTCATGTGGCATCTTTAGTTCACATGCCTTACCACTAGATTAAGACTTCCATGGTGGAGTGGAAGTGGAGTTAGTGGATACACCTATCAAGGATAATTTATAATTTGATAAGGATGGAGCCTTCATTATCAAGTTTGGGTAAAAATATTCATACTCTAATGTCAGGTCCAAGAACTTTCTTCAAATAGGAGACATGAAAGACTAGTTGAATTCAAGAGGAAGGTGGAAGCTCCAACTTGTAATCAACTAACCCAATCTATTGGAGAACCTTATATGTCCCATAAAACTTTGGGAAAAGATTATGATTCCCTTTTGGTTTCAAGTATAATTAATTTTATGAATGTAGACAAATAAAAACCATATCACTAGGTTAAAAGGTCCACTCAGAGTAGTACTAATCTGCCATTTACTTCATTCAATTTTGTGCCAAATGGAGATTATCCCATAAGATTTTGACAATCTGATCTTGATGGTGGAGAGTAGTGTTGACTACTTAAAATGGGTAACTATCAAGTGAATATGGGAGAACTATAGGGGGTTCTTTACCATAAACTAATTCATATGGAGTCATTTTAGTAGAAGTGTGGTATGAGGTATTATACCACCATTATTCAAGGGGGAGCCACTTTAGCCAATGGTGTTATCATTTTGATGTAAAGTAATTGAGGAATGATTCCAAGCATTTTTTGATGATTTCTATCTAGCCATTAATTTAGGGATGATACTTCGAGCTCATCATTAGTTGTGTGCCTATGCATCAAAATATCTCTTTCCAAAAATGGCTAGATAAAGTTTCATCATGATTAGAGACAATTGAAAAAGGGATGCCATGAAGATAGAAAATTTTATCCAAGAAAACTTATGTGATCATGAAGGTTGTATAAGGGTGGCTGAGTGCACAAAAATGACTATATTTATATATGTGATCAACCATGACTAGGATCACTAATTTATTTTCAGATTTATTGAGCCCCTTAATGAAATACATAGAAATATAAGTCAAAATACTAGTAGTGATGGGAAAGGGTTTGAGAAACCCAAGAATCATTGTGGTTTCACCTTTTTTATGTTTGAAGGTATCAAATTTGACCACCTCTATTTAATTTATCCTTTCATCCCTTTCCAATTTTGTTTTATGTGCCTACTCATATGTTCTAAAAACTCCTAAGTGCCTTGTTGCTGGAGAAGTATGAATTTCATAAAATATAGCTTCATGAAGCTTTGCATTATTAGGAAATACCAAATGACCCTTGTAATGCTTAAAATAACCATATTATGAATACTGTGGTACTATAAAGGGGCTATTAGTCAATTATTGAATGATTTGGTGTAAAGAGGGATCATGTGCATACCCTTGGTGTACAAATTCCATCTAATTTTTAATAGTCATGGAGATGGTATAAAGGGAAGTCTGGTCCTCAAACATGTGGGAAAGAACATTCACCACTACATTATCTTTACCATTCTTATAAGTGATCTCACAATCATAGACTATGAGTTTTCTGACCCATTTCAATTGTGTCAAGGATGAGACCTATTATTTCAATAATTATTTTAAATTTTGGTGATTAGTTTTAATGAAAAAATGATTCCCAAGTATGGCCACCATTATTGTACTACATGAAAAATGGCCATGACTTATTTTTCATATGTATACAAAGACAAATCTCATCTAGAAAGCGATTTGTTAGTGAAAGCAATGGGATGACCTTCACGGAGAAGAATAATAGTGAGGCCATTTCCATATGCATCACTTTTGATGGTGAAATTTTTGGTGAAGTCTAACATGGCCAAAACTAGTGTGCTACACATAGCTTGTTTGAGTGCCTAAAATGCCTAATTAGTTATAACATCCCATGTGAATGCATCATTATTAAATAAGGAAGTTAGAATATTTATGATTATTCCATAATCCCTGATGAATGTACTATAATATCATATAAGGCTAAGAAATCCATGAAGGGTCTTAAGGGGCATTGGCCGAGGCCAATATTGCATGACACTAATTTTATTTTAATATATGTAGACCCCATAAATTAAAACAATGTGCCCTAGATATTCAACTTCTTCTTAACTGAAGGAAAACTTATACTTGTTGGCACAAGATTAATTATCGAATAGAAGTTCTAATTCCCTATCAAGATGTTGGAGATGTTCATCCTATGTGTGGCTATAGATTAAATATCATCAAATAAAACCAAGTAAGTTGATGAAGGTTAAGCTAAAATATTTTATTAATTAGGTCCTAAAATCTTGAAGGGGAATTTGTAAATCCAAATGGAATGACCAAGAATTCTTAGTGACCCTCATGAGTGTAGAAAGTTGTTTATGGAATGTCATCAACATGCACATAGATCTAATGATAGCTAGAATGAAGATCCAATTTGGAGACTTTTTTTCCATATGGAGCTCTTCAAGAAGCTCATCAATGATTGAAATTGAAAACTTGTCTTTGACAGTGAGGTGTTTAGGGGCATGGAATTCAATGCAAAATCTTGATGATGCATATTTTTTGTGGATAAGAATCACTGGCGAGGAGTATGGGTTGGTACTTAGGTAAATAGCTCTAGACTTGAGGAGTTATCATACTAGTTATTTAATATCACTTCTTTATAGATGGGAATAATGGTATGGCTAGATGTTTTGTGGGATTCTTCATATAAGGAGAAAGATGTGACGATCTTCAAGACATGGAGGTGTTAAACCCAGTAGATCTAGAAATATGGTTACATGCTTATCAAGGATGGACTGTAAATGAGTAAGGAAGTTAGTAGAAGAAGGGAGTTAGAGTTGGATGGAGTGAACCTAGACAATGACCCATGTGATCCTTTCTTTAGAATATCTTACATGTGATGGGAAATGATGATGTTAGAAGATTTGGGTAATAGCACTTTTAAGGTGTGATTTTAGACATTATTCGTGAATTAAATCTAAAACTTAGATAAGTTCCATATAATAGGTCCCAATTTGTAGAGCCACCACATCCCTAAGACCACATCACATCCACCTAACGGTAGGGAAAACATATTTAAGCAAAGAGTGTAATCACCTATCTCGATACACACATTATGACATTTCCCTTTATAAGGAAAATTTCCCCCATTAGAAATCATGACTTCAAAGCTAGAGCAAGGGTGTATAAATCTATCTGGATGCTTATCAATGTAGGGATCAATGAAATTATGCATTCTACCATAGTAAATGAGGATTATGAGAGGAATATTTTAAAATAACCCCTTGACCTTCATGGTTTGAGGGGTGGTCACACCTATAATTACATGGATATATATCTTAGGTTGGGTTTCTTAAGCCATGGAGTCATTGAAGGGGATTATTTATTCTTGAACATCCTAGAATTCTGAGATATTAGGCTTACTATCTTGCTCTAGTAGTGATTCCACATCTAATAATTAAATCTTTTATGTGATGCACTAGTAACCCTTAACCCATTTTTCATCACAATTATAACATAATAATTTATCCTTATGAGCCCACATCTCTACCTTAGTAAGGTGCTTGATCGATGTGGTTGTGGTTTCTCACTAGTTTGTTTTATTCTTTATGTGTGGAAAAGTGGGAAGTCGACAATATGCTAAAAGTTTATCATCTGATAACTTAACTAGACCCAAGGTAACCATAAATTTAGTGGGCTATATTTTTTCATCTTTGAGAAGATTGGCTCTTTAAGGCTACTAATAAAACAAATCTTGAAGAATTCATCTAATAAACCTTTAGTATGATTAGCTAATTTCTCAAATTCATTTTAATAATCTTGAATGATGTTTGTTTAGCAGATTTTAGTGAGAGCTCTTGTAAAGTCCTTAAATGTCAAAGGACCAAACTTGTCTAGAAGTAAGGATGTAAATATTTTTCCAATCAGGCTCATCATTCAACATGAGATACCAATGGTACCATTAAATTTTTTCTTGTTCAAATTGAAAGGAAATAATTGAAACTTTGTTAATAGAATAAGTATTATGAAGGTTAAAGAATTGGTCTACTTGTTATATCTATTTAGTAGGATTTGTACCATTGAACTCTAGAAAGTCTAAATTAGGCCAATGTAATGTGTGGGGAGAAGTGAAACTATTATCTAAATAATATTCCTTTTATAACTTGTTGAAGAGAAGGCTATTTTATTGTTTTAGTCTATGCATCCTATTAGTTAACTCAGTGACCTAGGCTTTCAATGCGGTGAGTTCTTTCTCCATGATT
This sequence comes from Torreya grandis, assembly GCA_037957365.1. Lineage (NCBI taxonomy): Eukaryota > Viridiplantae > Streptophyta > Pinopsida > Cupressales > Taxaceae > Torreya > Torreya grandis. The sequence continues at coordinate 323,769 of JARHVA010005653.1, read as the reverse complement.
TTTGTGACTTTATAGGTGACTACCATAACCAGTGTTTTTTTATAGTGGATAAAAAATAAGTTTTAAGACACAATTAGTAAGACATTTTTTTAATTCAGACTAAAGTGGAAGGGGTAAAGGTATGATTATGATTTTTTTTGCACTATTTGGGTATGATTGATGAGGGCAAGGGAGGTGTCCTTGTAAATTTTAAGGATAAATAGAGATAGAGATGGAGAGATATATCTTTTTTGAAACTATTTTCTCTTAGATACTCTTATTAAAAGTTTTCCAATAGGTTTATAGTTACCACTATGATTAACTGGAGTTACCTCTACTATTAATATAAAACTAGTTTTTCTTGGTTACTCCTATCAAAAAAATTATCGATAGGTTTGTAGTTACCACTGTGCTCAACTATAGTTACTTATAATGAAATTATTAAACTAGTTTTTTTGTCAAAATTCTATCAGTAGGTTTGAAATTTCCACTGTGCTCAAGTATAGTTGATTTTATTGATAATCTATAGAAATTGATATGTTTGATATGGGCCCTAATTTTTTTCAGCTGCCTAAAGGTTTTAAGAAATATCTCAAGCACCAATGTTGTTTGAATGAGTATTTCTCTCCAAAAATTTCTAGCCACAAATTTACCTCTAAATTATAGGTCATAGTTTACTTCATGGGTGGGATCTAGTCAATCAAGATGGGTTTGTTACCCTTTTCACTAGCAGGTCCTCTCAATGGACCAACTACTTCAGTGATCCTATGGTACTCCTCATAATGAGTTTTAGGGACATATGCCCAAGTACTTCCCATAATTATGTAAAAGGGTATTTGACCCTTATTTGAACCTATAAATGAAGATGTAAAAACAAATATAATGAAAAATAGTTATTTTAAATAACGTAACTCCTAAAAAGCCACTAATATAAGGAAAACATTCTCCAAAATATAGATATAGGCCAAGGAAAGTGCTCTGATACCAGATGTGAAGAACCTTCCACACATATTTATGAAATAGAAAAAAATAATGGAATAATAAAATTAACTTCAAAAATTAACTCATAATATTTCAAATATGTTATATTGATCATAGGCCACTTGGAGGGGCCAACCTCCTTTGAGAAAGAATACAATAAATTTCATGAATTCCTTCATTAAGCCTCAATACTTCATTAAATACTAACTCTATTCTATCAACTAATACTTTCCATAGATGTGGGATAATTCAAATATGCTACTTACTTAAATACTAATTCTATTCTATCAACTAATACTTCCCATGCATGTGGGATAATTCAAACATAATAAAGGAATTATTTACAAAGCATGTGTCTATATTGACTAATACACTAATAATGCAAAGAGAAGGGTAGGACATGGGTTCTTATCAGTCTCTATCAACCTAAATAAGTGTGTATTTATAGTGCATGAAGGCAAACTTTTTGGACACATTGTCTTCAAAGAGGGACTCACAATTGATCCCAAAATGAGTCAAATCCATTCTATCACTCCCTCTCCTAATTCATAATAATGGTCTCCAAATCTTCTATTAAAAAATAAAATTCTTCATAATATCCTATGTTTTGGAATTCTAGTCAAGCCCCTCACAATAATAGTCAAGAAAAATGTTGCATTTAGCTAGAACCAAGAAATATGAAGTATTTTTGAGGTCATCAACCATGCCATTAAGTAATATCCTATCTTGATAAACCTATATTATTTTAAGGATTTCATCCTTTATGCATTTGGAAAAATTGAAGACATATCATCTATTCTTATGTAATAAAACAATAATTGACTGGAGTAGCCTATTACATTATTTAGCTAGGCTCTCAGGGATTATGATATGTATTAGACATTTCTATAGAAACATACCCTCATGGTAATAAGAGTGCATAATAAATTTAGGCACATACTCTCTAATAGAAATATCCATCTCATGGTCTAACACTCAATTATAAAGGATTTCTTACTTAGTAAGGACATCAGTGAGAATAGAGTTGATTGGGTCATAAAGGTGATGAAATATGACATAAATATACAAATCACCAAATTGGTACAAGGAAAATCAATTTGGGAGCAACTAATAGAGGATTTGAAGAATGAATATTGCATAGTTCTTGCATTGCATGATAACCAACTAGAATACCAAGGTACCCTAGTAAGTTGGATTGAGAGCATGAGCATCTTACTTTAGATTAAATTATATCATAGGGTTTGAATAAATCCAAGAATATACACTTTATATTATAATCTATTCTAAACATACTTGTTAGTGGTACACTTTTTAGAAGAAACCTCAATGGAATGCTCTTGTGATGCATATAACAACATCATATGAATAGGATTCTATAATATTTTCATGATGGAATGTTAGGAGGTCATTATTCACCTAAAAACACCAAGGTGAAAATCATGCAAGTTGGATATTATTTTCTAACTCTATTCAGATATGTTCATTCATGGGTGCAAGGTTTCATGAAGTGTGTCTTCTTTTTAGTCAAGAATAAATCGGTAGCACTACCACTATGACCAATACAAGTTGATCAATTTATTGTGTAGTATGGCTTAGACTTTATAAACATGATAATTTTATCATGAAGCACTAGAAACAAATGTATCCTCATGGAAATTGACTAATTTACAAGGTGGATGGAGGATATATCACTCAAGGAACTTAATAAGGTCTTGATTCTAGATTTATATGAAAATATTGTCTTAAGATTGGGTGTCCCAGCCACTTTTATCTTAGATAATGCAATGAATTTCCTTAGAACTAAGATCAACAAATGGGTAGTTAGACATAACATCCATCGAATCACCTACTCAAACTATCACCCCAAAGGTAATGGTTTGGTTGAATCAAATAACAAGAACTTGGTTCACATCATCAAGTGAACCATGTAATATAATTAACAATCATAGCATACCCATCTCAAGACATCCCTATGAGTAGATTGAATAACATCAAAAAGTGTTTTGTAATTCACCTTTAATGTTAGTGTAAGGAAAGGAAGCAAGGTTGCTTGTATCTCTTTAATTACCCTCACTAGAACTAGTTCATCATCTAGTAGTGTACAAAAGTGACCCCATGATAGTGAGGTTAGTTAAGCTAATAGAACTCAAAGAACTTAGAGCAAAGGTCATACACACCATAGAGTATTAGTAGACATAAACCAAGAGAATATTTGATATAAGGGATGATAATATAAGCTTAAACAGGGGAGAATTAGTACCCAAATGGGATGCAAATAGAGCAAAGGTTAGAAATCATGAAAATTTTGATACTATATAGAAAAACCCATATACCATAGTAAGCCAACACATACTAGCTTGTAAGACCCAATAAAGAATTGTTACCTATCCTAGTCAATGTAATTCACCTCAAACACTATTTTTTATGGTCATGAACATCCTTGTAACTAGTAGTTTAGATGTTTTAATTTTCCTAAGTGTCATGCGCATGTGTTGTTCTTTAGAATCCTTTAATTTCCTCCAAGGACTTATGCATGGTTATGTTAGCTTAGTGTTTTCATTCTTATAAGCATTATTCAACATAGTTATTTTATTTATTTATACTTTTGTAAGGTATCTTATTTTTTCCTAAGGTTAGTTAGGCTCCTCACACCTAATTGTAATCAAGAAAAATAAGACTAAGGGATCCCAAATGACTCTATGCCTAATGGATTAATTTAAGGCTAATATATTCCCACTTAGTAAGTAAGTGACCTCTAGGTTGCCATAATTTTTTACTTTCTAATTCACCCCTTTAGTAGGTTCTAAAATCATAAGGACCGTACAATATTAACATGTTTATATAGTGTTGATTTATTTGAAAAAAAGTCTACATGCATATGCTTCCCATTGTGCCCTCACTCAGTAATAAACTCAAGTTCACACATCATCTAAGTGTTGATCCATGACTATAAAGAGATATCAATTCACACCCCATGATATATCCTTTATCACTTCAGCATGGCATGTGAGTAAGAGTACATGGTCCTCCCTAAATTTAATGTATGAAAGGAGACTAGCACATAAGGAGTGGTTTCAAATCACGAAGAACATACTCAAGATATTCAATCTTTTTATCTGCTCTCATTCAAATACTTCCTCTTAATCAAATGATGAAGTAACATGTTAAATTATATAGTTTCCCATATTAACCCTTGTAAAATGTAGACCATGATCTTGACTACGTAGCATTCTCTTTATAGATCTAGATAAGTTAGATGAAAGTGTATACTTTTAAAACCATGATAAGAGACTAGGTTTAAAAGGTGTTGGTCTAGTATGCATTTCTATAGAAGATCTTCCTTAATGCCCTTCATAAACTTATAGCTTATTATGAATCCAAATCTCTACACAATCTTACATGTGCACCCTCTACACAAAATGTACTTAGTTATTCTATATTCATTCATGAAAGACTCTAAAAATAAGGAAGTTCATATTTTTCAATGCATGCCCTACCCCCCAAAATATACCCACATGCTAAATCCACTACTTTTGAAAGGTGATGAGGCGAAACCAAAAAATATGCCTATGTGATTCCACATCAACAAATTAGGTCCATGTGGATTTATAGGTTCACCCATATATTGGGATGGTAGTTAAACTTGATTGGATATCAAAGGATCCAAATTATAAAGAAATTAAATATAAGGGAATCTATCAGGTTATCATAACATGGGCAGATGATCTCTTTTGCTAAATATCTGAATTGCCTCTCAACATCATCATTAAATGTTTTAACTACCTTTATAGTGGGTGAGATTATAATTAATGACCAATGGGCTTATCATTTCATATAAAATCCCATGTCTTACATTGTAAAAGGGTCAACATGTTTTGAGCACTTTAATGCTTCCAAAAAATATCCTCAAAAAATCTCTCTCCTGGTATAGTAAAGTTCTACCTATTTGAGTTTATAATATTTCCTTAGACATTGGGACTAATAATAAATAATTTACTTCCTTCGTGTTCTATGTTCTTTGTACATTCATGGTTGTTGATATTTGTTTGTGGATGTTTGTCCCTCTCATCATCATCATCTATTTTCACCTATGCACAAAACTAAAAGTCTTTATATGTCTCATTTTGTGTATAGATGGGTTTACATAGGCATTTTCTATAGGCCATCTATCATCCCTCTTAACATGGCCTTATGATCACTTACCTCTACGTGAAACACTTATGCAGTGCACCTAGTTAGAATATCTTATATCTAATCTATTAGTCTTATTGTGTTATTAATTAGTTGAGGTACTTAATCTGTTATTGGTGCCTCACATTTTACATTCTAGTAATATCATACCTTTTCCCTCCCTTTTCCCCTTTTTAGGTCTAAGTTTAGCTATAGTTGTATGTTTCCTTATAATATTTGTAGGTATGTGTGTTGGTCCTAAAATCGGTGCATCTAGGATATAAAGAAGTTATCCTACTCTTGATGTTCATTCCAAGGAGTGAAAGAGTCCCACATCTTGGGGTATGATCCCATTATTACAATGACACACCAAATTTTTCTCCAATTTGAAATTCTAAGGTGATAGGTATGGAAGAGCCACTCGTAATCAATCATAAGAGCCATTCACATGCAGGTGCACATGTTGAATGATAAAACCTCTTCAATCCATGAAAAAATTAAAATCCCTTATAGATTAGTTTTTGGCACAATTTCCATTAATATTTCTATAAAGGTTTCCTATGCTCAAATTGATAATATCAAATAAGGAACAAATAAACCTATAAATGAATATGTCTTGAGATATAAGATAATGTTGGCTAAAATTACCAATCCTATGGAAAATAAAGAATTTTAAGACATATTAAACAAAAGTTTGCTTTCTCCTTAACATGCATCCATTGCTTTCAAGAAGTTAAAATCTTTTGATGACCTATGCCATGTTGTACAATATTGTGAAATGAAGCTTATTTCATTGAATAAGCTAAACTATGTAATAAACACACTAGTTGTATCTACATCCAGTACTAAGTTTACAATCAAACCAAGATATAAGTTAAAACATCCTTAGCCTAAAAAGGAAATAACCACCATAGTTAATAAAATTTCATATTAGCCTAATTAGCTTGTTTTATCTAGTGCATTGAGGATACAATTATCACTTTTACTTGAGTCTTTAGATTTGTTACTTATATGGTTGGTATAGTGTCAACGTATATCTCTCCCTCATCTTGCAGAGGTTGAAATGATTCAAATTCTACCCAAAGGATATGATGATAATTCTTATTATTAATATCACCAGGGACGATGACATTCTATGAAAATATGTTTTACCTTAAATCATAAGATCCAAGACCTCATTTATGACCAAAAGATTACATTTGATGATCTTTCAAAGGAATCAAGTTCACAACCCAGTGATCATTAAGAAATGAAAATATTTAACAATACTCTGCATGACCATTTGAAGAAATAACCATAAGTACAAAAGGCATATAAAACACATCCTCTTCCATCCATTATGGGCACCCATTAGATAGGATTATTAGTACTTATACACAACATATATCTCATATGGTTCAATGATCTTCTATTACTTTTGATGATAGTAAGATTAAGGATAGTGAATATAACCTTCATTATTTATTCATTCAAGATTTATTTAATCACTAACCTATACATAGTTTATGATTGATAATGGTGAAAGTAAATTTTTTTACACCATGTCATTATTTATGCACTCGGGTTATACTCAACATGATTTGCATTCTTCTACTAGATCAGTTACAAAATTTGATGTGACCTCCTAGAAGGTTCTTGGTGAGATTAACCTTCCTCTATACGTTAGTCTCACACATGTGGTTACTAAATTCTAAATTATACCTTCCATGAGCATCTTTGATATGTTATTAGGAAGACCTTATATCCATACACTTCTAATAGTACCTTTTATAGTACATGAGTGTATAAAATACATTCATGCCAATCAAGTAATTATAATTTCTATAATTCCATATAATCATCCTCTTGAAGGAGAAAAATTATACCCAAATAGTTAATTACCAAAACTACTAATGTTAGTCCACCACAAAATGGTGAACACCAATCAATCCCCTTTACTAGGTGGTTAGTACTTCAGATACTATTACATTAGAGACATATAGTGGATTCCATAGAATCCCCATCTTCTATTACGCACCATATTTATATATACATAGTAGATACATATGTTCCTATTATGGATATTTAAAAGAAACCATAAAACACTAAATTATGGGTTTTAATAATCCCTATTCCTAATAATCCTAATATTTCTCCAACATCACAAAGTTCTATTTTACATACATAAAGCATCATAAATATTACATTGATAGATATTTCACCTATACATGCTCCTCAACAACTTCACTAACTTATTACACAAAATTCACAATGGGGATATATTTATGACCACCCTTTGGATGGGATAATAGGATATATGTTTCCTTTCATATTCAAAAAGTAATAAAAAAACCAAAAAACCTTAAAAACTCCAAAAATATTTTGAGCATAAACATGTTATAATAGCTCCTTAGAATATATGTGTTAGTTTCATGTTGACTTATAGCATATTAGTTACTTTTACATACACATGTGTATCACTCTTATGCTTGAGTGTGATACAAGCATACACATATACATGATCTATTCATATTTTGGATGTTGGGCTTTCCCTCTACTTATGTCCTGCAAACATTGGGGGCATATACTTCTTTGATATTAATTCTCATAGGTTATATGCTTTGATGATCATGTTTCATTATCATGTTTCATTTTATATGTACTTATACATGCATTTATCGATGATTATATATTTCATAGGGTACTTGATATTCTATGACTTTATGTTTGTACTAACATATTTTATCCATGGGCAACTATGACATGTTTATGCTAGTTTATTATGTTTTCCTTTATTTACTTCCTTAAGTGTCTTGATTTTTTAGTGTATTACTTATTCCAAAATTTTAATATGTTCCTTAATTTTTATTCCATGTGCCTTCCTCTAATTTATGTGACATTTGAGTATTTAATTTTTTGTAGTATGGAAATTTTAATGTGACATTCTTTATTTTGTTAACATTTTACTAAGTCATATCCCTTGAATTGTGTGGCATTTAAACATTCCCCTTATTTGTGGTCTCCAAGTACCATTATATGTTGACTTACTTTTGAGTGCTCTTGGTTGTGTGCTTTTTTGCTTGTTTAGATTTTACTATTTCTATCTAGACATTTTCATGATCTTTATCATGCATCTTAATCCTTCATGTGATCACATTATTATGTGCATTTTAATATTATATCTACCTAGACATGTTCATTATATATGCTACATGGTTTTAGGTTGGAATTTATTATATCATCCAACCTCATTAGGTTATATGTATCATTGGGTTTTCAATTTGATCTAATATTAACTATTAAGAATCATTTTTCTTAATTTCAATTTCATATCTTTACAATGATACATATTTTCAAATCATCTTGCTAATAGGTAAGGTGGTTACATCAACACATAGGTGTAATTCTAAACCTTTCTGTTTTAATTTTAATACTTTAAATTTTAGATTTTATACACTAATTATTATTGTAACATGCTCTTGGTTTTAGATCATTCACTACCAAAGCACTCAAGTTGGGCTCATGTAAAGTCAAGGTGTGCTAAACACACCTACATATGCATTCCTTTCCTTTAAACTTGACTAAATGGGGGTGAATTTAGATATTATTTTTTAATTATTTATCATATCAATATTTTACCCTTGGAAAACTTATAACTTGGTTATTCTTCTTAGTTATGAACCTTTCCCACTTTTAGATGTCTCACATCTATTCTATCTTATGCCGATTGGCCTATCTCTTGGTCTAACCAGTCTTATGTTGATGACTTAAAATTAATATCTTGGCCATAATGATTCAAATTTACTTATCTTATGACCCTACAAGTTTTGATATTGTACCTACTTTCATGTTCCTTGGACACTATATTCCCAAATAAACACCTACATTGATGCAAGTGTCCTACTCTGATCCAAGTGTTTAATGCCCTAAAGTCATATTATTTTCAAATGAAATGTATCCTAATGGTTGAAATAAGCTCTTTAATATGAGTTATTTATATAAATGGTTTGGTATAAATATAATATTAACCCTCATTCATTCCTCACTAGGGAAAAACCTAGCATTCATAACAAAGAACATTCATTTAATTAAAGCTTCCCTATTTATTCCTATTTCAATATCAATTATAGGGAGTACACATTTATGGGTATGAATTAATAAAGGAGTAACCCAAGAGCTTAATTTTCCAAGTTATAAATTAGATCACTATTGTACTTACTTTCCACATATTTCATGATCCACACACAAGCCAACACATAGGGAATAACTACATCATTTTGAGGCATTATTTAGAGTATTAACTTTTTAGGTAATTATCATTGATAGATGGGTCTTTGGGGTCAAATTGACACAATGATCCCACTAACCTATTTTTTAGAAGGTCACTATGAAGATGAAGAACTAGGGTTTTATGATTTCATGAAGAGTGGCATTTCATGACTCAGATATAAATGCACTAGAGTGAAGGCAAACACAACTCATAAGCATATAGCTGGTCACATCCTTTTCAAATAAAAATTCTATATAGGATACCTACCTCTAATTTAGATAATAGTGGCAATGCAACCATCCCAAGCTGATGCTAGTGTCCACAACTCTAGAGGCATTAAATATAAAATTTGATGTTTATTCCATAATCATCTTCAATTTTTATTATTACCTATTCTAGATCCATAACTATGTTAGCATCACAACTAGCTACATACATTATTTCTATCATTTCCATATCTAATATAGATGTACTTTCCATTTTTAACATATGTTATATCTAAGTTTACCATCTAATTAGATTGATGTAGATATGATTATCACCCTTGTGCATTGTCCTTTCTATAAAATTAAACCTATCTACCCAAGTAAGATCCACATCTAAATTTAATTTTAAACGCTAAGATTCCCCTTTGTATTGAACCATAATAATCCATCCATCTATCTAATACTATAGTGCATTGGTTAGTGGTTAGTATCAAAAAGTTACTCTCATCTTACCCTTAAAAACATGTTTAGTGGAATATGGGAATGATAATTATTCCATAGTCAATGATCTAAAATATATGGCTAACACTATCCAATAAACAAGCAAGTATCTTTGAGAGCCTAAAAAATCAATCAAATATTTTTAGTACATCTTCCTAATCTTCTTTTTAGATAAATAGTTAGAAATAGTAGTTAAAAAACTTTAATTTCTTATTATTTCTTTTATTTCAAACTGTATCGGCCAATGTTGGTATTTTTGTGCTCTATGTTTCAAATAAATTAGTTATCATCAAACTAGTTGATTATGTGTGAGTAGACTAAGTCAACTAGGATAAAATTAGTATTCTATATTATATCTTGTTTACCTATATTTTCCAAACTACATGATCTATTTTACTATCAAAATTTTCTACATCCAACTAATTTAACCATGCTCAACCTACTATTTTATTACCTTTACCTACCTATCTAACTTGATCAACCCAATTCAACCTAGTAGACTCCTAGTTTACTATCAAAACTTGTATAGATCAAACTAAGTTCCCAAGGATTAACTTGGTCTTTTGCTATCTTTACCTACATGTCTAACTAGATTGACCTATGTTGGCCTAGTAGACTCCCTGTTTACTATTAAAATTTTCTAGATCTAACTAATATGATCAGGCCCAACCTAATATTTTTTATTTCTATCTTATTTTGTAACTACATTAACCCAAGTCAACCTAGTATAGTTCTAGACTACTATTTTTACCTCTTTGTTTAATTATGTCAACTTAGTGCATTTATAGTTCATATGTCTTGAACTACATCAACCTTGGTCAACCTAGTTCAATAAGTGGATGAAATTGTCTATTTATTATTTTTTTATATAAAAATTAGCATCATGAAATTAGTTATACAAATATTTATTGATAGTACTAACCCATTCATATTCTACATGGGTTGTTTTTCTTTACCCACTTTAGCTTCTAAAGAGGATAATCTTTCATGGTGAAAATACTAATGATCACCATCTAGATCAATAGATTGCAAAATGGTACCCATTAATCAAAATGATGATCTAGTTGATCCTAGCATGAATGGTCTCTTATTTTAACTTTATTATTTTACCATTGAAATAATTAATACTACTATAAGGAATCCTACATAGGGAACCCTCCCATAGATAATTGTCCCATAGGTAATCCTCCTATATGGAATCTACCTATCCCTAATATTATGAATTTTCCTCCTACCAACACAAATATTCCACCTCCTACCACTATAAATCAAAATCCACCCATAGATACAACTAAAACTCTTGCTCAATTGCTTTAATAAATGAATTTTATGCCAACAACTAACAATTCCCAAATGATACAAATGTAAAGTCACATATTTAAAATGGCTAGTCAAACCCCTATTATCATTCCTCAAAATAATAAATTTTTTGTCCCCCTCCTCTTAGATATGTCAATGTAAATATCATCCATCAACATCTCATGCATAAAAAATGCTCCAATATCTTAAAAATGAAACATCATTTCCATTTATCATATCCATAGATATTAGAAACATCTCTCCAACTCTTAAGTATGATGGAACTAAATACCATGCTATCTTCCTTAAAACATTTGGTAATCTCTATAAAAATCGCATCCAAACTAACACTTTCTCTAACACTAAACTTCTAGTCAAAAAAATTTTAGGAGATGATTTATAATGGTAAAATCAACTCTCTCAATATTCCACATAGAACCTATAGGATCTTGTAAATGCTCTAGTTATATATTTTTAACACAATGATCTTCCTAAAAAATGTCTCAGTCACTTCATCAATGTTAATAAGTTACCCACTAAATATGTTCATACTTTTATTAAACAAGGGAAATCATTAGCTCACAAGGTAGACCATAACATGAGTGATGATAATATTTTAAAACTTTTTTTTACTTCCCTTAAGGAACATATTCGATATAAGGTTTGAATCTTCTCTCCTCACACCTTAAAAGAGGATTTTGATCAAGTTAAAAGACATGATTTATTTATTAATCAATTTGAACCATCTCATAGTTCAATCAAGGAATATTTCCAAACTTCAAATCATGTAATAAACAACATAAGTTATCAATCTAAATCTATTCCAAAAAAATTGGGAGTAGTTAAATTAGATACTCAAACTCCCTCACTCCCACCCTTGACTATCTTCGAAATGAATAAATTATTATCTTCAACTAAACCTTTTGTATATAGCAATATTGTTCCCCCATCATGGTACAATCCTAATAAATTATGTTGGTTTCACTTTGACATTAGTCATTATTTTGAGACACATCATGCACTTATAATAAAATTGGTTTATTTCATGTTAGGAGATGCATTTGATCATGATGCTATGATAAAATTGTGTCATCCTAATTATCTCAAAGCTTCTCAAAATAAATTTTTTGCCATAACTACTACCCAAAAATCTCAAAAAAAATTTGATCCCATTGAACAATACTGTAATGATTTTTTTTTGCCATTAATGCTCATTATCATCAATCTTATACTAATCCTCAATATGTTAATTTAGATAAAGTCAGTTACCATCATGAACCTACTTATAAATACCTTTGTACTAAACCTAGGAAGTCATTTACCAAAGATAAACATATTATAGATGCTAAAACATAAAGACCCTCATCCTAATAACTAACCACTAGTGATGATCTTCCTCCATTAATAAAACCTTACATAATTTCAAAATCACCCCACCCAATCAACCTAAGCCTCACACTCACTCTTCTTCTAAAGGTCACTATAATTTATTAGATGACCTTAATTTTATGCCTTGAAAAAATCCTCTTATGGAGTTATTAATAACTTCTTCTTATCATCATTGTTTTCTTATTCAATAATTATAAGACATTGAATAACCTTTATCTAATGAACTCAAGTTCCCTCCTAATATTACTCAACTTGTAAAGGTTTATACTATCAAAATAATTTATTTTTACAAACCCTCCATAGATTTTATTGAAGATTATATTGTAAATGATGAAATTATAATTCAAGCTAATGATCCACCTATTTTTTATCAAAATTGGAATCAATAATACTTAAATTCTAAAACAAATACTTGAAAAAGGATCTAGAATTAATATTACTTCTCTTTGGTTAATATAATAAATCATATATTCTAAAGAATAACCAAACTTGAATCACATCATGGATTCAGTAGAAATAATTAAAAACCATTTGGTTTCATTTGAATCCTTATTAATATTGTACCCAAGACAATACACACCAATCTCATGGTTCTATATCTTCCTTTATCTTACAACATGCTTCTAGGTCATCCATGGACCCATCATATACAAGCTATTACAATTTCTAGTAGCTAATGTATTAAATTCATACATAATAGGAAATATTCCAAACATGATGCCAATCCCAATCCTTAGAGAATTTAACTTAAAAATATTAAATCTCAATATTTTATCCCTACTATTGGTCATATCAATAGTACTTCTCTTCTCAAATTTGTTAATATGAAATCCAACCTACATGTAACTCCTACAAATTCAAATTATGAATAATATAATGAATTAAAAAACATTTGTTATACCATGTGATTACCCCTACATTATGGAATGGTTACCTCTGTATCTCCTCCCACAAGATTGAACAATTCCCTTAATAGATGATAGTACCAATAGTCCTTCCCCATGAAACATACATGAAGCCTCTTATATAGAGGATAATTTTATTTTCAATGAATATGGAGTGGAAAAATTATTTCAATATCATTTAGATATGTCCTCTCATACATATATTAATATGGGAATCTCCACTAAATATGTTACTACTAAAATAGATACATGTGTTACATCTGAATCTTATGATGATACTTTCATTCTCACTCAAGCTCAGTCATGAGAATAAGACATCCTGCATTATCAAAAGAAATTAATTAAAAATTCCCTTTATCATTATGTTCATTCCATTCACATATCTTATAATAGTGAATCAAAACATGAAGTCTATATAACTCTTATCAGTTAACCTTTGATAAATATTACATGGGTTTTTCAAGAAATAAACCAACCTTATATGATCTAATCTACAATTCATGATTGCATTTAGTCAAATCAATCCAGTGTGTTAGGATTTAATATTTACAATAAATAAATTAAAGTAATCCTATCTTGATTATTCATAAGTATATAGTTCTTCTCCTACTTTCTCGATCCCAAATTCTATTGAACAACCGTCTACCTCTACTCTTAAAATCACCTTACATGCATAAGTTATAACTATTAAACAAATACATTTAGAGTTTGATAATCATAGAAATAAAAAATTTGATATTGAAGTTGTTGTTGAATATTGTGGACCTTTACCCATGCTCCATACTGACAAATCTATTTTATATCTACTACATGATCATGAACCTCAACTTTCATACCAAAATCTTAATCTTGGTCATTTATTGTAAAAACCTTCATGTTTTTACAATTTCATTACTAGTGTCAATCCTAAAACACATCTCATTTCCATGCTTATTACTAATCCATAGCATTTTTGAGATGGAAATGATACAATTTTTAAGGAAATGTTATGATTATTTTTGAAACCACTACTATTTCTGAACCTATTCTTATCTCCAAAAAGATTTGTCCCATCAAACAAGATAATTATTTAGTTTATTTTTTGAAAAATACCTCAAAATTTTTGCATGCTCATGAAAATACATGCCTAGTATTGATCTTAGAATTATGGTCCGTATTATGATTACTTATCCTAATGAAAAACCCATGTGTCAAAAGTAACATAAATTTTCACTTGAGATTTCTACCTTATGTCATAAAGATATCATTAGGATTTTAGATGTCCAATTCATCAGACCTATAAACTACTCTAAATGGGTATCCAACATTATTCATGTACACATAAAATTTACCATAGTTTTAAAAATCTATATAGACTTTCACAATCTTAACATAGAATGTCCCAAATATAATTTTACTTTACCATCAATTGATGCCATTATTGATTCTACTACTAGCTATGAAATGTTATGTCTCATAGAGAGTTTCTCAGGATATAATCAAATACATGTCACTCTTAAGGATCAACATAAAACCACTTTTACCACTAAATGGGGTACTTATTTCTATGTTAAAATGCCTTTTGGTCTAAAACAGGTTTGTGCCACTTATCAACATTCCGTGATTCATATATTTGAAAATCTCATTCATTTGATGTCAAACCTTATACATGCATTCTTATCACTAAAATTAAGCATTATGAAAATCATCTTCATGATCTACTATAATTATTTATTATCTAATCAAAAACAAAACTTAGAATTAATCCTTATATATGCATCTTCATCTCAAGTTGTGAACACTCTTAGGATTTTTATTCTCTTTATGTGGGATTGATTTATATTCTAATAAAATCAAATCCATTTTTAATATGTCCATTCCTTATTCCATTCTAGATATATAAATAGACCTTGGTAAACTTGGGGAAATCAATTGTTCTTTCTCATGATGATTTACAAAAATCTGTTCAATGAACTCCCTTTTAATGAAAGGTATTGCTTTATAATGAATTGATTCAATTCAAATATAATTTTACCTAATAAAATAATTATTACTACATCATCCTACTCTTTGACCACTTTATAATGATCATCCTCTCATCTTTAATACTTCCTCTACCCCTGTATCAGTTGGGTGAATGTTCACCCGACAAGATGAAGTAGGTAATTAGTATGCCATATATTATATCAGTCACGATTTAATAGAATATGAGACATGATATGCAAAAATTTAACATTATTTTATTTCCATTTATTTTTCAAGAAATGTTTTGTGACATTACATGCCTTATCAAACAAACCACTCATGGCATGTTCATTTTGAACCCCTTGGTCATTTTTTATCCAAATATTTATTACCTATATATAGAATTAGAAATTTGGTTCTCTTAATTTAATTTTATTTAATAATTTTTATGAAAACAATAGTTAATCTCCAAGTGATTGTACATCAACTTTCTTCTACCCCTATCCTAACTACTAATCATCTTTAAGACACCCTTATAGATGAAGAAATACTTTATGTTGAAGGTATTAATCAAGATATCTCACTTAAAGATTATTTTCATAAATCTAATACTAATCGTGAATCAAATAAGCTTAATGAACTAGACCCTTAAATTTATAAATCAAAATCCAAATTCATCAACAAAGAATTACTTATATTTGAATTGATTTTCATGAAGATACTTGGACACTTCATTTCAATGAAGTTAAATGTCTTCAGGGAGATGGAGAAGGATGTGTCTTAGTTTATCCCCATGTAAATATCATACCTATTTATTTTTTATTAAAATTTGAAATTACTAATTTCATGGATGAGTATGAAGTTCCCATTTTTGGCATGTAAGTTGCAATCAATTTATATATCCCTTACCTACATGATTTAGGTTACCCAAAACTCATTTATCATCAATTAAATGGTGGATATCAATGAAAATTAAAAATCTCATCAAATATAATAAAATTTATACCACTATTGTGAAATAATTCAAATCTTTCACCATATAACTAATTACATGAGAAGGGAATGTATAACTGATTCATTTGCTTCATTTGCTTCTCCTTTTCACCCTCGTCAAACACTTCATGATTAAAATTTCTCATCAACATATTCAAATCACCATCTTCATTAAAAGCCACAAATTATTCTCTTATATGTCATATTGATGTTGTCACTACTTGATAGATCCTGGGTATAATAATATCATTAAATTTATTGAACACCATACTTATCCTCTCGATATGGACTCTCATGAAAAGACTCAAAATTTTAAGCAATCATGAAAATATGTCCTTTAATATGGCATATTGTATTATAATAATTTATAAGGTACCTTGATCTATTATGTTACTCAAGATGATGTTGATACCCTTTTTAAATAAACACATGGGGAAATTTATGGTGGTTACTATAGTAGACACATTACAACATGAAAATACCTTTTCATGGGATAATTTTGACCCAAAATTAAAAAATATGCTATCAAATTCACTAAAAATTATAATCCCTACCAAATTCATGGTGATATTATTCACTCTCCCTAGGCCAAGCTTCAAACATTAGAATCTCCTTGGCCTTTTTCCATGTGGGGATCAGATCTCATTATCTCTATCTCAAGGTAGACATACCTTCATCACTACAACCACTGAATATTTTACCAAATGGTTCAAAGTTATTCCCCTTGTTAATGTTATAGGTATTACTATATATAAATTCATAATCAAATAATTTTTTCATTTTAAAATTTCTCACACCATTATTTCCAACAAAGGTGGAGATTTAAAATATAATGATATGAAATAATTATGTGTTAAATTAAAAATATCACACAAATTATCCACACATTATCATCCTAAATGCAATGCAAAGTAAATTCCAATAACAAAATTCTTAATAAAATCTTATAGAAGATAATTTAATTTCTCATTTTGATTGTCATCTCAATATTTATCTTGCACTTTGGGCTTATTGTACTATTTATACTACTATTAGGGCAACTTATTTTTCCTTAGTATATGGATTTGAAGCTATCTTACCTAAATAAGTTGACTTACCTTACACATTTATGTTTATGTAATCATTATTGATTAATAACTTCATGAATCTCATCTTCATGCTTTATATATTCGTTATTAGGTTCATATGGGTGATTTGTAGCATAACTACCAATATAAATCTTGAATTACCAAATAACATAACAAAAGGGTCAAAGTTTGTACCTTAAATATTGGTTATTTAGTACTTAAATTATGGTATACCCATGAAAAAGAAGGAAATTAGACCCAGAAGTGATGGGTTATTTATTTTATCAAATTTATTCTTGGACCTAGTACATGGATACTACAAACTAATGAAGGAAATATCCTCAAATAACTAACAAATGCTCAATTTTTAAAGAATTATTTTTCTTAAATTGTTATTTCCATTGTTATTGTTGTTGTTGTTGTTATTATTATTATTATTATTATTATTATTATAATATATATATATTATAATAATAATAATAATAAAAACAACAACAACAACAATGTGTATATATATATATATATATATACTATAGTGCTAACACTTCTTGTAGGTTATTGATTTCAAAGCTTCATATTATGCATCATTACATCAGTTTAAATAGTCTCAGTTATTATCATTGGTCCTTTTATTTATTTACTATTAATTTAGATATATATATATAATATTTGTATGCTTGTCTCCTTTCATGAGTTTGAATCATAAGACCATTAATAGGACCTGATCATTCCTCATGAACATTTTTATGCTCTTTCATTTTGTTATTTAACCTTCAAGTCTTTGCTTTCTTGCTTCAAAAGCATTATGATATTTTTATGCCTATTCACTTTCTTATGGTTTGCATTATATGACCTTGGATAGGACTTAGCTTTACTCTTAATTTCATAAATTGACCTTGATTCCAACCTTAGCTGGGTGTTCTCCCTAGAAAATAAAGAAATAGTCAAGACTTGTATTTTTCAGTGTTTAGACTTAGTCATATTCTCTTATGGTAACACTAAGAAATTAATTATCATGTCTCCACTCAAAGACACTAACTCTTATGATGATGACTCATACTAACCTATAATTATATCTTGGTAAAATTACACATTTTTTTAGTGATTTAAGGTAGCTCAATCATTCTATGTTTATTTACATTCTCTTCCCTATTCCATATCATTATGGTCACACAAAAGTCAGTTTCAAGATCACACTCTTCTCTAATGTGAAATTACAAGAGTCTTAGACACAATGTTCTCTGTGTTCTTTTTCCTAGCCACCAAGTGTAAGCTATCTAGTTATAGTCATTTTTAGCACATGTTTGGTTCTATTGAATCCATATGGAAGAGAACTTTTAAAAATCCATAAAAATTAAAATACAAATCATTAAAACAAAAGGTAATGAACAAAAGTAAAAAATAAATACTCAAAATTCAAAATCAAATCAAAAGATGTTATTATTGTTAGGCACATCTCCTATCTTAGTTAAATCTCAAACTCCATAAATGGACCAATGATAACATGTATATTGGGTTGTGTTAAGCTAGTAGACTAGGGTAGGAGGTATCATACTATCAAAATATATATTTAATTCCACCTTTCATAGTAGTTTCTCATGTAAGTTCCCAATATTCATAGTAGATTGATGGATCTATAAGGGGCCCTAAAAAATGGGAAATGTGTTGTTTGAAGGTAGGTACATTTTAATTTCATTTCATAATATATCCTTCTTGGGATATTTTTTATACTTCACTCATTAACCCAAATTTGCATGGATAGGGTGAGTTTTGTATAGTCCTTAATGTCGATAACTTCTTTGTCTTGCTAGATTGATTTGAGTGTCTTGTCTTTAGTAAATATTTTATTTTCACCTTGGTACCACCTTCATTTCACCTAGAACCCATTTCATTCCCCCATGACATGGAATTTTATTTCATAATATTTTCCTAATTTATATATTTCATATTCTTCATCTCTTTTAGACATGCTCAAAATATGAATATTTTAGTTCATCCATCATTAGACTAGAATTTATATCTTGATCATATTGTTATATACTCTCTTATGTATTAACCTACTATATTGGGATCTCCCTTGGTTATGTTTGGAACTTGATATTATTTTTTTCACATTTTTTTGGTTTATTTTTTCTTGTTTCTTTTTATTTTTTGTCAACATTTTTCCATTTTTGGAGTATGGATTTTTACTTCTTTTTCATCGATGTTTCTTACATTTTTTGTTTTTCCATGTTTTTAAAAAAAAAATATTATCACTTATCTTAAATTTATGTTGCTTTAATTATTCTATTTCATGTGTCCTTGGTTTGATATGAATTGTTATTTTTCTTATTTATGATGCATTTTTAGGTCTTTTGATCTTTTAGTAGTCATGGATTTTCAGTTACTTAATTTACCCTTTTTCATTCATTATCATCAATCCTTTTGGTTATTATTTAGCATTTGTCATCCCATATTTCTAGTTTTAAAATTGGCTCATTTATTTATGAGAGTTTACTAGTTACCATGATTTCTTTGTGATCATTTTTTGGGTTCTCTAGTCTTGTATTCCTAGGGTTTATCCAATGTAGTTATTGTGCCTTCCATGATAAAGAATAACATTACAATATAAAACCATTTAATGATAAATTTAAGTTGAGATATATATATATATATATATATATATATATATATATATATATATATATGGTAATTTTATTTATTTCCAAAAATTACTTAATACCATTTAGTTTGTACATTTTACTATAATGTTTTAGCTCAACTTCATGTGTTGATATGTTTTTTCTCAAAGTACTATCCCATGTTACACCTTCATAATGCATGATGATATTTGAGTGGGGAATATGTATAAATAAAATATTTTTAAAATTTTATCATTTACTAATGACTTCTCTCTTTTAATATCTTGTCAATTTTCAATCTCTCTAAGTGCATACCTTAAATGGTGCACAGAGACAAACTTGGGAAAACCATTGGTACTTCACAAGATTTTTGATTAATTATATCATGCCTAAACATAATAATCATCAAAATTATCCAAATAACTAAGTAATTATCTTATAAATATCCCTTAACTAAGCAAAAACCCATTTTTCCTACTAGGTCATCCTTGGTTAACCCACTTGTAAATGTTATGACACATATTATGTAACTAGGTCACCAAATGGTAAATATTTTAAACTATTTCATGGTGGGATGAACTTGATGGTTAAAATTATGATATTATAAGGACCTATAATTTAAAAAAAAAATACAACCTTTACTTCAATCCAATAGAGAGGAACATTCATTTTTACATTATTATAGCTCATAATTCTATTAGCTATGCCTTTGAAGGAGCCATTGTTTACGGTATGCTTAGGAGGAAAGATAGTTTTTATTATGGAAATTATTCGATAAAAGTAGGAATATTTTATCCTAAATCTAATTTTAAATAGTTTGATCCTTACAAATCCACAACAATATCTTGAAAATCACCATTGGCCAAGGGGGAGATTGGGATTCGACAGGTTTATCCCAAGGTAAGTATATCTAAATTTTGTTATTTCATTTGATAGATATATAGTACATAAAATAATATGTTTGAATGTATAAATTATTGATTATATTACCTCTACACTTAAACTTGGTTTATTTATAGTAGTTTTTAGGGTTTTTATCTTCTATCTTAAGTGATCTAGGCCCCCACTTACCTACTAGGATGCCTTGTTTGGTTTATTTGTTTTAAACCACACCCCTTTATATTATAAAATTTGATAATCATAGATTATATTTCATTTTATATATTATAATTCCTATCTATGGTTATTGCATGATATTATTTTCCTAGAGGATTTTTAACCCTCTTGTATAGTGTTGTGTGGTAAATTATCCTTTGGTTAGGTTTAGTGGATCCAATTTGGGCATGCTCTTGATATAAAAAGTATCACAGTAGATGTTGGTTGATTACCTTATTAAAGATTGTATTTTATAATTATGATAGTTTTTAGAAATATATTAATATATTTCATACATCTCCCACTAATACACCATTGGAAAACAATCTATGGGTTGTCTAAAATATCAATAATCTTATTCATTCTAATTGTTATGGCCAACTTGTTATAGTTCATTTTTTCTATTACACTTACATCTGTAATAGCTAGTTGTTTCCTTAGAGTGCCAATATAGTTAATTTTTCATATTAAAATTATATTGGGTATTTGTTTCCTCATAGCATTGATATACTTAATTTTTCATCCTATGACTATACTAGTTAGATGTTTCCTTAGAGTACTGATACAACCCATTTTTTGTCTAACAACTATATCAACTAAGTGCTTAATCTAAAAGCTGATAAATTTCATTTTTCATATCTAAAATTTAATATCCAAAAATAATAGAGTGTTGATATAATTCAATTATTATACACCTATTTTACCATCTAATGTTTCCATTATATTTTTGATACAATTTAACTATCATCTTCCAAATATATTATTCAATCATTACATAGTTCTGATACATTTCTAGTAACATGCCCAAATTCTTACAACTATATCGACCATATTGATATAAACACTACCAATACTTCCTTGGATAACTATATTTACCATTATAATATAGTTCATCCTTATTTTATTGTACTATAATATATCATCCAAGTTGATATTATACAAAAAAATATTGTTGCTTCTCCTAAAGATCATGAAATTACCTTTAATTCCAAAGATACTAATGTAAGAAAAAATCACTAAGAATTTGGTATAAAATGTAAATATATTATTGATCTATAAGTATAAGGTGAATATTATGGCCCACTAAATATGTTGTCTTGTGACAAAGACATTCTATAATTACTTCATGCAAGAGAATCTCAAATTTCATGCCAACATCACAAGCTTGGACACATTGAGAAAAATGTTCTTTTATTTACTAATTACATTGTTATTGTTGATCCTAATCCTAACCCCTTTCTAATCTTATTTTTACACCATACCATTTCAATTATGGAAATGAAATACATATAAAATAAACTTAAGTAGTAAACTTTGGTACAACTATAAATAACAAATCAATCCTTATCTCTAAGGAGCTCTAACCTAAAGATAATGATAACTATAGCCTATTTATTGACAAATATATGTATTCTATATACCATTACATATTTTTACATAACATAGTGACCTATCTAGATGTGAAACCTCTTAGACAAAAGACACATAATTTCCGTCATAAGGTTTCTAATTTATATCACAAATAAGTCATTAAGCTCCCAAATGCTAAATTTATCAGACTTATATATTACTCTAAATGGGTCTCCAACATAGTACCCATTTTTAAAAAATTCATTATGGACTTTCACATTTGTATTAAATGTCTATAT
This sequence comes from Torreya grandis, assembly GCA_037957365.1. Taxonomy (NCBI): domain Eukaryota; kingdom Viridiplantae; phylum Streptophyta; class Pinopsida; order Cupressales; family Taxaceae; genus Torreya; species Torreya grandis. Next base: position 300,721 of record JARHVA010005653.1, on the reverse strand, counting down.
TAATTTTAAATTCCTCAAGGAAAATTTTCCTCTACCTTTCATTGATGCCATTTTTTGAGGTGTTCTCTTTGCTCAATGAATTTTCCTCCATTATTATTGTATCCTTGTCATCTTGTTATTTTCATTGAAGTGTTTCATTAGTATATCACTTTAATTCATTTATTGGCCTCTTTACCTCATTGTATCCTTTACAAGTAGAGATACATTAGATTTGTCTTAATATTTTTATCCTTGCCATGTTTTTTTAGTTATTTATGTCATAATATTTTCCAATCCTCAAAAATGGATGCATGTTCATAAGCATGTCCATTTGTGGCATTTGAACCAAATATAATTTACTATATTATTTTTTATTCCTTTAGCTCATATGCTCTTTAGATATATATATATATTTTTTTTAAACATTTTTTTTTTCATATTCAAATTCAAATAAACACAAATAATTTTTTTAATACTTTAAAAAAAACAAATATCTATGTTTTCTTGCTTTTAATATAAGCATTTTTTTACCATCTTTGGAATCTAAGTCCCTCTCTTGCACATTTTTTAAGTATATATGTGTTTTTTTTAGTTTTTTTTTTATTTCTATGGTAATGTGATTCTTTGAGGCACCATGGCATAATTACTTTGTATTGTTATAGTAACCTCATGACATTACCACCTATGTAAATCCCAAATGCAATATATTTTCAACTTTCAAAACTTAGTTTAAATCTTAGAGAGTAAAGTAACCAAAACTAATGAAAAAGCTTCTCTAGAAACTATGAAAAGTTGGTAATCTAAAAATTAAGAGGCCTTAGGTTTAATTAGTATGGAAATGATCCTTGAAATCCATGTACACATTGATGGTTGTGCTCTTACTTATATTGCTTATTAAAAACTTTATTTTTTTATGATGTTTTGAATGAATATATAAAAAATCAATTTCAAGATCAAATTCTAAATTTAAATTATAATTATTTTAATATGATGGATAATTTTTATACACAATTTATTTCCTTAAATGTTAGTTGTTTGGTTTAGGTGTTAAAATTTCATATTTACATTTAATTCAAAATATTATGAAAAAAATATTACTTATACTTTTCCAAAAAATTATTATGAATGTTCATCATCAACTAGTTAATCCCAATTTAGCATCTCAATTGACATTTGATCTATTTTATACTTTTTTGCATCAAAACGGAAACAAATTGCTTTAATTTTGTAGTCTTCAAGAAAATGAACATGCATTTGTGTCTCAACACCAACATAAGAATAACACAAACAATTATAAGTCTCACAATGAAAATGGAAAAAAATAAAAGTCTAACTCAAAATTAAAGAAAACTCTATAATTTAAGTATAATAATAATTCACAAAAAATGACACATTTAAAATGGTAAGCTAAAATCAAACACTAATATGACTACTTTTTTCGTATTTTGATGCATTCTTTATTTAGATATTTTCATAAGTTCCTAACTTTGAATTATTCATTTTCATTGATTTTGTGCTTAGTTATTTTATTTTAAATTTTCAATAACGAATTCCTTTTTTAGAGATCTTTCATTAATGTAGAACTCTTTACATTATATTTTGAAGGTAGGATTTACATATATGTTCTCATTATTTTTAAAATCTTCTTTTGTTCATGCACTATCCAACATGGAAATAACTCTTTATTATATAAGATCTTTTTCTCCTTATGTCTCTTTTATATATAGCTTATTGCATCAAATGCATATAGATCATATTGTGTTGTGTTTACTTAATCAAATATTATGTGTACGATTGTGTGTTTTTTAGGTTATAGTAGATCATTTTTTACATCTCCTTTTCGTTGGTATTTTTTCCAAAGAAAATTTACCATCTTTTTCTGATGAGGATTCTTGTATATTTTTTATTATTTGACTTACACTTTTAAAATATTTTTATTTACATTTATACTCTTATTATTTCTATCTCAAATCATTTTAATTTTTTAATTACTCTCTAAGATAGTTGTCATGGGAGGGGGGTATTATGTAATTTCAAATACATTATTTGTTTAAATTTTTTTCTACTCTTTTTTAATATAAATTTAATCATAAGGGAGAGTTTTGGAGATTAATATTTCTTTAGGTTCTCTCTAGTTATCCTAAGTAAATCTAAGTTTGTGTAGGTTTATTATTATACAATTTTTTAATTTCATATATTATGGAATATGTGAGATATCACACCTTTTTAATCCATTTTCAAGGTAATATTGTAGTTCCATGTCACATGTAACTCTTTCAACACTTGTCACACATTTTATTCTCACCTCATAGAGATTAGTGACACTAGTCACACACTAATAAAGTTATCCATGCTTATGATGGAGTTTATTTATAACCCATTTATTCTTCCTCATTATATTTAAAGAAATATCTCCTCCCATTTGTAAAACTAAATCTCAATCTTATTTTCTATTCCATTTTCTTCTACTAATATTGTAAATCATAGAATTTATTTTGTATTACTTCTTTCTTAATTAATGTGGGGTTTTATTTAGATAATTAGGTTTTCCCACTTAATAACTTGTGTCTCAAATTTTATGGTTTGAATTACTTTTAGTTAATATATTATCTTTTTTAATTTCATTCATTTATTTTTTCAACATTATTTTGAAAATATCTTGGCATTTATTCTTTCATTTTTGATTTCATAACTATATATGAGATGTTTTCCATCTTGAATGGTTTATTTGGGTACAACAAAATTTTTATTTCCCATTAATATAATCATAATTTTATATCAATTTGGGCACATATTTATATGTCAAAATGTCTTTCAATGTTAAATTTATTGAAACAACTTATCAACATGTAATGACCCACATTTTTCATGATATCATTCAACAAATAGTCAAAAATAGGTGGGTGACCTTATATATAAATCCAAGAATCATTAAAATCATGTCCATATTAGATATCATATTCAATCACCTTATTTAATAAAAATTAAGTCTTAATCCCTGTAAGTGTATTTTTAGTGTTACCTATAAAAAAAACATCTAGGATTGTTTGTTTCACTACAAGGCATTGTCATGGATCCTTATAAAGTCAATTTTGATTTTAAAATTTATGTACATTTATATATTCCTTACATTTACTCTTATATTTTACAAATTTAGCTAATCCATTTTTTTTCTTGAGTTAGCTTTATATACATATTTGGTAGATTCTTTCTCAAGAAAGGTGTTAATATTTAACAGACCATTATTTGTCAATAATCCTTAGATAACATGAATAAATATTTAATTTATCCTCATACATTAAAATCAACTTATAACTATTTCCCTCTCATATTATATACACCATTTACCCTTATCTTAGTTGAGGTAATGCTTTCATGACAAGATGAGTCTAGCAAACAATATATTTTTAAAATAGTATTCACGATTTAATGGATTATACTCCTACAAATAATTAGAGTGTGACTTATAATATACACTATATCATTAAATATTAAACATTATATTATTTATCATACTATATATACCATAATCCATTATGATTGCATTTGCCATTTCTTCTCTAAGTCTTTATTTCCTAGAGATATATTGGAAAAGTGATGTTTCTCTTGATGGAATTAGAATTTAGGATTATCACTCAGAAATATTTAAAATTATAAGTTATCACCAATAAATTTAATGTCACACATATACTAACTTAGAGACATATTTAGGATACTCTTGTTTATGGGGATGTCCACTAGATCAAAAGCATCAATCAAGTTGTTTCCATTAAATACCACTTCAAAAATGGTTGATATTGAGGACCATTCCCTCAAATAACTAAAATGGTAGTATCTATGTATAAAAATCTATGAAAATTACCCTAGAATAAATACCCAAGGTCACCATTGATTTACATGAGGATACTTGGACACTCCACTTTGATGGGGCTAAGTGTGATCAAGGATCTAGTGTAGGATGTGTCTTGACCAATCCTTATGCAAAAATAATTCCTTTATATCTAATATTGAATTTTGATGTTACTAAAAACATGGTTGAATATGAATAATTCATAATTAGGATGTAAGCAACAATTGATTTAAACATTTAATATATACATGTTTTAGGTGATTCATAACTTATATGTTAGAAAATTAGTGGTGATTGTCAATGCATAAGTGAAAAAATTATAGTATATCTTAAACTTTATGCTAATCTTGCTAAGTAGTTTACATATTTAATCATTGAGGAAATTCCATGATAGAAAAAAAATATTTAATATTTTAACTCTTTAGCGTATCTCTTTCATCCTCATTAGGCAAAGAATGAATCACATATCTTTGTCCTCATTATCCATCCACCTTAGGGCCTAAGAAGTGTGATCTTATTATACACATTAAATCTATCACTACTCAATAAATAGTGTGGTATAAAGACATAATCCATTTCATTAAAACATCACATATCCTCACAATGATAATTACCATCAAAATAGTATACTCCAAAATCAAGCATTTAAATTCATTCTTATAAATAGTATCCTTTATGATCATAATTTAAAAAGCACCCTACTTTGTTATGTTAATCAAGAAGAAGTCTCTTCTTGACCAATTATATAGGGGTATTTATAGTCAAAATTATAGTGGATAGGATATAGCCCAAAAATGCATATCTATGGGATATTATTGGCCTACTCTTTTAAAGGAAACCATCACATTTGTGAAGAATTATAGTCCTTTCCAACTTTATGAAGATAATATTCACTCTCCTCTAATTGAAATTCATACCATTGAATATCCATGGTCATTCTCTTTGTGGGGATTATATATTATAAAAAAATTGATACATTCATAATATGGCCATGTATTAATTATTATTACCATAAATATTTTTCCAAGTGAGTATAAGTTATACCCTTGGTAAATGTTATTGACATCACTATCTGAAATTTTATCTTTAATTAGATCATATCTTTTTTTGTAATTCATCACACCATTTTATGTGATAATGGTTGGAATTTAAAAAATAAATAAATGAAAAAAATTTGATTTAAATCCAAAATTATAACCTAATTTTCCACAGCTTATCACTTTCGGTGCAAAGGCTAAGTGTAATCCACCAATAAAATCCTTAGAAATATCTTGAAAAAGACTATTAAGGATTATATTTTGGACTTGAAAATTTTTCTTTTTAGTGTAGGTTTTTATTCCATTCAATGGTTCTTACATACATGTGTTGTTTACCTTGCTTAAGTGTTATTTCAGGTCATTGGGTAAGATAATCCCACATTCATGAGGAAGTGTGATCATCTATATCTACCACTCATATATGTACATTTGCTAAAGCCTTTTTGGATAATGCAATAATAATGCTTTTATAGATAATAATTGAGTATTTAAATTATTGAAGATTAGTATATCTTATACTTATTTTATTTTATATATTTGTTCTTCATGTTTACACATACCTCAATCCTCAATTATGGAATAATTTGACATGGTTTAGATCCTAGTTTTTGATAATTGAATGTTAAAGTTCTAGTTGTGAAACCTTGAGTTTCAACTTGCATGTAATAGATATACCATTAATTGACCTAACACATTGAATAATCACCCTTTCTCAAATTTTTATCTTATTTATATGTCCTTGGTTAATTTAGATTTAGAAAAATAACATGGGATAAGGTGTCTCTTTTGAGACATATTTCATCTTATATGTTTTCAATAAAAATGGCTTGGGCCATTAGATTCAAAAGGTGCCAAAAACCTAGGATTGGATATAAAAATGGATTAGTTTCATGATAGTTTATTTAAACCATTTATAGAGGGTTTTAAGGTATTTTTCTTGATTCTATGCAAATCTATACTACTATTTTATAGAACATAAAAGCCATTTCTAGGTTTTTTTCGGTGTTTTGAAAGATTTAATGGGTCTTTTTTAGATATTTTCAAAGGGTAGTGGATGTTTTGATTTATAGAAAAGTGGAGTTTCTAATCTTTTGTGTATTTTTTATAATTACCATTATTCCCTACACCTACCAAAATCCCTCACATTTACACTGACCAATAGGTGAGCTTTAGTTTCTAGCTTGTTAGAATTGTTTCCCATCTTGACACTTCAAAAAAAGTATGAGTCTTCCCTATACCTAATATAAATTCAACTCATTCTACCATTAATATAACTTTCATCTATCCTATCACTACCAAAAACTCCAAGCATCCTAGCCCCTACCATAAAATTGAGTATCCACAACACCTATAAGAGTTTCTACTAGCTCAAACACCCTAACTAATAATGAGTTAATTTTTTTTTATTAGTGACTCTAACACCGAAACTACCTACAACTCAACTACCTCCATAGTTGGTAACTTTGACAACTACTTGAGGGCTCTATATTTATACCTAGGTGCATTCCTCCCTCCTAACTCTGATGTAGTAATTCCACCCTCCTAACTCTGATGTGGGCATTCTACCTTCCTAAATCTAACTCAATTTAGATTTGGGGTCCATCATATGGATTATACCTTGGTCAAAAATAACCCAAGGGGGATTAAATTTTACTTAAAATGTTGATTCAAACTTTTACACACCCAAAATTTATGTAAAGTGGAGATTTATTTTGTAAGCAAAAATTTCAAATTCACATAATTTTTAGCCTACAACCTCCTTTTAGGTTTCACTTTTTTAAAAAGAGTTTTTTAAAGATATACATGTTGGTGATATTATTGTACCTTGTAAAATTGAACCTATGTGTTTCATTTTGGTTTCATATGTTTATTTTTGTAGAATTAATTAGTTTAACACATACCTAATTATCATAATGGATCATAATAAAGTTTCACTTCATACACCCACTATATTGGGTGTAAATTTAAAATACAAATAATTTTGATGAGTAAGTGCTTATATTGAATCACTATGGGTGAATAAACAAAAATGACATTTAATGTGGATAAGGTGAAGTGGTTTAAAATAAGTGACAAAGCCTACAACCTATTATGCATGTCTATGTCTCTTGACTAGATCTTTGACATTGAATATAAAACTAATCTTAGTGATGTTTGGACCACATTAGAAAAAATATTTAGGAGTAAGGACATAATGAGGGCTCATGAGCTGGAGAATGAACTCATCAACTTTAGTCTAGGCAATTTTGACACTATAAAAGACTTCTTTACCAAATAAAAATCACTCAGGTTGTAATTGAATCTATGTACATAGACAAAAAGGATACTTAATTGATTAGTTCCATCCTTAAAAAATTAGAATTAGACTATTTTGTCTTCATTTCTACCTTCCATGACACTAGTTTTTCCCCTAGAGAGACATGAACCATGTCATCCTTAGATGAATTCACTACTAATTTTACTTGGGAGTAAGACAAACATATTTAAATGTGTACATTAAAGTCCTCCGAATCACATGCCTTAATTGTGAGTCATGAAAATTAGAATGCTTATAACCCTAAAGAGATTAAACATAATAATAATAAGGACCTAGATGAAATAAAGGATCAAAAATTTGATGCTATGTCTAAAACATCAACTAAGTCATTATATTTAGGTAAGAAACCCAATAAAGAGAGACTCACATGTGCTTCCTATAAAAAAATCGGGCATCATGAAACCAAATGTATGAAGAAATATATATACCAACTTAATAAGATGCTTGAAAAACACAACACTACTGTCTTTGATTCTTCCAATTAGAGTTCATTAGCATAAGAGTATTCTAAGGCCAAATTCATTATTAAGTGAAAAGGTAAGGGAAAAGAATTTGTTTTAGTTTCATCCCAATTTTCCATATGGGTAATTGATTGTGGTTCCTCACACCACATGGATTCATCATGTGATGTTTTCTCATCCTAAGAGCCTTGTTCTATGCCTTATATTTTGTTCGGTGATGATACTTATATAAAAGTTAGTGGGAGAGGATATATTGAAGTGAATAATGGGACATTTAAAGATGTTTTATGTGTTCTCTCATTGTCCACCAATATCCTATTTATTTATCAGATCACTCACATTAATTCAAATAAGAGATTTGAATTCACACCTAATATTGTGGTTATTAGGGAAGTGTAAAGTGGTTCCATAGTTGAATTGGTAAAGAATATCGCTGATCTCAATTGTATACTTGTAGTGAAATTTGTCTATCCAAATTTCACTACCCCATTTTACCATAATTTTTTTTATCCCATTTTTTGTACTATTTCATGGGATGCCAGACACCAATAGATAAGTAAATGCTTTTGATTAGTTGACATAGAGTATATTGTATATTTCATATTGTGGGATTGATTGGAAATTAATTGATTTAATTAAATTATTAATTATTTTATAATTAATTAACATTAATTAAAGTCATTAAATGAGTATAAATTTTTGTCATTTGATAAATTAATTATTTTTAGAATCAATTCTATTTTAAAATTCAAATTGAAAAGTTCATTTGAATATTGTAAGTTTACCTAATTTTTTTTAAAAAAAAAAAGAGGAAAATGAATGAGTTTTCATATTACAAAGGGAAAGGACTGTACAAAAAGGAAAAAATCTAGTTTTTCTAGGCGTTCTTATTTTTCTCAAGGTTTGGGAGAGATATAGCTTCAATTTTTTGTGGAGCCATGTTGTTTTTAGTTTGGAGAAATGAAATAAAATAAAGAGACTGAAACTCTTTTGAGTTTTTTTAGATTCTAATATCCTTTGTTTATAAATTCTAAATTTTTAGTTATAGATGAATTATCAATTAAAATGTTACATTTCTTTGATTATGTGTAACATGTCGTGTTTCCAAACTTTTTATTGAAAACCCTATGCACGTGATTTATTGATATCCATGATTTTTAGTGTGTTTGATCTTAAATAAAATTAGTATCAAGTGTTTTTATTTAATTTTGAGAGGAGACTTTGTGCTTCTAGGCATGCCTTTTATTCTTAAAACCCCTTGTTTATTTTATGTTCATTCTTATGCAAGAGGAAGGATTTGCATTTCTACTATTTATTCTCAAGTTATCTTAGTGGTTCTTTGTATTTATCCCATTGTGTATTTCTCTATCTTTTCTCTTTTTATTTATTTATTTTTCTTTTGTGCTTTTAGTTAAAATGCACACAAAAACACCCAAATTATCCACATCCCATGAGGAAACTTTCCCTCTCAATTTCATAAGATAATCACCATTTTCTATGGTGATATCTCCAATTATTATTGAGTTTAAATTATTTCTTATTGGATGAGTCATAAATTCATTATGACAAAATTCTACACCAATAGTTTTTGGGGACTCTATTAGGGATCCAAAATGTGCCTTTTGATTCCTAAAATTTGAAGAAAATCTTCCTGTTGAAAGAGAATATTGGTGACTTCATTAAAAAGAGGCATGTAAATGATGAAATGTATCCCACACTTATAATTTTATGATTTTTATAGTGTTTCCCATGGTCTTATTTTGGTTATGGGGATGAAGAAGTTTTAGTGAAAAAATAATATGAAATTTTGCAATCATGGGGTAAAAAATGAAGAAAAATAAAAGAGATAAGTGTTTTAAAAGAGCTCAAATTAGGAGTTGTTTGGGTTTATAAAAATAATTATACTATAATAAATGTATTTCTATTCATATTGTATTTCAAAGAAAATCTGATTGAGAGGTTATTGATGATAAGAAAACAGTGAATTTTTTTAAATACTTCTTCAACGCTGTACAAGTTAAAAGGAAATAAATTTTACCATTCTAAAAGTTAGATCAAGCAAAACAATGCATAGAAAATGAAAATTCATCCACCTTTCAAGAGCCTGAGATGAGTCACCAAGGTAGTGGGATTTATATTGATGAATATAAAACATTCCATGAGGTTGAACATGAACACATAAAAGGTTTTGAAGAGTAAACATGAAGTAATCCAAAAGAATTTTCCAACCAATTAGAGTTTTAAGAGGTTTCAAATCAAAGCTCACATTTCGAGGCTCCTATGGGAGGTTCTATTCATCCACTCATGGTTGAAGAATCACAAGAGAAGATAATAAGTCAGGGTCTTGGGTATATGTACCATCTTGTTCATGTTTTAAGTTTAAAATTAAAGAAAATCCCTCTCATTCATGAGAAAAATATAATTAATATTTTCTTTCTAGTTGTGCATGACTAAGTGTTTAAATCCATGTTTATTCCTCCCCCCCCCCAACCTCCCATGCCTCGTGTCTTCCCAATTCACAAAATTAAAAAAAATAATGTTGTCCATACTCTTGTATTGAAAATGAGGTCCTCACCATGCAAAGTTTTTAATGCAAAGCTTCATACATTTCCCAACTAGTAAATGGATTTGTTTAATCCTATTTTATTTTTAGTACCTTTGTAAATAGTTTCCCTTTCCATATAATTTTTTCTTGTGTTTCTTTCATTGTCTGTGTGTGTGTTTTCAATACAACCTAGCTTCTTTGTTATGGTTTTTTCTCCTTCCCATGTTGGTTTCTTGAGCCCACAAGATGTTTTGGTGGTTGTGATATTTTTTAGAGATCCTACTATTTTGGTAAAGTTATGGAAATAAATTAGAGCACATTCTTCTTTTGAATCTGTTCATTTACGTGAAATTTTTTTAAAATGTAAACAAATACTACAAGAAGATTGAGCAATGGTTTTACAAAAGGAATATGGATTCATACATGTAAATAGAAATGAGAGAAAATAATTGGTTCCAATTCAATATACATATAAACATTAACCAGTAATTATTTTAAATGAGAATTTGTGGGGACTCAAGGATCCGAGTAGGCCCTTTCTAGCTAATATAACTAGTGATGCACTATGTGTCCATTGAAGTTAAGAATACAAAGTGTAGAGGAGATATTTGTTCTTTTGAGAATTAATTACTAGTCATTTACCTATGGTGAAGCTATTACTGATGTTTAGTTTTTGTCAAAATGTTGAACTTGTAGTTATCTTTTAGAATGAAATAGTTGACTTGTTCCAAAACAACATGGAAATAATAAACTAGTTGAATCTATGAGTATAACTATAGCTTTGACAAGCCCATGGATTCAGACATCTGATAATGGATATTGTATATCATTTTGAATTGTCCAAGATTTGGGTTCTCTTTGTTATGATCTATAAATATTTTAAAATTTGATTGGTATGAAAATATATGTGTGATTTGAGACATGCATTTGAACAAAGTCATACTGCATATGAGTTTGAACAAGAACTTCATTCCATTTTCAAATAACATTAAAATACTAAACAAGGGATCCAAGCATCATATACATTTTCAAGATTCAAACATTGACATTCATTTCCTTTTGAAATATTATTGCTTGAGTTGAGTTTGTAGTTTCAAAGGACACTTGGCAAACAATATCAATATGGATTTTAGGTATTTTTTTTCCAGTTTCAAGCATTATCACATAGATATTTGGTTAAGGTAGGCCTATAGGTATTTTATGAAAATATATTTGGAATTAAAATTGGACGTTGTTTAAAATCTCTAGAAAATATTTATATATTGAGATTATTTTATTATTCAAGCTAGAAGACAAAATGCATCCTATAGACATTAAGATGATTGAGATTTACAATATTCACTCCTTAAATAGGATGATGTGTTGTCTATATTTGTACATGATATACACTACAAACTATAATTTATGAAGTGAAGGAATACATGTCAAGGTACTAGAATAAAATAGAGGTAAAGATAATCATGTTTATATTGAAGTAACAAATTACAAAAGTAATTACAAAACAATGAAATATCATAAAAAATAGGATGAAGATTCGAAATGATGGGGAACAAAATTAGAGTTGGTAGGTGTAAGGAAAAATTACATAATATTTCCATGCATCCCCCAAGCCTAATGACAAGGCAAATTGAGTCAGTCTTATTTTACGAATTTTGTCAAATGGTTCACATGCCAATTAGATGGGTTGATAGTAGTGGTGAATTGGGCACAAATTTTCATTGAAACATTTTGCCAAACATTTTTTAGTGAATCAAATGGAAAAAAAGAAGTAACATAATTAATAAGTGTAACATTGGGTTAAAAACTAATTCAAGCATCTTCCAAGCCCATGTTATATGGAGAAGGCTAATGAATAACAATTTAAAGGTCTTTGAATCATTTTGTCAAATAGTTTGGTGTCCTCCCCTAGGCATACTATAGCCTCATGGTACATAATGAATACAAGATGTAATAAATTAAAATGCAAATTCAATTAGTGAGTGAGTGATTTTGTTGTTCTAGAGCATTTTGATACCACACAAAACTATGGTGACATGACACTTTACCACCATGGATTGAACTAAAATGAATAATAAGTGTTAATTTATCTTTCGTATAATTGCCTTATTGGGTGTAGTTCATACCCTATTGGATTAAGCAATGTAGAGAAGGGATTTTTGAGAACTATGAATATGAATTTGTGTGCCTTTTCCATTGTTATATGTGTGTGATAAGCAATGAAATATATATTGAGTTTGGATCATCCTAACCCAATGCCATAATGGTCTCGTATATTTCATCAATGTGTACCTTATCTTGTATAGGTATAGTTAGGTTTGGCATATTTTTAGATTTTCTCAACTCCATGGTTTTAAAAGATCACCAAACATGGAAAGAATATAGAATGGCTTATAGCTAGCCTAAATAAAATACGTAATTAGAAAAATAAAAGATAATTAATAATGATGATGCCCAAAAATCATTGCATCCTAAAATGATGGTCAACAAACCTTGACATAAAATTGGGGAGTGATGGATTTCTTAGATCCTTTCAAATAGATAGGTATGGTTCTATAATAAAAATCAAGAATCTAGATTCATTTCATTGTGCATTGTAAACTACCAAATAATTTGAATGGGTGGTATTCATGGAAGTAAATGAGTTTATAACTCCTATCTAATATATTCAAGAATAATCCATGACCATTTATTTATTTGAAATAAATTGTATAGTCATTAGAGGTTGTTTCATATAATCAATACATAGAAATATGCACATAATGCATGTAAAATCAAGAGAAAATGTTTTTAAAATATTTTGTTTCATCATGCATATAGGATTTTTTTTGCATATAGATATGGGATTAGAGTAGTGGAGGTTTTCAAGGAGTTTGAGAAGGTATGATCTAACCCTGACAACTCGTGTTTACTCCCATATGATTGGGATAGGAAAACTAGTTGCTAGCTGGTCATTTGATAAATTACTTCATTTTAGAATTAATATTATTGTAAAATTCAAATTGAAAAGTTTATTTGAATATTGTAAATTTTCCTAAAAAAAAATAAAAAAATGAGAGGCAAATTAATAAATTTTCATATTTTAAAAGGAAAGGATTGTATAAAAAGGGAAAATTTTGGATTTTGTGATGGTTCTTATTTTTCTCAAGCTCTAGGAGAGAGTTAGCTACAATTTTATGTAGAACCATATTATTTTTAGTTTGGAGCAATGAAATACAAGCAATTGGGTGAGACTCTTTTATGTTTTTAAGATTTTAATATCCTTTGTTTATGAATTCTAAATTTTTATTTATAGATGAAGACTCCATTAAAATTTTGTATTTATTTGATTATGTGCAACCTATGATGTTTCCAAACCTTATGTTGAAAAGTCATTGTATGAGTGTTCTTTATGTACACAAGTTTTAGCATGTTTTATCTCAAAGAAATTTTGTACCACGTGTGTGGAATCTAGTTTGTTATGATACTTTGTGCTTCCAAGCATGCCATTTTGTTCTCAAAATCCATGTTTCTCCTATATTCATTATTGTGTGAGAGGAAGGATTTACATTTTTTTATTTAATATTGAGTTATCCTAGTGTTTCTCCACTTTTATCCTATTGTGGGTTTCTCCCTTTTCTCTTTTTAATTTTTATTTTTTTTCATTTTGTGATTTTATGTAAAACTTACAAAAAAACCCAAATTAATCATATCCTATGAGGGAACTACCCCTTTCAAAAGTATAGGAGATTCACCATTTCTATAATGAATTATCCAAATGTTGGTGAGTTATTGTAACTTTTCATTCGGTGAGTCATAAAACCAAGAAATATAAAATGTACCCAAATTTCTGCCAATAATAATTTCTCATATTTTTCTCCTAATCAACCCTCTATTGCACTACTCACTCATATAGATGGGGTGAGTAAATTATGGCATGAGTGATTTATCCATCTCAACTATCACTAACTAGTTCAATTCAATCATAATGACATGGTTTTAAGGTTGTCATGTGTTATTTTTATGATGGTTTTTTACCAAGATTGCATTTTTGGTAAGAATCCTAAAGATAATTATGTCAAAGGCAAAGCATGGAGAGCTAAATAGATATTAGAGCTAGGTCATGGTGATGTTATTGGTCCATTTATAGCTCCTTTATTCAAAATTATTAAACATATTATTACCTTTATTGATGACTTTTTGAGGTATTCTTGGGTGTACTTTATTATGAAAAAATATGAAGTTTTGATCATTTTTAAGGCTTCAAGGTACTTGTATAAAAATAGTCAGGTAAAGACATCAATATTTTGTGCACAGATAATTGTTGTGAGTATGTAGTAAATTTTTTGAGAAAATATATACTTCAAATGGTATTGAAATATAGTGTACAATTCCATATAGTCCTCAACATAATAGTGTTGCACATAAAAAGAATAGGTCATTGAAGTAAATGGCTAACTATATGCTAGACTCCAAGTTTATTACACCTCAATATTTGGGTAAGGGCATCAACTATGTTTTTTATATCCAAAACCAAGTTCCTCATAAATAATTGAATGGAGTCACTACTTTTAAATCATTTATTTGTTAAAAACTCATAGTTAAGCACTTTGATGTGTTTGGATATCATGTTATGGCTAGAATTCCTATGAATAAATATAAGGCAATAGAACCTTAGAGTCAGCCATGCATATTCATTAGATATCTTGAGGGTGTTAATGGATAGGATTCTCCATCCCACCAATCATGAGTTTTTTATTAAGATAACTATTCATTTTCATAAGGATTATTCAAACTCCACACTTGACACTTCTCCCTCTTCCTTGGATGTGCTATGATTTGATGATAATTTTGATGATTCAAATTGACTTAAGAAGCTTCTTGATGATCAACATTCTTATTCTAGTTATTATGATCAAATTAATGATGAATATTCACCTTCTCCTTTTCCCAAAATATCTTTAAATGATGAGGAATCTCCTCCTTACTCTGACATTTAGTCCTCTTTTGGATAGATAGACACTATAAAGTGTTTTTTATTAGTTGGAGATCCATCATAAACTAGGAAAACATGTTCACCATTCCATAATTCCCCACATGTATTCATTACATCTAATTCCTATTCATATTTGTTACATGAGGCATTAGTAACTCTTGAGTGGTATATTACTATTAAAGAGGAGTATGGTTCCTTGTTGAAGAATAAAACTTGGTATTTAGTCCATGTTCTTAAGAGAAGAAAACTTTTTTGATGTAGATGGATCTATTGAACAAAATTTATATCATATGGGTCTATAGACAAGTTAAAATCACATTTGCTAAAAATTTGTTTTTCTCAAGTTCCTACCATTGACTATACTGAGACCTTTTTCCTAGTTGCCAAAATAAACTCAATCAGACTCACTCTTTTTATTGTCACAACACATCACTAGTATGTTCATTAGATGGATGTGAAGAGTGTTTTTCTTCATGATTACCTAAAAAATAAAATATATATGGAGTACCCAAAAGGATTTGTGGAAAATTTTCCTTAGTTTATAGACTTTAATATTATATATATGGATTGAAACATGCTCCTCAATCTTGGTATGCCAAGATGGAATCTTTTCTTCTTTCATTTAGTTTTAATAGATACCATATTGATTTTAATGTTTAAATTTTTATGGTAGGTTGATTAACTATTGATTTTGGATCTCTATATGGATGACCTATTGATAATAGGGAGTTATCCATCCACCATTTAAATAATGAAAATTTCTTTATCTAATAGGTTCTCAATAACTGACTTGGGTTTGTTGTGTTACTTATTCAAGATTGAAATTTATCATTCTAACTATGGGATCAATATTTCAAAATCTAGGTATGCTCTTGATTTACTTTCATGTTTTAACATGGTTGACTATAAGCTATCTCCAACTAACTTTATATATAGTGTGAAGCTTGAGGCTGATTATACTTCTCCTTTATTTGATGCTACCTTATATCGACAAATTATTGGTAGTCTTATCTATATTACACAACCAAACCTAACATTTCATATGTTGTGGGCATGGTCTCTACACTTATGTAGGAACCACATTATATACACTAGAAAGTAGCTAAGTGTATTCTTCACTACATTTAGGGTACTCATAGTTTTGGGATTCACTATGGAATAAACATTGACATTGACTTGATTGGGTATACCAATTTTGATTGGGCTAGTGATATTCAAAATCATAAGTCTACTTTAGGATACAATTTCTCCCTTGGTTTAGGACCAATTATTTGGTCAAGTAAGAATCAAAATGTTATTATTTTATCCTCTAAAAAGGTAAAATATAGAGGAGATATTAATACTACCATTGAGGCTATTTGTATTTAAGGGATTCTTATTAGGTTTCATATCTAATTTTTATGACCAATAATTATCCTTTTTGATAAGCAAATCACAATCCATAGTTTTTGGAATTTGTTCCTCTATCAATGAACCAAGTATATCAAGATTCACATGAATTTCATTTAGGATATTATTTTTTAGCAAGTCATTGATCTCCACTACATCTATACCATAGAGAAAATATATGATATGTTCACTAAACGCTTAACTAAGAGTAAGTATATTAATTTATGGGCTTTTCTTGGGCTTTAGGTAGCTCCATCAACCTCCTCTATTGGGGGGGGGGGGGTTTCTATATACTTAGGTACCATTTTAGGCCTTGTTATTGAGACCCTTTTCTTCCATCTTCCTAAGATACATTTAAGAAGTGGTGTTATTTGTAGGTTTTTGTCCCATTTAATTATTTTTTTACTACACATGTTTATTTTCATTAGGTGTTATTATAGGTCATTAGATAATATAATCCCATATTCATGAGGATGTATGATCACATCTATCTTCCCCCTATATATGTACCTTTCTTAAAAGTTTTTGGGATAATGTAATAATAATGCTTATATTGTTAATAATTCAATATTTCAATTATTGAAGACTTGATTCTTATATCTCATGTTTAATTTGGCTTATAAAATAGGTATCTCTTATTCTTAATTTATTTTTAATATGTTAGATATTTGTACTTTGTGTTTACTCAAACCTTGATCCTTGATTATGGCATAATCTGACACTACTTTACCCTATACTTTGGGCTTACCCTACTATCATTGGGGAAACTCCTTTATTCCTAACTGATAGATTAAAATCCATATTAGAACTATTTATGGAGTTACCTTTACTTTCATCTCTCTTCATGGCATCATTTCCAATGAACTGATTCTTGAATCCCATCTTCACACTTTAGATTGACTTGATGATACATGTATGAGTCATTTACAACATAACAACCAATAAAAAGTTATATTTATAAATAACATAGAAACAAATTCAATGTTTTTACTTTTGATCTTGGAGATTAAGTGTTTAAATTATATTACGCCAACAACAAAGAGGGAAAGTATGCCCAAAAGTGGTGGGTTACTTACCTAGTTAAAGACATCCTTGTTCCTAACACTTTTATATTATAGACAAACAAAATATATATCTTCAAAGAATATATCAATGCTTAGTTATTGAAAAATTATTTTTCTTGACATATGTTCTTCTTAGTTTCCTTTTATTTATTTATTTTCATTTTATGTACATATTACTTGCGTGTTTAGAGTTATTTTGTATTATATTGAGGTAACATTTCTTGTAGGATATACTTTTATGCTCTTATATTTCACCTTAACCTTATTCTATCTACATGGCTAAAGGTTTATTTCACATTATCCTTAGTACCTATGCTTGGTCCTTAGTTATTTTGTCATTTTTATACTTATTTGTTTCTTAGTTATTGAGTTACATGGTGAGACATGGATAATCAACTAGGCCCTCCTCATAAATGTTCATCCTCTTTATCTTTATTTATACATTCATTTATTTTATTTAATCAACCATTATTTACTTTATGATTATTTGGTGTCTTTTATCATTATATACACCCTTTGGGTCTTCACTATCCTTTCTATACTTCATAGTTTTATCATACTTTATAGATTTATATTTCATGCACCTCTTTTACTTTCAATTTGTGAGTTGCATGGTAAGAATAGTGAATCAACCAGACCCTCCTCACTAATGCCCATCATTTTTATAGTTGGATTATTATAAATATAAGGTAATGGTCAAAGATTATTATTTTGATAGCTTAGAGTTAGTCATAGTCTCTTATTTTAAAACTATAATAGTCTATCTCAATGTTCTCATCCATATTTTACCTTCTCTTATGATGATGTTTCATACCTAATTATCATTGTACCATCTTCCCTTACACGGTTTTTTTGTGATTGGGCAAACCTAAGTGTTTTATGATATTTTCCCTAATCTCCATATTCATTAATTTCCTTTTGGGCTCATTGAATTTAGATTCAAGATTTCACTATTTTTTAAATTACAAGTCTGAAGTCTTTAGGCATCATATTATTTATGTTATCCTCTCTAACATCTAAGTGTAATCTCTCTTATGATATTTATATTTAACACCCATTATTTATTTTTACAAATCGAGGAAAATATAAAAATACAAAATATTTAAAAATATTATCATAACAAAAATAAATTTTAAAAATAAATTTATACCATAAAATTTAGATCATACTAAAAACCATAATTGGTACACCTCTTATTCTAGTCAAACCTTCAGCTCCACAGTTGTCCCCATGATAGAAACAAGGTATATTGTGGTGAAATAGGATAGTATAATAAGGTAAGAGGTCTCTTTACATCATTATATCTTCTTAAATTCTAGTGCCACCTAATTTATCATAAAAATACCCAAATTCTCATTAGAACAAAAATCTATAATGGGTCATGAGGATTAGGGAACATGTTATGGGAAGGTAGGATATTTTTATTTTTATGCATGGTAGCCTTAATGGGATTATATTTATAATTAACTAGTTACCATAGGCTTGCTACATAAGTTTATGCAATGGGATAGGATTAGCCTATAACTATGTTATATATAAATATCTAGACTCTGTGAAGATTAATCAAAAGATACTAATGATAAGTTAAGTTTGGGTCATGACTAAGTATGGATCCACAGACCTAGAAAGAGGGGTACCTACTCACTAATATCAAAGGTAAGGGTTCAAAATCCTTTAGGCCTATGACATGAGCTAGCATCTTTAACTATACCTTAAATGATAAAAGAAAAGGAATTACCTAAAGGTAATGTAAGAAATTATGTAAGTATATTAAATTAAACTAAGGGGAAAGGGTTAGAATTATCAAAAAGGGTAAGAATCCATGGTATTAAAATGGGATCTTGGGTTACACAAAATTGGTCAATGTAAATTCCAAGTAATCCTATAGACACACTAAGTATAAGTGCAGGGAAATATTAGATAAGGACACACACACATACATTTATATTAAGAAATAAACAACATCTACCTAGTATGAAATAAATGAAAGAGCATAAGTTTAGAAATAATTACTTTGATGTAGACCAATAGAGCATCAATCTCTCCCTTTGCCAATGGTGATTTATAATATGTTGTTATTGTTATGGACATCAAAGGATGGATAATAGGATCTAATCCAACTACAAATACCCTATAAAATATCAAAGAATTACATAAGACAAGCTTATTTCAAGACAAAATTCTACCTATAGTTCTTCCAAATAGAGTTATGGTAGAAGTGTGAGCTTAGGTAGAGCATATATGTGATAAATGTTGTGTGTATCTAATTAGGAGACAAATATGACCTTTATATAGTGGTTAAATACTCAATCTTACACTATCCTGATAGTATCAACTAATATGATGAAGTTTAATTGGATATCAAGTGAAAATTAATTGAATCAGTTAGGCATTTAGTTTGGAAAGACTCATAACTACATTTACTCGGTCAATGTAGATTTGAAATACATAGAAATGCATTAACCTAACCAATGCAATTAAAAAGACTTAGACATGTTAAATTATGTAGTATATATATAATAAAAATGCCTATATGTAAATTTAAACTTATAATTTATGTTTTACACACACACATACAAATTCAATATGTTTAAGAGTGGTTTTTGACCTCTAGGAGTTATAATCCATAATCTAGGATTTGGAGGGTCCAACTAGATTTTAGACATAGCCATATTTTAGGGTTTAAAGATTTCAAGGAGACATCATAGGAAGTAAATGGGTGGACACTATATAAAAGTGGGAATGATTATTTGACTTATAATATCATGATATGGATAACAACATATATCTTAAAGAACCAGAGGCATGCCCACTCCTTTACTGGTGCACCCATTAAGACATACACTTAAGGAGATTAAAGCTTGACATGTTAATTCAAGATAAAGTATTAGTTAGTGATAAAGTTTTAAATAATAATGTGTATACATATTCACCACAAAAATCTCACCAAGTTTTGTAATGGTTCAACGTGGGTACTTTGGTAAAAACATAGAAACATAAGAAGTAAGCTAACTCAAATGAAGTGCTTAAATAAATGTTAAAAAATGAATAATTGAAAGTAAAATATATATACCTTGACCTACCTTTACACTAAATGCCTACATAAAAATATCATAGTATCAATAATGGATGGCACAATACCTAAGTTTTATAAACACTAAGATACAAGACTAAAATAAGAAATAATGTGTGCGTACATAGATGGTCAAAATAGAAATGGAATTTTTTTTAAAATAATTAAATCAATTAGAAAATTAGAAGTTTTGGATCACAAAGTCTAGTTTAAAACAAAAAATACAATAATCTAATGAAAAATGAATGTAGAACACACTAAAAATGTTTACATTACATGTAAAACATTGTCAGCAAGTGAAATATCAATTTGTGGAAAATCATATGGAGATATGTAACTAAATGAAATGTGATCTCATGTAAGACAAGCATGAAAAATTAAACATGAAGAAAATATAAATCACAAAAAAATAAAGTGTAATTTGAAATGTAAGATAAATATGTCAATTCAAACATAAGGGGGAAATTTTATGTAAAATGTCCTATGTAAGATAAGTGATATCAAACAAGAACAAAAATGTACGTGAAAAATATCTAAGGAATGATAATTTAGAATTAGTGCTTGTACTAAAATATAATTTAGGGAAACACAAATACCTAATGACATTAATATAATGAAAATGAGATGTTATAAGTGATTATGATGGGGGTTTTTTGAGGAAGGCCTAGTCTTATCTGAGTTCTTCTAATGAAACTCACAAACTAAAAAATGAGAGGAATACGTAGGAAATGTTATAAAATATGTGAATAATGAAAAAGAGATACCAATGAATGGGAATATCAAGATAATATAATTTAAATAACAAATTTAAGGCACCACATAGGTGACTTATAAATCTTGGTAGGAATGAGAGACACTAAACAAGTGGGAAAGGATAATAACTATCAACATCAAGGACTTAAGACACTCTAAATAGTGAACAAAAATATTGGGATGACAATTTAAGTACATAGATCATCCTATATATATATATATATATATATATATATATATATATATATATATATATATATATATATATATATATATATATATATATATATATATATATATATATATATATATATATATATATGAAATTAAAATAGATCCTACCTTATCAAAATGTGTTCCCCACTCTTCAATAACCCTTACAAAGCCTTATTATACTATGAATATTGAGTACTTGTGTGATAAAGTAGGTGGAACTAAAATTTAGTAAGATATTATGATATAATTAGACCTCATACTCTTGTCTACTAACCTACCACACCCTAGTGGACTTTGTCTCTATCATGAGGCCAACCATGAAGTTTGAGCTTCGATTGATAGAAAAGATGTGCCAAATAAGTATCATATCTTTTGGTGTGATCTGAATTTTAGGATATCATTTGTCTTTTAACATTGCATTTTCTTATGATATATATTTTAACTCTTTTATATTTTTCTATTCCTCCTCTGTATAGATTCAAAAAACTAAACATGGACGAAATAGGTAGATAACACAAGATATATTATGTTTAGGCATTAGAATGGGGAACCTAAATATCATGGTGTCTAAATATTCCTAGACTTTCCCACATGCAAGTGTCAATCTCAAAACTTACTTATGTGTGCCTAAAAATGAAAGGAAAGAAGGGGAAGATGGGGATCATGTAAGATCCATCCATGTAATAAAGGTGATACAATAATGAATATGTTAATAGTTGGTCTCAAGGAGGGAAAAAAAATCTATAAAAATGGGATGGTATTATGCTATGATAGTCATGTCACTAAGGAAGTTGTATGAACCTAAAAGGGATATAACACAAATAATAATTAAAGTAAGTAGTCATCCCAAAATAAGGAGTGGGGGCGTAAATGATCATCCCAAAAGAGGGGGAAAGTAAATAAGGGCCAAAGTATCAAAAGGGTACTAAGGTAAAAATGATAAAAATGTAATAAATGATAACAATTAAAATGATATTTAAGTACCATAAGGGAAACAAAAAGACAAAATTAAAATGAAATAAAAATAAGAACCAAAAAGGAAACAATGGTATACGTAAAATTAAATGAAACCAAAGAATCATAAATGAGACAATGGTGCCAAAAAATGATTAGAAAATAAATAAGACACACAAAAACATATAAAAATGAGATAAAATAATAAGAAAACACTATGCTAGTATATATATCAAAGGAGAGCATGTGGAATGTGATCATGTGCATCTCTTAAATTTTATTGAAGTTTAATATGGTGATGATAGTAAATGGATGAAATATTTTTTAAGGGTATTTCATGGGGAAAAATAAGTATTAAGAGACCAATTTATAAGATGTGTTCTTTTCAATATACCTTAAAATAATGGATAAGATTAAAAATGGGTAGTTCAAGATGCCCCAAAATGTATAGTATAAATAGGATGGGCATCATACGATGCCCCAACATTCAAAAAAATAAAAGGATGGGCATCACAAGATGCCCCAACCTATGGGATATAGATGTGTAGGAGATAACCTCCATATTTATAGGCTTTGGAATGATGTCATAATATGTGTGGAGTTGTGTGATAATATTAATTATGGTATCTAAGTTAATGTTGAGATATTTAGGAGGTGATATAAAATTATGATGAATGGTAATAGCCATGTTGATATAGTCTAAATAAATAAAACTAAAAACAATTATATTATCCATGTTGATACAATTTGATAAAAAAATATTGAATTTGATTGTATCATCCACATAAACACAACATTAGGATGTTATAGAAATGATATGAACTATATATTCTAAGTCAATATAGTCTAGTGAAATAGAAAAGTATGGTGAAATATGATTGAAGTGGGAAATATCAATCAAGTCAATGTAGTATAATGAAATAAATTGAATTATATTGGCACAATATGTGTCATGGTTGATGCATTTTATTATGGATTAAATAATTATATCAACACTTTTTGTGTTATGGTTGATGAAATTTTTTAGATGTGAAATAGCTATATTGACATAGTCTAGTTGGTGGTTGATGGATTTTAATATAACTAAATTAAACTAAACTATATCAGGATGGATGATGTCATCTAACAAAATTGATTTAGGTAAATATTAATAAATGTGATGATTAAGACACTTGATGCAATATTCAAGATTATAATAACCTATAATGTGACATGTTATGGGCATTTTAACTAGCCATTGATGTTGGAAACTCTTAGTCTTGCCAACTTGATTTGATTTTCTTGTTCCTAATAAATACCATGTTTTCACCTTGGTGTCACCCTATTTTCCCTCTTTCCATTTTTATCCCTTGATAAAAAAAAATTTCCCTAAATATTCCCCATCTTATTTGTCTCTTATTCTCCATCTCTTTCAAACATGGTATAAATATGGTATTTATAGCTTTTCCATGTTTAAAATAGAATCTGCATCCTTGAGTTGTTTTGAGATGCTCTCTTAATTATGGAATTATAATTCTATTATTACTCTTAATTATGTATAGGATCTTGAATTTTATAATCTATTTTTAAAATCCATTTGATTTCATTTTTCCCTTTCATGTTTCCATATTTCACCATTTTACAGGACAATTAGTCTAGTTTCTACCTTTTCGCATATTTGTTTGAGTTTTATTTTTTACTTATCCTACATTGGTGTTTTTTATCATGTGATATTTATATGTGTCCCTCATTTGATTTGGATTTTTACTTATCTTTGTATGCATTTTTGGGTTTCCTAGTCATAAGTAACATTGGCATTTACGCTTGCCCTTTTTCTAATATTTTTTATTTGCTTATATATTTTGGTTTTAACCTAGCCTTATCAATATTAGCTTGCCAATTTCACTTGTATTTAATAATTTATAAGAATTTTTTTATTATATTCATTTATTTACCATCATGCCTACACATGTCTCACTTTTTCCCATTTTAGCCTTATATCCTTATGATTTCTCAAATACAATTATTGTTCCCTCCATAGTTGATACTATGTTATTTTCATGCATTAATTAAGTGGAAAGGTCACTCAAGGTATGAATATGTTAATTTTATTTATTCATTTATCATTAGGTATTTCAAAATTTATTTTTCGTTTACCTTCTTTTGTGTTTCTATGTATATATTACATAGTAACATCTTGTGTTACACTACTGTGACACATGATGACCTTTAGATGGGGAATATGTATACTTTTGATATTTTTCACATTATAACTTTAATAACACTTTATATTATATCAACTTGTTAATGGATAACCATACTTGAGTGCACACCTTAAAGGATGCATTGAGAATCAGGTGGGCTCAACTCATGGTACTTGTTATATCTAAAAATTTCACCCTATGAGAGGGTGATTAAATCCATATCAACATGATATATTCAATGGGATTGAATCTAGGTTTTGGGTGACTTCTAAGTGAGTCAAACCTATAGATTTAAGGGTTATCTCCCTTAGTTTGTCTATTTAAGATCATCACCTAAATTACTTGCTCATTTATATGAAAAGGGAGAGAGATAACATAAAATAAATATATCCTAATAAGGTGATGCACCAATTGTAACCTGACCACTACCAACCAATTTTAATGACACTTTAAGTAAAAGCCTAACTTTCACATGACACTACTCCAAAACTACCCTTGCATTAGTATTTCTCATGGAAGTTTATGAAGCTAACTTAAGCTAGGAGGGATAATCTTAAGGTTAGTAATTGAACTTGTGGAAAGACAAATAACTAAAACTCATGAAACACTTCATTATAACACTTTAAGAGACCTAAAATAATCTATCAAATCTGAGTATAAAAGCAAACAAGGACAATATGCTAAGGAAGAGAATCTATCACTTAGCAAGATCATCTAGTTAATAAACACATTGAAATAAATAATGGAGAAGGTAAAATAGATCATTATTTATTTATTAGAGGATTAAAATTAGTATGTGTTTTCCATATTTAGGTGGAGGATATGAACTTATCCAAAAGTGGCTCAATTATAGAGAATGTGAGAGAGAAGAGAGGAAGGGTATAGGAAAGAGACAATAGACAAGTGTCATGTGAGTTAAAAATAAGAGATGAGATATATAAATTACTCAATAGGTCCTATATAACATGTTTTTATCCTATTAATATGTTATAACCATCCATGTGGTGTGGGATTTGAAATGGTAACTTGACACCTTCACTAGCTTCTTGAAACTCTTCTTCTCGACATTTTTAAGGACAAGTAGCCTTCTTGATGGTCAGATAAATTTCTTATACCTATTTTCTCTACTACTGACACCTCTCAACTAACCCAAATATTCTCTCTTTGACACATCGCCTCTTTCTTATGAAAGGTGTTTAGAGGGCTCTTCATTTCCTTAGGCCTATTTTATACACAAGTGTCAAAACTTAGTTTCAGTTACTTTAGCTCATCCAAAATTAAAGGATGGCATATTCATACCATATTTGGCCTAAAAAAATTCATTTTTAGGCCTAAAACTATCCCAAAGAAGTCTTTGTCTAACATAATATCTAAATAGACCTCATTCTTTGTAGCCCTGAAATGATACAAAACTCCTTATGTGAAATAAAGTATAAAAGGTGTTGAGAATATAAGGGAATATTCTTGTACCCTCTATGTCTTTATAGATCTAGGTTTAATTTCATGCCTTGAGAGTGAGTGGATATGTCCTTTTCTACCCTTTCTCTCTCCTAATAAGGCCTCAATTAGCCCTCCCTACCAAGAGAGTTAAAAATGATTAAATAATATTCCCACATGTTTTAAATGAAAAATAATCATGTTATTCACTTAGAAAATATCCTCCCCACTTCCATGATAATTTTAATGTTTTGAATCACTATACAGACCTAAAAAATAGCCAAAATTAGTCTTTTATCCCTAATCCATATGACTCTATATAGTAATGTAAAATTAAATGGAATGGGATGATACTTACGTGAGTTTTGAGTATTTTCTAATTGGTTTGAAATATTGTATGACCCATCTCGAGGTGTAAATATTCATTTCTCTCTCATTAGGTCCTTATGACTCTCCTAGGTAGCCTAAAAGTGACTTAGGTTATTAAGGATGATTCATAAAGTTGGACATATGAATTAATCAACCAATTCTACAAACTATAATTCCAAAATGGTAGTCAAATTTCCCTAGGAGCCCAAGGTCTCATGCAAATCCTCCTAACCATACCAAGGAAAATAAAGTGACCTCTTAGGTTAGAAACAAGAATTATATGAGGACAAGTAATATTGAGGTTTGTAGGTTCATGTTAATAAGTTATTTTAAGATATAATGACCCTTATGAGGTATATGAAATACCCCTTGACATCTTCCAATAGTTATCTAACCTCCTTCATCCATAACTTTATGCAACATGTCCTTATTTTAGGCTTAGGGTTTGTAATCTAAATTTACTATCATACCCTATCTCATTATTATAGGTCTTAGAGATCATGGAATGTTATAAAATTATATGAACATCCATTCAAGGTCTTCAAGTTTAACTTAGCTCATTTCGCTTGATCAGCCATCTGTTAAGCCCTGACTACCTAGACAAAGTTTATATAGATAATTTGAATTATATTTCACTAAGTTTACTTATTGATTGTAATATTATAATAAGATATTTGTGTAGGTATTTTAAAATATAATTAAATTTCTCAATTCCCACCCTAACTCCAATAGATTTACCATCTCTTAACTATCTATCCATATGGGCCTGAGTACACAACTAGAGCTATGTAGAGTTGAACAGAGTCATATTATGTGTGTTTGCTTCTTGATTTAACTTGAAGGTTTGATAAGACAATGTTTACACTATGTAATTATACTTATAACACTTTACACTCACATAAATCATTATCTATTGATCATCTTATAGCCCCTCAAACTCTTCTCAAACATGCACAAACTCCCATAGAGAAAGCAAAACTATAGGTTACTATTCGACTGAGTAGGTAGAAGTATCTAATGTTTTTTCATATTTAGTTGGGTTATAAGGTGATGTGAGGATCTTTCATGAACATTTTTCCATTTTACAATCCCATAAGACCTCTTCTCTATTTCAAACAAACATCAATTTCTTAATATATAGTCCTATAATAGAGACTTATGTATGACTATTTATGTGGCCTTATATATATATATATCTATATATATATATATATATATATATATATATATATATATATCCAATACCAGATCATATAAATCTTAAAGGATATTATATATTATATTAATGGTGTTGTCAAACCATAATACCATTTTCCATGCCTTGAATCTCCAAACTCCATCCCTAGTTCTACTCAAAACCAATTTTCTCTAACTAGTTATAGGTGGTTGTCTTGAGATCTTTGAGTATATAATGTCTTGAAATGGCATTTTGAATTACACCATGGTGTTTTAAAGTGGTCATTCCATTTAGATATCACTCTCACTTCCTTAGGAATCTCTAATATTCTCAATATAACATCTTCAAACTTCTCATCCATAGAATATTGTAGGTATATCCTAGGCTAGGCCTCTTGGTTCAGTCATTCATCCACCTCTTGGATTTAAGTTCTTGTGAATTATTAATATTCCATGGAATTCATATTGAAACATCGCTATAATTTCTTCATATATAAGTATATATTTAATGAAACACTATAAACATTAAACTTTTAGTCAATATTGTAGACCTACAAGTATGTAGACTTATAGGTCTACAACCTATGATTTAGAAGATGTAAATTTCAAGAGTGAGTATTAGGATTAAAATATATTTATTTCATTTTATCAACACATATATCATGAATGAAACAACTCCCAATCCTTTATGACACATAAACACATCAAAACACCTATTATGTAGACACACAAAACACATAGTATATAAATGTGAATGGAGCTATGACTGTTACTTCAAACTTGTACAGAATACTCGGATGATCAAGAAGCCATGTGTGGATTGAGTGAGTATTTTAAGATCATAAAAAACATTGAATTTTATCAGACCACCTGGAGATTCTCTACAACACAAAAAACTAACAGTCACTTTGAAACTACTCACAAGAGACCACTTTACTTTGTAAAGGGGCATCCAAATGTTCCATGATGATGAATGAATTTATGGTAGGAATATAAAGACATATTATAACTAAAATCAACTAGTTTTAATCAGATATAACTCACACTTTTCACTAGAGTTTCTCTAAACACAGTTTGTGGGGTTTTGAGCTCTCAAAAAGTAGTCTGGGCTCTTATCAATTGTTCATAAAGATAAGAGAACCAATCCATTGACCAATGAAAAAAAATATAATCCCATAGGGATACAAAAATTTAGACAAAATATCAGATCCAAACTCTACCTTTATGACTTGTACCATCTGTTAGCAACCTAGATAGCACCTTAATTGAAGGTTGATTGCTCAGGATCTCCTTCACACCTAAACTAACATTGGAATGACCTGAGGTGTGGGACACTTGTACTCATACCATGCCTATAGTTTTTATGAGGCTATATCCTTTGATGTATCACTTTGATCACTATTACTAAAACCTGATGTGCTTCTAGGATGAAAAGTGTTATAAAGAAACTAAAAGGTAAATCCTATTATACTATTGGTGATACACTTATATTACTAGTTCATCCACTTTATTTGATCTCTTAAAACACTGATAAGACAAGCCAATAACTAAATGTACAACTCTAAATGACACTTATGCAATATTATTTCACATAGATGTTTCATTCATGAGGGAAATGATGGAATAAGCCTAATTTAAGGCATGAACCAACCAATTATATCCACTATTATCTCATTCAATTGACATCAACACTTAACATGACCTACATAAGATGACATACTAGTATCTAGGTGAGATTAGGACCTGACAAGGGTCAAACTGCTAGAGTCTAGTCATGCCCCAATGAGGGATCTGATAATTGGATTGAAAGCCTAATTATATAGAAGTAGAATAAGCTCTAGCAAATGTGTCATAGAGGGAAGAAAAATAATTCAACCTCATATTAACTCAACTCAAATTTTAGTTACAATCTTATAAAAATTCTCTAAGAAATCTATTTATCTTGAAAATCCTTGCATGAGCTTTCTTTGGAATTAGAAAGAAGAGGTGGGAAATATTTAAGTTGTCAAAATTCCTTGAATGATTTATATGCAATAATTTGGTGGATAACTCCACTTTAAGTGAGTTTAAAGTATGTGAATGTCCTCTTTTGCATGAATATCAAGAAATATGCATGATGATTAGTCAAGGACCATTAAACTAAAGTGATTGTCACTTTAGGGCTAGTTAACTCCAATTTTATCCTCCTTTGCATGAAATATCACTTGAAGGATGTAATATTCATGATAAATCCACATGAAGGGTAGATATTCATTGTGAAAACTCCATATGAAATTAATTATAGCATTTCAATGCCATTTTCATTTTTACTTGTTTGATCAAATAGGCCTAGTATCCTACTTATTACACTTAAATACCATTTAAACTTGCATGAAAACCATTAAACCTAAAAATAAAATGAAATTTAGGCTTGGAACAACTAATCATATCATTAGATAGGTCATTTTGATGGAGAAAGATCTGCAACTTAGTCAAACTAGTTGACTAGGTTAAATTAACTTGAATTTCCTATAGAATGATTTTTTGGGGTGAGCTGGTAAGGATAGATAAAATGATATTATTTATAATATTATTATTTTAGGATGAATAACAAGTCTCATTATTTACCCTCCATGGATTGGATTTCATTAGACTGACCTGTAGTTCTAATTTTATGACTTTTCATTTAAAAAACCCCATTTTATGCCATGATACATATAATTACATAAAAAAATGTACCATTTATAGGACCGTTTCTAAGTTAAATTCATTATTGAAAATGTTTAAGGTTTATCTATGAGGTTTTTATTGCAATAAAATCAACTTTTTTGAAAACTAGTCATTATGAGGGTTTGGGAGGGTTTTGGAGGTGAACCTTCTTAACAATTATTCATAAGGTATAGACCTCCAAAACCATACTTATTAAAATGTATTTTTATTTAATACACCCCTTTAAATTCTTTGATAATATTGGGTTCCCATGTAAAAGGTATGAAAATATATCTACATAAAGAAATTTGCATATAGGGTTTTGCTTGCATTATGGATAGCTTACACTCTTAGCGAATGATCATAAATTAAATCACATAAACCAATGTTAATTTTTAATTAATTATAATTTTATATGGGTCCTAAATTAATTATAATATTCTTTAACCAAAATCTTCACATGGTGAAAGATACAAGCACTTGATCAGGTGGTTCAAATGGGTGTCTTGATTACAGAATTCAAATTTATTCCCATGGACCAAAAATTCCTTTCCTCATGATATTTATTGATTTAATAAATATTAATTGGACCTTAAACATATATCATCTCATTATTTATGTGTCATATTTCTTGATAGGTCTAAAAATGCCTTTTGGTGCTATAGGCCTTTTAGGCTTAAAACTAAGTTTTGCCCCAAAAATTAGTTTTGATGATTTAAACACATGTAGGATGACATGGGGGATAAAATAAAATTATTTACATGATAATTACCTGATTAAAATTTAATTATCTTCTTCAAATGATCAAAAATTCAACTTTGATCTTTATGCCTTTAAGACTACCTATGGGGTTTCTAACTTGCATATGTGTTTGTTTGGAGTTTAGAGTGTAATAACCTCTCAAAATATGTATGAATATTTTAAAAAACTATCTCAAGATTTAAAACAACTTGAACTAACTTATAAATCTTTGTTTCACCTTGAAACCCACAAGAACCTCTTCTAGTTCCATCACAACTATCTTGAGACAAGTAGGGGACTATGTCAAAATAGTGAGCATATACCCCTATAAAATAAACTATATAATGAAATTAGAATATTTATAATATCATAATGATTAATTGTAAAAAAATTGGTCTTGATTCCATTTTTAAGGCCTAAAAATATCAAAAGTTTATCAAAACTACCTCTAAACACTAACTATGTATGCACTGACTATGTCTTCATGCTTTACCTCCTTGGCTTGAGTTTGAATATGGTAAATATTATTTTGATAGATTATATATAATGTCATCACATGTTATCTCTTTGCATAAATTACCTTGATTTTTCTTTTTTTCAATAGATGATGATGGAGGAATTTAACCTTTGAATGGTTGTAGGTATACATACTAAAGCTAGTTGTAAGTGTGTCATTTAGTGTTTTGAGTCCCTATATATGTTTAATAATGGTTTCAAATCTCATTATCTTCTTTAGTTCATTCCCCCTACCAATTTGAAGACAAGACTATGCCTATGTGGCTATAGGTGTGCCTCTTTGGGTGAATTTCACTATGTCTTGTTAGAAATCTCTCCATCCTCTTAGTGATTTTACCTTATAATTCATCCTTGAAATAGTCTCTCGAATAATGAATCACCTCTCTAAACCTTGTGCTTGAAAAACCTTAAACTTTGAGATGGCTATGTTATTCTTTACATGGTTTTAAGTGTGGTTTTAGGGTTGAAACTAGATTGTGTCTTGAATGTCATTGAGAGTCTATCTATTGAAACATTATTGACAACCTCATGATACCCTCATCATGGAAAAAACCCTAAAAACTTCATGTCAAAAGAAAAGACCTCACACAATCTAGTTGACTACCAATATGCTTGGTAAGTACTCTAACTAGCTATAGGTGGAGATAGTTTCTTGACAATGAAAGGAATAAGGTCCTTATCATGGAATAACTCCTTGACACCAAAATTCATATGCATCCCTTTATAATACTATGTTTTATAAATGCCATTACATCATACCCTTAATCTTTTAGATAGTATTATTTTCTAAATGTACTTGACTATGCTTATGACTGTAGGTGTGTATGGACTATAGCAAGATGTAAGATGATTAGAGAGATTTGATAACAAACAATGTGATAATAGATGATAACATGGTATTTACTTGTCAAAATATATCTCTCATTATAATAACCTATCTTGAAATCTTCAAACCTTGAAAACCTATTGCATAGTACTCTCCATCCCATTGGTTGTAGCTTGATTGACCTTTATACAAAATTTGACATGAATGAAGGTGATAGGAGAGTTTTAAACATGATAATATGGCCATGAGTTTATCTTTGAATGATATTTTCTTAAATATCTCAATAACCTCCCTTGAAAGTTCTCCTTCATGAGAAACTCCCTTAAAGCATTGTCTCTCCTTCTTGATTGTAGGTTGTAATTTAGGTTGGTTGTAGGTCTCTTTGAGCTAGTTTGAGTCATTAAATGCTTTGATTATATCCTCTTTAATATAGTTTGAGGTTAAAATCCTCACTATTCATGCATACTCATACTAGTACTAATAATCATTAGATAGAACTAAACCTAATAAACTACCATCTCTCTTGACTTTAACATGCTTGGATTGTTGAAACTTACCTATAGGTATCATAATGGGACTTGATTGGTTATTTTTAATGTCTTATTTGTTTATGATATGACTATTTTTCATAGTATTGAACAATAAACCTACATTGATGTCCATTTTCACATTAAGAACTTGATATTCTCTTCAACATCACTCGTTAAGAAAATTAAACCCTATTGTATGTGTATGTGGACTGTATGATTGACTGAGATGAAATGACCTTGAGAAGATCACATTAATCTTAGTGAGTTTGACATTGATTCATGAAAAATTTAAAGGAGTTTGAAACAAATACCACTTATAATATACCTTTCATCCCTTCCTTTTCATCATTTCCTTTCCATTTGAATCCTTTGACTCTGTTTGTACTCAAGATTTTCTATAAATTGGTCATAGGTTCAAATCTTGGTTTTGCATTAACAAAACCCCAAGGCTAATTTAATTCTCTCATTACTCTTGAAAACCTTTTAAAGTTCAAACTCTCCCTTCATATCCCTGATTTGACCTAGAGTTGCATTTTGACCTCATCCCTAGCCATCATGGTTATAGGTGGCTATTTTTCCTATGTTTTAATCCTATTCAAAACCTTGACTATATATCACTTTGAACAAACTTCTCAGCATCATTATTTAACCTATTTTTTCTCATAATAGTCATGCATTTAGTGGTTCAATTGGTCCCCTTATCATCTTAATAGGTCTTAATATTGAGGTTGTAACCCTTTTATCCTATTCAGGATTGTAGGTGTCTTTGAGGATAATTGATTGTAAGCATGAATGAATCTTAAACGTTTATGACATGAATAGAGTCATTATGATTTAGAATCATTCATTGATGGTATTTATTCATCACACTCTTATGTCATAATCAAAGCTTTTCAATAATTATGCCTTTCCTCACTCATATGATGACTGTGTTATGAATAAGTTGTATGGATATGATTGAGTTTGAATTTGAAGGTCTTGAAACATGAACATGAGTCCTCCTTCTTGTACACTTTATAAAATAGGAAAGAATAAAAACCTTGTTTAAGAGATAACTTGAAGTCAAACCTTCCTTTGTACTTTATCTAAAGCCATGGTCTTTACTTTGTTTCCTATAGGTCATCATTTTATGACAGCTCGGTAGGGTTTTCAAAGTCCTTACAGTCCTTTATACTCATGATGGTCTCTAGATTATCCTAGCTCTGTATTGATAGTGCTTTCATGAGATGGAGGAGGATGAAAGGGTGGTGAGAGATGGTAATGTGAATTGAAACATGGAGGGTGGAAAGAGGCATGAACATAGTGGTAATGGTTATGTATGATAGTGTTATGGGAAGGAATGAAAGTGGAAGTGGAAATGGGCATGAAAGGGGAATCCAAAAACACTTAAAGGTCCTATGTAAGGATGATCCCATCCTCTACCATATATGACAATTTTTAGGATATTTAAGGATCATAATAGGGTGAAAAATAATCATAGGAGTCTTTTAAAAACCTTAAAATATGTTAATTTCCTAAAATTTTGCTAAATTAGGATTCCTTAGAGATGCTTGAGAGCATAATGGTGGTCTT
This sequence comes from Torreya grandis, assembly GCA_037957365.1. NCBI lineage: Eukaryota > Viridiplantae > Streptophyta > Pinopsida > Cupressales > Taxaceae > Torreya > Torreya grandis. The sequence goes on along the minus strand of JARHVA010005653.1, from coordinate 266,073 downwards.
ATTTTTATGAGTGATGAGGAAAAATTTAATAATATAGGATGAAAATTTAATAACATGAAGGATAAACTTGGAAACATGAAACCAAGAAAACTTTGAAATCCTTTCTCTCTCCTACATTATATAATTCTCTTTCTTTTATATATACAATAAAAAATTTGATTCTCTTTCCTTCATGAGCATTATTTGGTACTGATATATGTGAGACATAATTCATTTCTACCATGTAAATTAATTAAATATTCTAAATAATCCTTAAAAACTTGAATTTCCATGAAATGATGCTTTGGTGAGGAGAATTTGCAAAAAATGGATTGCCTTTATGGATGTAAGACTGCTAATAGACACCCTTACTTCTAAGGGATGGTTCATGAAGGATAGGAGACCAAATTTATAAACAATTAATCTAATATGAATATATTTGAGTCTGATTTATTTTAACAAAAGTCTAGACTTGGACTCTCTCTTTCATGGTTGTACCATCATCAAACCTAGAAGGCTCTCACTATGTGCAAACTAGTAAGGTGAAGATATGAACCAGTTTTGGGCCTATTTGGATTCTAATGGCCATAATATTCCTTTGAGATACTTTAAATTCCTTAATAATATTAATTTGAACCTATTCTATATAGATGGTCATACAATTCTATACTTTACCTTGTAAAGATGCATGAAAATGGTCTTTCTTTGCCTTTATTCAAAACTTGAGTTTGGAACCACCACTTAATTTTCATGAAAGGTAATTTAAAAAGTAATTTATCATTATATAAGAAATTTTTGATCTATTTACATTCTTTTGTGGCCAAATTTAGCACATGGGAGATAAAAATATGCCCCTTTTGACTTAAATTTGCATCGAATGACCTTTTCAGGTTATGAAACTTTATGACTATGGTTAAGTCATGTATAAGAATATGTTAAAAGTTATTTGAATAATTTTATGACATTTTTTAATACTAATTTTATCATTTAAAGACAAAAAATATTCCTTTTTAGGCAAAAATACACAGTTTTAGACTAGCATGAATGGCTCAACAGTACCAGGAAAAGTTTTGAATTGTATGTGTTGGTATTTAGATTTGACAGGCCAAATTACCAACACCATCTACCTAAAATTTGTTTTCACTATATTTTGAATGGATAAATGGAGGAAATAAAGATATGTATGCAATTGTGGAGCTTGAAGCCTCTTCCCAAGATGGTTTCTAACTTGTAAAAGTATAAAGGACATTCTAAAGCTATTTTCTCTTGCTAGTAACTTCAAGAGTATATAAAGCTTCCTCTAACTCCTCAAACAAGCATTAAATTTCAATAAACTAACTTTTTTATGATTCATTTTATAGATGTGGTAGTTGATTAACTTTTCCTAAGTCCTTAGAATGTGTGTTACCAATTTTTCCTTTGGAGAACTTGGACATATTAGAATTAGCCAAAATATCATTTTTCATGCATTTTTACCCCATTCAAGCTATAAAATGAGCCTCATATATTCCAAAACTTTATGAGACATTGTGAAAATGTGTTTGACACATGGAATAACTTTAATTAACCTCTAATCACCTATTACACAACTTGACCATGTTTTATCTCTCAATGACACCCCTAGACCATTATATGACCACAATATGAAATTACCTTAACTACTTAAAACTAACCTTAAAAAATGATAAAAATGTTAAATGAATATTTATAGGTACCTTATAATACTGACAAGGCCACATCATAAGACCATGATAAGTTTTAATTTATAGGGGAGTGACCAGTTTGACTTGGGGTCAAATTTGGTCAACATTTTTGGTGATTCATAGGCATATCATGCCTGTAATGTTAATAAGACCAATAGCCTTGCATGTCCATCAGACAATGGAGTCTCTATTACTTAGTTTCAAACTTGAACATGATCAACAAACTAATTTACCTCTAAAACACATAAAATAACATAACAAAAGACAAATCAAATAAAGACACACATACATGTGTTATTAATCACTTAGGGAACCCAATAAGAACTTAATCAAACTATACTATATACAAACTAACATAAAACAAACTTTCTCCTCCTAGATCAAAGGGTAATCTTGCATAATCATTTTCTCCATGAGATGAAGGAGAGAATGAAGCAAGTTATCTTTTAATATTTTGTTTTGATGTATTCAACTCCTTAATTATTTCTACTCTCTTTGTCATGATCTCAAATTCAATTATAAAAGCTATAAACATATCCCCTATGAGGGTGAATTCTTCTTTCACTTTCACAATATTCTCATGAGGCTATTTAACTTCAACCTTATCATATGGTGCTTCATCCAGGCATGATTGATTGACCTCCATGGCATATTTAATGGCATTAGACTTCTCATCAACTTCTACAATCTCATTAAGCTCCTCAAGGAGCTCAGCATATGTGGTTCATACCATGTTATTCATCCCAATATTCATCATTTTCCTCAATGAAGACATCTTGTTTGATCTCATTATGCACATGACCTTTAACCTTCCAAAGTCATTTAATATCTTGAAGAAGTTAAATATGATACTACATATCATATTTATTTTATTTGTCTTCAAGAACCACAACATATTCAAACTCATCTTCTTGGTAATTGATCACTTGGTTAAATTAAACATGCTTGTTTTAATAGTTTTCAACTTCAAGTTTTGCTATAAATTTCATAAGTTTGGGTGACATAGGATCTTTTTTTTGAAACACACCCTCAAGAGGTAAATCATATTCAAGAGTGTCTTTAACTTGACCAACAGGAGGTGTAGGCTTTTAAAGGCCTTAAAATTATTTTAAAAATTCATTAAACTTCTACCACATGTCATATTGATCCATGGAAGTTTTAGCAGCTCCATATTCTATTGTATTTCTAGATTTAGCCTCTTGGTCATGCCCATAAATCTCAACCAACTCAGTGAATGTGATGTTATTTTAAAATTACTTCTCCTCCATTACTTTATCAAAATCTTTGAGAATATTTGAAATATGATCTTGAACATCTTTTTCTTCACTCAATAAGATGGATGCATGCTTTTCTTCACCAAGGGGAGTCCCTATAGTAAACTCTTCATCATAGACACTTGAGTCATCTTCTTGATCAATTGTAACTTTGGCTTGATATTCTTCACTTATCTCCCATAGGATGGGTTCTCCTTAAATAAGAGATGAAGTGGAAGGATGATGAACAAATTCATGGGTTCGAGATGGAGTATGAGGTGTGATGGATGGATATGAATGGGCTTGGTATGAACTCTTACGTATATATAAAGCTGGGTTGGGAAATGGGAGAGACATGTTCTTCAACAAAATTTCAACCTTCTTCATAGCCTTATTGAGGGTCTTCAACAACTACAAGTTGATCCTCAACCTCTTGGTTTTCCAATATTTCTAGTCTATCTACCCACCATTGGATATAACATCTCATTTCATGAAAATCTTCATTTATGACATAGTTGGGTTCCTCTTCAACTAACATCCACTTATTCATAAAGAATTAAACTAAATTTCTCAACCTCTCTATGAGATGCATGGGGTTCACATCAAGTTCCTTATCCCATTTTATCATCAATTTTATGAATATAGTACATTTGGCATGAGTTACAATAAGGATTTGGTTTGAGGTGGAATTGAAGTATGAGGAGGAGGGTAATAGTGGGGTTTTTGGCAAGATTCAACTTATTGAGTTAGTTACCTAACTTAAGCTTGTAAGACACTATATATTTCTTCCCAATATTTTTCTTCCTATTAAACTAATACAAGATCATCAATATCTTCAATGAGCTTGGCATACTAAACCCAATACTCATCATTGTCCTCCATGAAGACATATTGAACAATATCTTTGTGAACATGATATTCAAAGGGCAACTCAACAACATCATGATCATATGAAGGGGAGTTAGGATGACCATATGATTGACATAACTCATATAGATGATAAAAATCTTTATAGGGGTATTGAGAGACATATGTCGGTCATGGATAGTATAAAATTTCATCACATCCAACCATACCAACTTTATTAGTTAAATGAGACATAAGGTATTAGAAAATTATTTCAAAATAAGTACATGGGATGCTTATAACTATTTGATTACATTTGGAGTCACTTCTAGTATTTATTTAATGCCTCCAAAGGCTTATGGGTAGAATAATAAACCAAAAATTCTTCCAATCTTTGGGACCTTAAGTCCCGTTAGGCATGCCAAAACTATTATAGCTCAAAATTACACCTTATGAGAGGGTGATTCAAGCCCTCTCAATTTTATGTATGAAATGGGATTGACTATAGGTTATGGGTGACCTCTAAGTGGGTCAAACCTTTATATTTAAGGGATAAATCCCTTGGTTTGTTTATTAAAGCTCATCACCTAAACTACTTCCTCATTTAAATGAAAACGAAGAGACAAAAAATAAAGTAATTATATCTTAATAAGGTGATGAACTAACTATAACTTGACCACTACTAACCAATTATAATGACACTTAAATAAAAATATTAACCTATACATGACACTACTCTATAAATTCCCTTGCATTAGTATATCTCATGGAGGTTTGTGAAGCTAACTTAATCTAGGAGGACTAAACTCAAGGTTATGAATTGACACTTGTGGAAATACAACACACTAAAACTCATTAAATTATTCATTATAACACTTAAAGATACTTAAAATAGACTTTAAAAGCTAAGTATGGATTCAAAGAAGGATAACATGTTAAGGAAGAGAATCAATCACTTAGCAAGATCAACTAGTTAACAAACACATTGAAATAACTCATGAAGAAGGTAAACTACAATATTCTTTATTTCTCAGAGATTAAAAATGAGTAGAGTTTTTCCATAATTAGGTAGAGGATACAAAATTAGACAAAAGTGGCTCAATATGTCTTAGATGACATGTTTTTCTCCTTTTTGGATGCTCCAACCCTATAAGTGGTATGGAATATGAAGTGTTTGTTTGATAACTTGAATAGATTATTGAAACTCCTCTTCTTCTTGACATGTTGAAGGAAAAGTGGATTTCTTTATGCCTAGATTAGTTTCTTATACCTCTTTTCTCTAATATTGAAACCTTTTGGCTGACCCAAATAGGCTCTATTTCATAAATCACCTCTTTCTCATGTAAGGTGTCTAGAGGGATCTCTATCTCCTTAGGCCTATTTTTCACACATGTGTCAAAACTTGGTTTTAGTTACTTTAGCTCATCCAAACTTAATGGATGGATTATTCATACCATATTGGACCTAAAAAATCCATTTTTGGTCCTAAAAGTATCCCTATCAAGTCTTTGTCTATCAAAATCCCCAAATAGCCCTTATTCTTTGTATCCCTAAAATGATACAAACCTTCTTGTGTGGAAAAAAGTATAAAAGGTGTTGTGAATTTGAAGGCATGTTCTAATATCTTGTATGGCTTTATATTTTCTAGGTTTAATTGCATGCCATAAAAGTGAGTGGAAATGTCCTTTTCTATCTGTTCTCTCTCCTAACAAGGCCTCCCTACCAATAGAGTGAAAGATTATTATACAATTACAAACCCAAAATAAGAATGTGATTAACTTATACAACATCTTCCCATACTTCCATGCCAATTTTGAATTTCTAACTCACTATATGAACCTATAAAAATAATAAAGATCGGTCTTTTATCCCTAATACAGATGGTTTTTTATATTAATGTACAATCCAATTGCATGGGATGATTGTAATGGGATTTTTGAAGATGTTATGGGTGGTTTGGAAGATTTTTAGATCCATCTCAAGGTATTAATATTAATTTCTCTCATCAGGCCCTTATGGCTCTCCAAGGCATCTTGAAAGTGACTTAGGTTCTTAAGAATGATTCATAAAGATATACATATGAATCTATCAATAAATTCAAAAAACTAGATTTCCATTAGGGTATTCAAATTTCCCTTTGAGACCAAGGTCTCATGTAAATCCTCCTAACCATACCAAGCAAAAGAAAGTGACCTCTTGGGTTAGAAACAAGCATTATATGGGGTTGAGAAAGATTTGGGTTTATAGGTACATGTTCCTCAATTTTTTTGAGCTCCAATTACCCTTATGAGATTTATGACATCCCCATTGATATATTTTAGTAGTTATATAACCACTTTCCTCCTCAAGCTCTCTGGAATATACCCTTCTTCTCAGCCTAAGGTTTGTAATCCAAACTACCTATCATACCCTATCTTCCTATTTTCCCCCATTTACATCTCACTTTCAGAGCTATTAGATATCATGGAAGATAGTAAAAGAATCTAAATATCCCTTTAAGGTCTTCAAGTTCATCTTATCTCATTCTACTTGATCATCCATCTTTTAAGGACTAATACCCAGATAAAGTCTGTATATATAGTTTAGATTATAATTGATTGAGTTTACTTTTTAAGTATAATATTATCATCATATGTCTATGTAGTAATTTTAACATATCCAAAAGGTTCTAAATTCACACCCAAGCTCCACTAGAATGGCCATCTCTCAAGTATCTGCCCATATGGACCTGAGTATGTAAATAGGATTGTGTGGGGTTGAAAATGGTCATATTGTGTTTGTTTCATTCTTGATTAAACCTAAATGTTTGATAATACAATTTTTAAATTATTTCATTCTCCTTATATCACATTACACTCACATAAATCATTGTCTCTTGATCATCCTACAGTCCCTCAACCTCTTCTCAAATAAGCACAAACTCCCATAGAGAAAGCAAACCTATAGGTTGATATTAGACTCAGTAGGCATATGTTTATAATGTTTTTTAATACTTAATTGGGTTAGAGGGTGATTTGAGTCTCTTTCATCACCTTTTTTCCATCCTCCAATCCCATATAGACCTATTCTCTCTTTCAAACAAACATGAATTTCTCCAAATATAAACATATAGTAAAGACTTATGTGTGACTATGTACATGGCCTTATAAATAAATAAGACTAAATATTATACCTCTTAAATTATTTTATATGTTATATTTATGGTTTTTTAAGACCCTAAAACCATTTTCTATGTTTTGAATCTCCAAACTCTATCCGTAATTCTTCTTAAAGCCATTTTTTTCCAATAGGTTATAAGTGGTTGTCTTGAGATTTTTGAGTGTATAAGGTATTAAAATATCATATATCATTACAAAATGGTGTCCTAAAATGGTCAGTACATTTATATATCACTCTCACTTCCTTAAATCTCTAATAACCTCAATAGAACATCATTAAACTTTTCATCCATAGAATCTTGTAGGTACATCCTAGGCTAGGTTTCTTGGTTTAATCATTTAGCCACCTCTTGAATCTAAGTGATTTGTAATTATTCATATTACATTAAATTAATATTGAAACATCACTATAATTTATTTATATCTATGTATACACTTCATGAAACACTTTCATCATTGAACTTTCAGTCAATATTGTAGACCTATAGGTTTGCAACCTATGCTTTGGATTATATAAATCACAAGATAAAATATTAGGACTAAAATATATTTATTATATTATATAAACACATATATAATTAATAATACAAATATCAATCTTATAAAACACATACAAACTCATCAAAACACCTGTTATGCAGACACATAGAAAACATAGTCTATAAATGTGAATGGAGTTATGATTGTCTCTTCAAACATGTACAAAATAATTTAATGATAAATAATCCATGGATGGATTTATGGAGTTTTTTAATATTTTTAAAAACCATTCAAGCGTATTGGACCACCTGTATAATCTCTACAATACAAAAACTAATAGTCACTTATGAACTACTCATAAGAGACCACTTTGCTTACCAAAAGGCCATCCAAATGTGCCAAAATTACTAATTATTAATGGGATGAATTTAAATACATATTATAACTCAAATAAACTATTTTTAATTAACCATAATCTCAGACATTGTAATGGATTTGATCCAAACTCAACGTATGGGGTTTTGAGCTCTTAAAAGGTAATTTGGGATATTATTAATTGTTAATAAATATAAGACACAAAAAAAATTAAAAATGATATAAATTTTAACCCCATATGGTTTCAAAACATTGGATAAAATATAATCCCCAAACTCTACCTAAATGGCCTATACCATCTGCTTGAAATTTGCCTTCACTAGTTTGTGAAGGGAGCGATGGAGGAGAGAAAGATATGTCTAAAAATATGAATATTTAAACCTATTCCCAAGATTTTTTATGACCTTTATAAGTCCAAAGGAATTTTTAAAGATATTTTCTCTTGAAAGTGACTTCAAGAGTCTATAAAACTTCCTCTAACTCCTCAAACTAGCATTGAATTTCAAAAAATTAACTTTGTTCTAAAATATATAATATATGTGATAGTTTAGTAACTACTCCCAACTCATTGGTATGTGTGTGTTATTAATTTTTCCTTTAGGTAACTTGGACACACATTGGAGTTAGCCAAAAATCACTTTTTTCATGCATTCTTACCCCTTCAAGCCAACAAATGGGCCTCATACATTCCAAAACTTTATGAAAAATATTCAAAATGTGTTTGACACATGAAATGACTTTAATTTACCTATAATCAACTAGGACACAAAATTACCATGTTTTATCTCTCAATAACACCACTATACCACTATATGACCACAATATGAAATTACCTTAACTTTTCCAAACTAACCTTACACAATGCTAACAAGGTCAAATGAATACTTCTAGGAACCTTATAAGACATGAAAAGATCACATAATAAAACCATGACAAGTTTTAATTTATATGGGGTGAGTAATTTGACTTGGGGTCAAATTTGGTCAATAGTACTTTTCAAGAGATTTTGGCATACTATTATTTCATACCATAATTAATATGTCTTACATTGTAATGAAATTACTTATATTATCTACATCAATGGAATAATATATCATATAATTATGAGTAAAGTAATTAGATCCAAAATAATATTTGACAAAAGAGAAGACTTTTTGATAAATATGAATAGCCACTTTGATGGGGTAACCTCCACAACAATGAAATAAGATTAGATTTGACAATATCATGATCAAAGACTAACCACTAATTCATATATATAATCTACTTAGCCCATGTTTATTCCATATTTCAACTATATTAACACTATAAGAACATAGATAAATGTGACAATATAATATGAAAGATTATATATCCCATATGCCAGCCACACATATCCATAGACATGTTATAAGTTAAGGGTATAACATGCCCCTATCCTTCAAAATAACGTTTCTATCAACATTGAACAACTTTTGGTGCTACTGTAGAAAATATTCATCATCCATGTTTCATATTCATGGTTTATATTCTTCCAATGGATCAAATATTCCTTAATCTCTCTTATTATAAGTTATTTAGTATGTGTGTGACTCCTTAGGTTATATAATGACTTAACCTTCATCATGTATTTCTTTTAACTCAATCTAAGAAGAAACACTCTATCCAATTACCTTATGAAAGAAACATACATGAAATGTGTGGTGTATGTGAGTGGACTAGGGTAACTCTAGATTTTATGCAACACTTCAAATTTTTCATAGGATCTTATAAGGTCCATAATACTTAGGATAAATTTTATTATCCTTTTTATACTACTTTAGATACATTTGCTTATATAAATACAAACCCACATATACCCAATCACCCATCCTTATCTAATTATGGTGTTTATCTTTTTGTTACTTCACTCTATTATGTGCCATTGCTAAATTATCTCTCATACTAACTATTACCTCATGTTTATATTGAGTTTATTATTTAACATATCAAAACTTGGGATACACATTCAAGGATGAAGTGATGGTTGAGGGATAATTACCATAAATTTCCATAAATGGAGACATTTTCAAGGTGGTATGGAAGGAAGTATTACACCAATGTTTTGATAGTGGTAACTAATGAACCCACCATTCATGTTTATCCAATGAAAAATAATGAATATACCCTTCTAATCATTTGTTGACAACATATATTTACCCATAATATTGAGGATGATGTGACAATTAATGAGCCAATTAAGTATCTAGATATGAGAATAAATTAGTCTAAAAATTACAAGTTAATATTTGACCATGATCACTTACAATGATCTTTGGAGTATCATGTAGCTTTTGAACTATACCAAAAAAGTGACAACTATTATACTAGATAAAAATGGTTTTGACAATGAGAAAAATGAGAATTTTTTTGTGAGCTTATCCATAATTACCATTATGAATTTTTTACCTTTAGACCCCAAAAACCCTATAATAAAATCCATGGAAACCTCCTCCCACTTCTAGATAGTAATGAATAAAGGTTGTAGAATTGACACACCGTGCATTTTTATACACACACACACACACACACACACACACACACCCCTTTAATCATTCCCAAAATAAGTTTTGCTTTACTCTATGATAAATTTTTAAAGAAAACTTAGTGATCCCTAAAACTAAGACTAGTAGTGTGTCCCTATCCAAACTATTGTGGTCTTGTCCTATAAGGATAGTGATTGTTGGAATTGGTGTAACATAAAATTATAAGAAAAATAGGGATGTCTAAATGACGTTTTGAGAGGTTGTAAGACAATTTTTTGAATAGATGATGCTTCTTTATATATTTTAAGTTAGCATAATGGTGAATAGGTTAAGCAAGGTAAGGATGTCAAGATTAAATATTTTCAATCACTTAATTATTAAATTTGAGTTTCTAAAATGTGTCATGTAAAGACAAAATAGATTTTGAATATCACTTAAGAAGAGGAATGGGTATGCACATTAAAAAACCCACTTTGGGTTATAAAATCATGAAGATGCAAAGCATAAAAAGCAACCATTGTATAAATGCATTTTTATCGTATGGCCTCTTGGCCATGGGAATGAGGATATAAGTTTATTAATGGATATATCCATAATTTATATTTTTTTCTCTTTCTCACTATGTTTTTTTATAATTCTCATTCCATGGATGCTTAGTTCATTTATCTAAATTCCTCATTTGTTCATTATTAAATTAATGGGTGATTTTAGTCTTTAAATCTATAATAAGCTAGCTAGAATATGTTATTATTAAAAAATTGGTGTCTTTTCCATAAAAACAACATGGGTCTAATTTTTTTCAAGAGGTATCCAGGTAATCTTTGAATGTTTGGAACTATATATTAATCTATTGATTGAGATTTGGGTAATCTTGTTGGCTTCGACTTACAACTTATTTTGACTAATTTTAGCACTAGATTGTCTTATTTTTTTACAAAAAAATGATTTTATCAACAAATTAGTTATTTTCTATATCTCAATATGGATTTTTGAATCTTTGAATCTTTGGAGTGTAACTTTTTAGGCTATTTTTAGTTTTCCCTTGAGATTTAGATTCCTATTTACTATTGGATTTTAGGTTATGTTTAATATATGAAGGGTTAAATAACATTATTATGTATAAGGTCTAAGTTATGAGGATATTAGTAAGGTTTTTGTGGTTTATACTAGGTATACATTGGCCAACATATTCATATTCATCTTTCTTTGACTAAATAAACTTACTTCACAAATCCACGGCTACAATTCTTCTTCATCTCTTCCTTATCATTGTCTTTAGTTTTCTCTCTTAAACCACAATATATGTTCCCTAAGTAGTTTTAGTACATTAATTTTCAATCCTAAAAATTATTTGAGTATAATTTGAAGTGGTAGGGAAAACAAGGACATAGACCCTTTTAAAATAATGGTAAGTGTTGAACAAAAATACCCCATGTTGATTGAACCTAGGTTTTTTCCACCATGGGTAATACATTCACCCCTTAAAAATGGGATGAGGAAGGAAATGATAAGAAAATATATTGAGTTTCATGTAATTTATCATTGATAATTAATATTTAAGTGATATTTTTTGGGTAGCGATAATTTATTTTGTGGCCAAGAAGGTGACAATAGGTGTCGAGAGTAAGGAATGACCTAGTGTGCTATGAAAAAATCAAGAAATTCATGGATAAAGATATAGGAAAATAAAACTACTTCACAATGATTTTGATCACCAAATAAGGTAATATGTATTATAATTAAGGAAGAAATAGAGATTATTGAAGGAGAGTTGACTAGAATTTCCCTTATTCAAAGTGATGAGCTATCATTTTCCTATAATTGTACGCATGTTGGAATAGTTTTGGACATAATATGGAGGAAAAATCCTCAAATTAGATTATAAAGTGGTGTACATGAGAAATATGAGGAAAAATATGAATTATGAATATTATGATTATAAAATTACAATTTTTCCATTTTTCTTGAAAAGACCAATGTTTTCATAATTTAAAGATAAGTATTGATTTTTGGGCAAAGATGAAAAGAATTTGTACTTTTTTAAAATTAAATGATGCAAAGGATGTATATATACTATCTATAAATTAATTTAGTGGAGTATGAATGATAATGAGGATGATCAAACAAAATAGTTAGGAGTTAGTTGAATTTTGATAATGGAAAAGAGATTAGGAACTAGAAGAAAGATTGGTCCAACTAAAACAAAGGTAAAAAATTAGAAGTGCTTATTGGTAAAAAAATATAATGAAAAATAGTTGATATGAATACATATATACATGATTTTTCTATAATATGTCGTCATGTATGTACTTGGCAAGTGTAGTGGCTCAACACCTATGTAGCCTAGTAGGATGGGATGTGTACTATGAAATTATGCCACACATGCATCATGTTGTAGTAGATATGTAACACATTGAAGAGATATGAATTTAAGAGTGGTTAACCCTAAAATTTTGATATAAGGTAATATTATTATTAAGCCTAGATTTTGAATTAAAGGGATATAAAGAAATGAAATTACACAAGGGTGATAATCAGATCTATAACAGGCCAATTAGATTCTAAACTTAGATATAAACATAAACTAAATTTCTTATGTTGAGATATTATAAATACATAAATTAAAATTATGATAGATATAAAAATGAAAAATAAGTGATTTACTTTTTTTTTTTTGATGTTATTGTAGTTCTAGGTCTATAATGAGTAGAAATTAGGTTAAAAGGATATTTTGGAATAGTCATCAGATTCTAGATCTAACACTTCTAGTGATCTAAACACTAACACCATCCTATGATAGTTATGTTAATGTTAATATCTATGTTTGACACAAGTGTCTTGTATATAATATTTATTAAAATAATATGTGACTACCTAAATTATTTTAATTATTACTTCACCTTCACTCTGGTGCATTTAGATCTAGGTCACAGACTATCACTCCTTGTGAAATAGCAAAACCTTAGTTTTCCATCTCCATAGTGACCTTAAGGAAAAATGGGTTAATGGGCACGTGGTGTTGAGATGACCTCAAAGACTCCACTATTAGAGGGTACTACTTACATATTTAATACTCCAAAAGAAGGCATCAGAATCATGTAGTTCTCTCCTACATGTTGGCTTGTGTGTGAATCATATAAATATGTGCAAATTAGATACAAAAGTGACCTAATATTTAACTTGGCAAGTTAGGATCTTGGGATACTTATTTAATACTTTAGACCTATAGATACTTTTTACCTATGACTGGAATCAAAATAGGGAAGCTTTATTTAATTGAATTCTTGATAGAGTGCTTTTGATAGGTTATATTGGTATCTTTGGTATTTTTACTATATTTCTAGGTGAGGAGTGAATTAGGATTTATATCATATTTATATCAATCCCTTTGGAGTAATAACTCACATTAAATCACTTAGGTTACCCATTTGGATACATTTTATTTACAAATTAGATGACTTTAGGGCATTAGACACTTGTGTAAGGATAAGATAATAACATCAATGCTACTATCTATCCTAGACATTAGTGTCTAGAGAGTAGGAAATTAGGTATAGGCTATGAACTTACAAATAATTAAGATAAGTACATTTTATGCATTCTAGGAAATATATAAGACTTGGTTCATCAACACAAGACTATTTGGACTAAGAGATATAGGCCAAGGAGCCCAAAGATAGATTAGATACAAGACTTGTAGAAGTGGGAAAGGTAAATAAGTGAGAGGAACAACTAAGGTTTGATTTTTACCAATTTTAAAATATTGAGGTGATATATAATTATAAAATATCATCTACATTCCCCCCCACCATTTAATTTAGTAAAGAAATTGCTAGTTTAAAGGAAAGGAATGCATACATGGGTTTGTATGCATACTTTATCTTCATGTGTACCCAAATTTATTACTTTGATGGTGATTAACCTAAAAAAAGAGCATGTTAAAGTATAAAATCAATGCATATAATATGGAATTGAAATTACTTGAAATATGTTAAAATTTAAAGATCAAGGTTTAGGAATACATATGTGTGTCAGTGTAACCAACTTTCCTATTGGCAAGTTGATTTGAAAAATGTGTATCATTGTAAGGATCTGAAATTGAGATTAGTGTAAAAATAGATAAATCTTTAAAGGGCATATATATATATATATATATATATATATATATATATAGAGAGAGAGAGAGAGCAACAATGAGTTTCTACCTAGCAGTTGAGATTAGTTCAACTATACAACCCAATGATACTTATATCCTGGTGAGGTTGTATGATTAGGTCTAAGCAAAAAACTTGGAAAGATTGAGTGATTTTATCACCTCAACCATACCAAAATATTAACCAAATACTACATTACATTAGCTCAATAAAGTTTGTAAAAGTTCATGGGGTATTAGTATGAATTTTTTTGTGATGTGGTAATAGTCCATATAAGAGTTTTGGAATATGAAACAAATTTGGATTTTTCATTATTAGGAACATATTAAATATCATATGCACCTTAAATATTTATTATTTTGAAATTGTGTATAACAATAATACTAATGATGTATATAATTTTTTCAGAGCTGTGAATCTAAATCATATAATTATATGCTTTGGCCAATTTGGATAACTGTGTAAGTGTGGATAACATGCTTCCAAGTCATGTCCCCACTATATATGAAGAAATATGAAAACTAATATAAGTACCAATGTGGAGGACATGTTTCCAAAACATTCCCTTGCTATAAACTAGATATGTTGAATATTGAATAAGTGTGGATAACATGCTTTCAAAACATGCCCCCATTATATATAAAAACTATGAATGTGTGAAGGACATACCAATATGACATGCCCCTACTACATCTAAGAACTGATATAAGTACCAAATATTTAATGAGTGTCAATAACATGTTTCCAAATCATGACCCCACTAAATCTAAAAATTTATGAGTACCATAAATTGAATGAGTATGGAGAACATGCTTACAAAACATGCCCCAACTTAATATAAAAATTATCCCAAGTGTCAAGAGAATGATTCTATGACATTACCCCATTAATATGCATCCGTTTGAAGTAACAAAAATATTTGAACTAGTAGGTAACTCACCTCATAAGGATAAGACAATTGTAAAATCTATGAATGTAACCATGTAACATATAAAAGGAACATGTCTAGGTAGATGTATCATTGAATCACATATAACCAATATGATCACATGTAGTCCTAAGATAGATAATAAATATCATGGAAATGTCTGGATAGTAACATTACAATATCAAAAAGAAAACAAGCACACACATAAGAGAACTCAAAATTAATTCAAAAGGTAATGGTCCAAGGAGAAGTCAAATAAGGGGCATGTTCAAATGCCACATAATAAAAGGGACATGACTTAGTCAAATGTCCACAAAAGGTAAGGATGGCATATAAAAATTTCCATAAAAAGAATAATGACATATGCAAATATCAATGAAAGTGTGCATAGGCACGAGGTTCACAAACAAAGGAGCATATTAAAATTATCAAATAAGGAATACAATAGCAAGGAAATACACTCAAGTAAGTGTATAAAGTAAATCATAAGAAACAAACATAAACATGTCATAGTATCATATATATCCAATGTTGTTAGGAAAAAATGTCAAGTGTATAACATATCAAGTACCATATGTAAGATATAACCATAGATAAAGGCATGTGTAAGTACATATGTAAGATCAAACATGATAATGTAAAGTGATAATATAATCATATAACCTATGTGTTTTAATATCAAGGAAGTCAATGCCTCAAATGTCCATATGACATGATTAGAGGGAAATCCCAACATCCAAAATAGGAATGTGTTGAGGTCAACATCCCCCCATTTCTAAAAATATGGACTCTTGTTTTAAATATTTGCAAATTTGTGCTTCAAAATGAAATGCCAATTGATTAGAGTTCTTTATTTGAAGATCCTCCACACATGGTTGTCATTTACATTAACTGACATGTTTCTACTTGATCCTTACTAAATTTTGCCTAAGATTAGTATGGTTACTTTTTTTATGTTTGCAGGTTATAGATTTAATGGAGTCCCAACATTGTGAACAATGTCTAGGGTTTTGAACTCTAATGATAAATTGACCCTTTTATCATGAATTTAATTGGACATTTAAAGGTATAAATACACAATCCAAAAAAAATTTAAAGCATAAAGCTCACCATTTGAACTAGTTGCCACCATTAAAGCATTGAGAAGACCTTCAAAAGAGCCCTAACAAGTACAAGAGCCCTGATTCAACCCTATGATCATTTTAAATAGGTTAAGGAGAGATGAATTATCATTTGTGTGACAAAAAAATCAATCTAGAGTTGAAGTATGATCCACTAATGAGCAATTCAACAAAATTCATAGCTATAGTATCTCAAAAATGTATTACCAATGAGGATGTAGAGATCTATTTAACCTCAGATATAGAAGGGAGAATTTTTAAGGACACACAGTTTAATGACAAAACTCTAAACATAGGAGACAATAATTGGCCTAAAATTTTATAGACATTTTAAGAATAACCTACCATTACTAGGGAGGAAGAGAAGAATATGTCTATAAATAGAAGATAGTATGACATAGTCACCATATAGATGATAGGTATGCATTATATAGTAGCAAAGCTTGAGGTACTTCACTTTATCAATATAATTGATCCCATTTTTAAGAATGGTAAAATAAATAAGGGCATGATTATTCATGAGTGTAGTTTTAGGAAGATTACTTACATTTATTCTATATCCTTTGAAAACTACTACAAATTTCCTAAACCCCAAGTAGACCTATCCAAAATTACCAATAGGCCAAATATAATGACTTAAAAATCATCCTTTCCCTATGGTATATTCTAGGAATCAATAGTTTTTATATTTCAACAAGAACATCCCCATTAAATAATTCAAATCAATGATTAAAATTATCATGACAATGATAAATAGGTTATGTGGGAATCTAACCACTACATATATAGATAAATATTGGTTCCCCTTAGTCTGTTTCATGATTGATAAATAGATCACCCCTCCTATAAGTGAGGTAATTAGTACCTTTTTGAGTAGAAAGGTTTTTGCAATCAAGAATAAGACTAGGGCACATTTTTAGATGATGTTATACCTTATGGATTCCCTTCTTGTAACAACAAAAATTCCCAACTTTAGGCAATGGTCACCTGATGGGAACCACATATAATTCATATGTGACTATGTTTACCCAGCCCTTAGTGAGGCCATCATAGGGATCCTGATGATGAGGGTCAACCCCTTAATAAATAAGATTGTTGAATCTATTAGGGACATATGACTATATACATATTATACAGTCATTGAGATTGAAGGGACACAATGCACCCCACTTAGGATACATATCCTTCTGCCAATCAAACTAATAGATCAATAAGTAGCTTATAAAATCTATAATAAAATAGAGGATATTTTTAAGACCAAAATTAAGGGACTACATCACACCCTCCCTGTAACCATTGGTAGGACTATCTTTACATAATTGGATAATATTGAGGATTCTTCTAAACATAAGATGTCTTTCAATTTACAAATTGATGAGCTAAGGAAGTGGGATCCCTATGGGAGAGCTAAGGAGCACTTGAAATCAAAAGGGATGTTGAATGTTCCTTATGAGAACTAACCTAGTCCTTTTGACCCCATCTATAGAAAATCATATTCATTCTATGACGTCAAAAGAAGATTGAAAAAACACATCAATCTAGAATCGAGGATGTTGAGGGAGAAAAAGGGAGGATAGTATCATTTACTAAGTAGTGCACCTATTAGACCCCCATTAATAAGACGTAAACCTAAAAAAAATATTAAGAAAAGGCTAGATGAAAGAAGGCATGATGAAATTGTATCTTCTTTAACCTTGACATAAGAACAAGGATCACCCATTAAGTAAATTCATAGGTAGCATTAGACCCTAGGGAGACAATTGAAGATGCTTTGAAAAATTAATATAGTGCCTATGAGTCTTATGAAGAAGAGGTGTAGATGGAAGAAAAAAAAGAGGAAAAGGGTAAATAAATATTAGATCTAGTTTCTATGGATAACCCCAAAATAAAAGTTGAGATGGCCATACTTCCATTAAAGACAAATAAGCGTAAGGTGACTTTTACTCATCATTTGAGTGAAGTCAATCTCTTTTGTTAATAAAACTTGATTCATGTTCCAACCATTACATAATGGTTCATTTATGGTAAATTGTAGAAAGTGCCCACTAGGCACCATCCTTTAGCCATGATGAATTCCATCAATATCCTTGTATATGAAGATGTGAAGCCTTGAATAGAATATTTTCAAGAAGAAGATGAGAGAAGGATGATTACTCCAGGAGAATAAAGTGGAACATAAATGGATATCTCTTCACCATAAGTGACACAATCATTAGTTGGTGTCAAATTTGACCCCAAGATAGTTGGATAATATAGGGTTATAGAGAAGAAAGTCATGGTTGGTAGAGAAGAGATCACCTTCCAAAAATTAGAACCATCCACTAATTTGATTCTAGTGGGAGGAAAAAGACCTAGAGAAAACAAGATATTTGAGGATAACATTCTTAAAGTATCCTAAGAATAAGAAGAACAATTTAAAGATGCACTCAAAGGCATGCAACAAAAAAAGGAAAATTTGGATAAACAAGCTATATTATTAGTCCCAGATGATATGCTCAAAATGTTTGAAGTGACCTTATTTGACATGTTCAATTATTTGAAGTCAATAAAGTCCAAACAAAGTGTATTGATCAAATATGATGCAATATCTAAGATCCTAATTCACCAATGGTAGAGATCAAAGGTAAAAATAATGTATTTGATTAATATCTTGACTAAAGATCAAATTCTTTATTTCAAGACATTCAACTTGGCCCACCTGAATACAATCATGGGATTGATAATGGACAGGATAAAGGGTTTAATCACATGGTCTAGGAACCTAAAAATCCTTTATGATGATGATAAGTAGTTTCAAAATAATGTGGAATATATACCAAGGAAAATGATGGCCAAACCATTCACACTCGGCTTAGGTCTGATTACTAATGAGGAGTTCAAACTCAAAGCCACATTAGTCATGAAAGAAGTGAGAAGTAAGATCAAGGAAAGAATGGATTAGATAATAGTAGGATCATGGACATAATTATAATCACATAGGAAAATATTAGTGAAGACAAAAGCATCAAAGAGGCGTTAGAAAGAGATAACAAAGATTTCAAGGGCCTGGCAAATCAAGAGGATGAGCTCTTCATTGAGCCTGTGGTTAATCTAAAGTTAATTGATAAGCATCATGATAGAGAACTAAATATGCTGTAGTAAGCAAAAGATAGCCACACCAAGGTCTCAAAGTGAGTTTAATTGGGAATATTCTTTTCATAACTAAGCTTATATAATAATTTGAAAAGAGAATATTCTTCTTTGTAAAGGCATGCCTAATTTTTAAAGCACACTACCTATAGGTTAGTCATTTGGATACTTTGAAAAGTTATAGATGAATGTAAAGGATAGTTGTCCTTAATATTCAGCATGACTAACTAGCATACCTCATGAATTGTCTATATAAAGAAGTATTGTCCATTATAAAGGGGAGGGAGTTTTGAGAAAGAATATTTGTACTATTTATGGAGAAATTTAATGCAAATAGGCAATTCTAAATTGTTTGTCTAATTTATTTGTATGAATTGTAACATGGTTTCTCTCTCAATTATCTGGTTTATAATTCAAATTTGAATGGTTCTTATTGAATCTTAATGTGTACTTTTTCAAATGCATAGTAGTTAACTTGTGTTAATACTAGGTTGGCTAAAGTTTCTTAAGTTCATTTCATTGTCTTTTGCTTTCATGTGAATGTGATTATGTTCTTTACTTGTAGGGTAAATATTTAAAGTTAACCAAGTTCTTATTTGAATTCTTTTATTTCATTATATGATTTCCTAATTTGTAGTAGGATTTGAGCCTATTCTATTTCATGTTATACTTTGGTTTCAATGCATATTTAGATGATATTTGAACTTTGTCATAATATCCATGTTAAAGATCAACAAGTTGAATATGTTCCTTCTCTACCTTACCCTTCCCTTTGCTCTTTATTTGATCATTTCAATTTATATTAGCTTCACTATGAATACTCACCTTAGCTTAGATATTAGATTTAGTTCTTTAAACATAATTAACTTTACTTAGTCAATATTTTTTTCATTTTAATAAATATTAACTAATAGGCCATAGTTTCTCCCAACAACCAAACACTATAAATATTATGAAATAGTTCACTTGTTCTACTATTATTCTACCACAAATAATAGGATGATCAAAAAATGTAATTCATGCGTTAGATAATCTGAATTCATAAATTAGAAGTGTTTCATAAACACTCAGAACCACTTGTGATGCAATTACATGCATCAATAGGAGAATGCATTCCACTGGTGCTAGGAAGGCCTTAGTTAAATCTTTAAATTTTTTTCGTATTTTCTCTATTTTTTGTGAGATTTGTTCAAATATTAATGAATTCATCACATATTTGTGTTTCTTTTAGCATAATTTTGTAAAGATCATTGATACATGTGGTTATAAACCAATCTTTAGGCTTGTTTAGCTAAAGATTGTCATTATTTGAACATCCATGGTAAATGTTTGCAAAGGTAGCTTACGTCTAGTGAATCTTCCTCTTTTGGAATTAGTGACAAAAATTTTTCTCAAAGATTGATTGATTCTTTGAAAATTTAGGTTTAGTTAGACTTAGACTTGTAAATAACATGAAGTTCTCTAGTTTAGATCTATTTTTGAGCATATTTAGTCAAATATAGTCATTATTTAAAGAGTTTTATATAAATTTGTGTAAAGGTTACCTAAATTAGGAATCTTAAATGTACAAATCCATTCATAGGTAAGAATTAGTTTATTATTTGCAAAAATTGAGATAAATATCATTCATACTTATAAATATAGGGTTTATAAGTCATATTTTGGATAGGAATGAAGGTTTCCAATTTGGAATTACCAAGGATTAAGACTAGGTCAAGGTCAAAATCAAGATAACCTCTTCTTTCATTAGAAGATCATAGGAAAACAAGAGTAGACAAAAGTAAGTAGAGGGTTTATAAATCTTAGCCTACTTCACCTAATCAAAGTGTTCCTATTTTCAATCTTTATCAAGGTATGGCTTGGTTGGGTGGATATTCCATCAATGTTCCTAATCAGATACATGGCCTACCTCGAATCCCTAAGAAATATTTTCCATATTTTAGTCCTAATGGAATTGTCACAACTAAAGAACACATTAAATCTTTCAAAGTTGTTTTAATAATAATAATTATAGTTCATGAAGATGTAACATGCATATTTTTTCCATTTAGTTTCAAAGATGTTGCATATGAATGTTTACTAAACCTTGTAGATAACTATACCACTAGTTGAAATGATTTTAACATGATCTTTATTGTTAAATTTCGTAAAGTAATTAGCCCTTGAATTTTGTATCAATAATTCACCACTGTTAAGAGAGATTCTAGTGAGACCATTGGGGAATTCAATGTAATATTCCCAAAGATGTTTAGTAGGACCATAACTCCTTATATACCTAATTAGGCTTTATATTTGGAAATCTATAAGGATGATTTGGACCCCATGACTTTTATGTTTATTAAGAGGTTTGTTGGAGTCATAAACACACTATTATTAGCTTATGTTGAAGTTGTAATAATAAATGATCAAATCTAGCCTCTAGGTCAACTTGCATATACCATTACCAATGTTAAACCCACTTTCCCAGCATTTAATTTCATTCTTAATGCTAATCTAAATGTGCTTTCCTTAAATCAAACACTAATCTTGAACTAATTTTCCCTTAAGCCATGCCCATCCTGTCCAAAATTTGGGATTCTTAAATAACAATACAAATGGATTTCATCCATAGGATTAGAGAGATTTGATGCCACAAAGAATTAATAGTAATCAAGTTCATAATTTAGAGGCACCAAAGAATGAAAATTAATCCATACTTAAGATGGTTCAAAAGCTAAGTACTAATTTCCTTCAATTGTAAAGCAAGTAGGTAATATTAGGGAGAACTCTAATATAAATTGCTCATATCAAAAGTTTAATAGGAATAATAACCAATTTCACAATAGTAGTAATGTATTAATAATAATAATTAGTCATCATTAATAAAGAGTAAGCCTAAGATTAATATATTTTATTTATCTCTAATTCAATATTACAGGGTTCACAATACTTTAAATCATGGTGAGTTAGATTACATTAAATTCTATAATACTTTTGATTTTTTTAAAGATGAATTAAATACACCTAAAGGTGGTTCTAATAGATATAATTTTATTTGTACATATAGATCTTCAAATTCATCCAAATTTTTAGATATAACCTTGATGGTGGAAACCTTTGACTTCGCATTCCAAGAAGAGAATGAGCCTGAGGATACTCCTAAATAGGTGCATGCCTTTTAATAGTATTTGAAGAAAACTTATCCTTTAATTAATAGAGAGAAAAATAAACCATTAACTACATCCACTCCACCAAATAACTTCAAAACTCCTCCTAATCTTATAGTTGATAATAATCTTGAGCCTCCAAAGGGAAGTACCTCTAAACCTAGTGTTAAGTCATCTAGGACTTCTACTAGAGGTGGGTAAAATATAGTTGAGGACATGAAGAAAATTAAGGATAAAATCACCTTGCATGATTTGACTCAAATAACTGAGAAAAGATATTTTTTAATTGAATTTCTATCTAAGAAACCTAGTAAATCACCTAAAGCTACAAATGCTAATGTTTCTATGTACAACAAAAAGATAGATGTCTCACCTTTCTTACTCACAGTCAGTATATTTGGTAAGAATTTACATAATTATTTTTTAGATTTATGTGCTTGTACTAACATCATGCCCAAATGTGTTAATGAGAAACTAGGTTTGATGCTAATTAAATTAGATTAGGTTGTTACTCAATTAGATAAATCTAGGGTGAAAGTAAGTGAATAATTTTTGAATGCTCATAAGCAACTTATAGTTGAGATAAGAATATAATAGTTTATAGACATAAAAGTGGTGGGTATACTTTATGATTATGTAATTATGTTGAGTAGAGATTGGACTAGGGCCTTGAATGGATACATGTCTACTAATTGTTCCCACATATGGCTTTCATGGAAGGGAGTACCAAATCATATCAAGATTGAAAGAGAGCCCAAGATTAAAAATATGATCACTGAGTAAAATTTTGGAAATTAAAGTGTCAACATGGCCAATTCTAAGCTAGGAGCTTATACTCTTGACACATCTAAGGTGTGTGCCTCTAAATACACTCATGTTATGCTTGGGATATGGAAATTATTTTTTGATGGTGGAATATGTAATTCTCGATTAGGTGTAGGAATTGTCTTAATTAATCTTATTGGAAAATAATTCAATACTACTTATAAACTTTGGTTTTCATACAATAACAACTTGGTAGGGTATGAGGCTCTAATATGAGGTTTACAATTTGCTATCAAGCACAAAGTTAAAGAACTTCTAGTTCATGGTGACTCAAAACTAGTAGTTGATCAAGTAAAAAGTAAGTACCAATGAATATTGTCTTACCTTAAGAAATATAAATTTATATTTTGAGACATAAGAGAGTATTTTGATTATTTCAATGGTATTACAATTCCTTGGGAAGAAAACACGATTTCTAATGAACTAGCATCAGTTGCAACTAATCTCATACCCAACCAAAACTCTAAAATAAGAATCCTTAGCATTGAATTTGTTCCTTATCTTTTATTCCTTGATAATATCAACCATTTACAAGTATTCAATGATAACCATTAGATTTTATAATTTATGAATAGTTTAGGAGTATTTTAGGCTCACATCAATGATGAAGCCAATGAAAATGATCTTGATAAACACAACATTGATAACAAAATTGTGTAATTAAGTGATAATAAAATTCCCAAAGGAATGATTAACCTAGAAATATATATATATATATATATATATATATATATATGTATATATATATATATATATATATGTATATATATATATATGTATATATATATATATGTATATATATATATATGTATATATATATATATATATATATATTGAAAATTCCAAGCTTCCCAAGGTGAATGGGAAGGATTACAAAGTAGTTGACCTAGGAACATAAGGTCAACCCAAGCTAGCCTATATTGGTATATCCACCACTAGTGAAGAGTTGAAAAAAGAGAGAAAGCTATACAAAAAGTATAAATATGTAGTAACATGGTCATATGAGGTCTTAAAAATCTTTTATCCTAGATTCATAACTCATATCATAGCTTTAAAAGAATCCTACAAGCCTTTTAGGCAAAAATATAGACTTATCAACCCTATCTTGGAGCCTTTAATATACAAACAAGTCAACAAGTTATTAGATGCCAAGATAGTCTTTCCCATTAGACACTCCACATGGGTTGCCAAACTAGTTATAGTAAAGAATAAAAATAGGGAAATTATATTATGTGTAGAATTTAGAAATCTAAATAGAGCATCTAAAAAGGATAATTATCCTTTGCCTTCTCTTGAACAAGTTATCCAAATTGTTAGTGGTTTTATAATCATGTCTTTTTTGATGGATTTTTAGGTTATAACCAAGTTCTTGTAAATAGTGAAAATATATATTAAATATTTTATTCACTATTAAGTGGGGCACTTTTGCCTACAAAAGGATGTCCTTTAAACTAATAAATGTAGGTGCAACCTTCCAAAGAGAAATGGACTATGATTTGTAGGGGATAATGGGTAAATGAATTATAATTTACATGGATGACCTGATTATATTTTATAAAAATAGTAAGGACCACATCATGTACTTGTTATAGGTATTGAAAATATGTAGGAGGTATGAAATTTCTCTCAACCCAAAGAAAAGTATTTTTTCTATCATTGAGGGAAAATTATTAAGACATGTTATGAATAAAGATGATATTTATATAAAGCCTGGTAGAGTAGATGTTATATCAAATATAAAACCCCTTAATATCAAAAAATAACTCAAATCATTCTTTGGGAAGATCAACTTTGTAAAAAAGTTTATTTTTGGTATTGTAGAAATTATACGACCATTGAATGATGTGTTGAAGAAGGAAGCCAAGATCACATGGAATGAAGATAAAAAAAAAGAATTCATGGATATAAAAGAAGTAATAATGCAAGACCTAGTATTAATAAGCCCTAATTTTTCAAAAGATTTCTATCTTTATTATTATTTTTTGACCATACAATTGTAGTTATTCTAAATTATAAGATAGTTAAATTTGACCGTATCATTACCTTCATAAGTGCCAATTTTAAAAAAAATTAGTTTAATTATTATGTAATTAATAAGTAGGCATGCGATTTAGTCAAGGAAATGAAGAAATTTAGGCATTATATTCTTAGAAATAAGGTGTATGCAATACTACCAGACCTTAACACTAAGTTCATACTTAGCCAATATGAACTTAGAAAAAGAAGAGGTAAATGGATGTCCATACTTCAAGAATATGACCTAGAAATTAAAAATTCTAAATTGGTAAGGTTTCAAGGGCTAATTCAATTAATTTCAAATACTAACCCAAAGTTAAGTGTCATGTAGGTAGAGAAGCAACGTTTTTAACCCAACGATTATTATGATTCAATTTTTCATTTAATAATCAATGTCACTTGTACTTAATGATTGATAATGGAGAAAAGGAGAGATATAAGGCTCATGGAAGATCATTTCCTGATTAAGGATGGAGTACTTTTGAAGAGTAATTATGAAGGAATATACTTGACATGTGTTTTCAAAAAGGAAGCTAGTGAGATCTTGAGTAATTTCCATGACAAGCTTGGAAGTGGACACCCATTAAGAAGGGTAACTACACATAATATCCTTAGGGATAGTTACTATTGGCCCACTATATTCAAACATGCTCACAAGCATGTGAGAGAGTGTCACCAGTGCCAAATTTTCAAAACTAAAGAGACCAAAGAAACCATGCCATTAAAGCAAGTAATGATATATAAACCTTTACTCAATGGGGATTAGATTTTATGGGGGTTATCAAACCCAAATCTTTGGAAGGAGATTCATATGTGCTCACTGCTACGAACTGCTATACTAGATAGATAGAAGAAGTGGAAACCAATCAATGTAAGGTTGAAGATGTGATAAAGTTCTTGGAAGATAACATATGTACTAGATTTAGAATACTAGTGCCAATAATTTGGGATAATGGATCTACTTTTATATACATTTAAATGATTGAGTGGGTATATGACAACAACATTATTCTCAAGTTTTCATCAAACCATTACTCCCAATGTAATGGGGTTTTTGAGTAAACCAACATGAAATTAATGAAATCCATCAAGAAGTATGCTACTAACAAACCAAGAACCTAACAAAAGTTACTCAATTATGCCCTATGGGATGTTAGAATAAGATTCAAGTAAGATATAAAGGCATCACCATTCTTTCTAGTATATGGTTAAGAAAATTTAATCCCCATCACTCTTAATCTACCAACATACAAGTTTATGCAAGAGTACATGGAAAAGGAAGATAAAGTTTTTTCAAGTTTAAGGTTACTTGACATTATTCAAATGGAAAATGTAAGAGAGGAAGATTGTTTTAATTGTAGTAGGCATCAAACCACAATGACTAATGGTTTGATAAACATTTCAAATTAAGGTGTTTAGACAAGGATATCTAGTTCTTCTTTGGGACAAATCATCTAAACCTAAAGGAAAGCATGGAAAATTAACACCCTTGTGGATTGATCCTTATCATATTGTAGAGATACATGAATAAAACACCTTTAATATTAGGGACTTGTAAGGAATAGAGTTCACATTGCTAACAAATGGGTAATATCTCAACCACTACTTATTTATTGCTCCATCTCAAGTTTATGTGGAGTAATCTAAAAGACTAGTTAGGATTAGTATGTAGGCTTATATTAGTTTCTTTCCTATTTATTTCATTCATGTTCCATGTTTGTAAATAGTGAATGTAAATATTTGTTTTCTTCTTGCTATTTATTTGTTGGTTGTGTGTTTCCTTTATTTTGTTCCCTATTTTTAATAAGTCTTTTCAAGATAGTCCTCAAGATCCAATGCATGTAATTTATCAAAAGGAACTCCATAAATAAGGAATGTAGGTATGAATTATTCAAATGGTCGATTATGGATCCTAAAATATAAGCCTCATGTTATAATCTAGAGAAATTGGTAAGGGTTGGTATCTAGATAGGTTGTTTTTAAAATCTTAAACCTAATTCTTGATCTAAATATAATTTTGATAAATATTGCTTATATAGAATCAAATTTTTAATTATTAAGACAAAGTCATGTTTGCACTTAAAAAAGATTAATTGCCTAGGATAAAGTTTACAACCAAAGATGAATGTCTAAAGATCAAACATTCAACCAAGTCCAAAAACATGGCTAATATGGTTCCCAACCTTTCTTAGAAAGCAAAACATATATAAAAAATACAAAAATAAGAGATTTATTACAAAATTTAAAAGCTTTCTAAGAAAAGGTGATTCTCATAATCTTCATCAGGGCTATGAATACTTGATTGGTAGTGGATCAAGGCCTTGAGTGGAGACAAAAGTATAATTGGAACATTTTGGCCCATATATAAAACTTATACCTAGATGGGTTAGATGAGAAGAGTTTCAGATCTTTGAGGATCAAAATATGACTTATATAAGCTTTTAAGAGTCATACCATCATCAAGATGTCATGAAGAAATGGACTAGTTAGTTTGATTATGCATTTTATAAATATGCTTAGAAAGCCTCTCAGGATAAAATAAATGCATGGACATGAAGTTATTCATGATTTAATCTTTTTATACAAATTTCATGTCTCGATGAGTTCTCTATCTTGAGATATAAGTATTCAAAGTTTAGCTTGTAAAATGAAAATTTCATGTAGATGTCAAATTTAAGCCATAATAAATAACCATTTGGATTTAAAAATACTTAGATGTTCATGTGAACATCAAATATGTTCAAATATACATCAAATTATGGGTGTGTAGATGTCAATTTTAAGCTCAAAATGAAACCATTTGGTGTTCAAAGTGTGATGGTCACACAGATGTCATTGATGGTTAGGTAGACATCATTGATAGTCATGTAGATGTCAAAAATTAATATCAACAATTATCCATTGGGGTTAAAATGCTGATGGTCACATGGACGTCAATGATAGTCATGTGGAAATAAAATGATGGGTACATAAAGATCAATTTTAATCCATGGTAGATAGTCACTTAGATTCAAATAATCTAAAGATCAATGGTCAACATTCCATCATACTTCAAGATCTAATAGAGCTAGAGAAAGGATGGTGTTAGTAGGTCTAGGAAGATCGATGAACCATGTTTTATTATGAAAATCAAGATCAATGATGTGAGAGGAGTAAAAATTTCAATGGACCCAATTCAAAGATTCGATATCCAATGAGCAAAGATGAGACTAAGAGACTTTTGGTGTAATTCAAAGAAGTAGTTTTTGATCTAGGCAAGGAAATATATAAGGAAATAAGCTCGAATACGATCCAAGTTGAACCATAATGGGTAAATCAATATCAAATATAACCATTAAATCTTTATGGAGAAAAAATAGGTCTTTAGACCTAATAAAAATCAAGGGTTGACAAATTTCTATTAAAATGAGACCAAACCACATGGTGAGCTTCATTTATTGATATTAATAACTATAAGAAAAATAATAAAGGAGATTGGTTTTCAAACTATAGAAAAGGACCTATGTTAAAATATTAAAATGAGGTAGATAGGTAACTATTAAAGAGTGTATCATCTTCCAATATGGTCCCAACCTTGATAGACAGGGACAAATAGATACTAAAATTAGACATAACATGGTTATGTCAGGTCAATAGTTAT
Source organism: Torreya grandis (assembly GCA_037957365.1). NCBI lineage: Eukaryota > Viridiplantae > Streptophyta > Pinopsida > Cupressales > Taxaceae > Torreya > Torreya grandis. The sequence continues at coordinate 236,816 of JARHVA010005653.1, read as the reverse complement.
GAGGACATTATCCTCATAATGAATCCAAGTGGAATGTGTGGTAAAAATCATAAAGAAAATTGAGGGATTAGAGAATCATTCAGAGTATTTAATGATAATAATCCTTTCGAGATATTTTCTCCTTGAAATAATCATGACACATCATGAAAAATTGATTCTTGTCTTTTAGTGAATCTCTCAGCCAATGAGAATAACTTTAATATTACTAGAGCTAACATAGGTTAACTTGTGATGATGGACTAGTCCTGATTAGACCAAAATATGTTGACATGCATTGAAAGATGATAAATATTTAACTGATGTGTACTCCCTCTTCTCCCTCTCCCTTATCCTATATAACCCCATTTTCTTCTCCATTGAAATAGTTCTTATATTTTAGAATTTTCATCTTTCTAGGAGATAAGGGGATTCTTTAAGATATTATAAGATATTTTCCTTTTGATTAGGCTAAACCTTGATAGGTGTTTGTAAGAACTACCTCTTAAAGTAATAAGACTTTTTTTACCTATGTTTTACCTCAGAGCTATGTTTGGTGAGTTGTGCATGATGGCATTGTGTGAAGGAGAGTCTTCCCCATCCATTATCCTCCTTTTTAACCTGATTTAGGGTGTTTTGAAGATATTTATAGGTCTGTATTAATATTATTTATGACATTAATGTGATCTCTTAGTGAGTCTTATAACTCCTCTTTTTTTTCAATCATTCCTCTTGAAACCTCTTATATGAAACACTTATGCAATCAACTAGATTTTAAGGTTATGTGAGTTAGCATTATCTTTTATAGATCTAGTGTGGATTCAAGCTGATGGGAGTTTCTCAATTTTATTTTGTGTATCACCTATTATCCTTTTTATGAAACCTTTTCCCCTTTATAACCATTTTCCCTATGCAAACATTATTTTAGATGATCATCAAGAGGAAAATGGGCTTTTGTAGAGGTTTATCCCCACCATAGGTGACCCACAACTTGGGGTTGTCCCAATATTATATATCAATTGGAAATAGCCTAAATAACCCTCTTGAAGGGTGTATATTGATTCTATAATAGTTTCTAGCATGCCCATCATGACAAAGTTTATGATATACTAAGTGAAGGTTTTTGGTGTTCTCTTCATTCAATTAGCCTTTGAAGGAAAGTGTGCAAACATCAATGGTAAATCTGAGTATTCATCAATTGGTTTAAGTAGCCCATGTTCCTAGTCATCATTAATTTGGTATGTACAATCATCACTCTTTTGATCAATATGCTTATTCTCTACGTCAATATCCTTCATATCAAGTTAGCAGTGTTCATGGCTTCACCCCAAGAGGTTCTTAGGATTCAATGCATTATCCTTATCAAGCTCAAAATGTCCCTAGTTACTCCTTAAATAGATCCATTTCAAGTTGGAGGAAAATTCCCTCAAGATATGAAAAGTACATAGTATACATTAATACAAAAAGGGTATATGGTCAAGATATCCCTAGTCATATTATTCATGGCATAAAAGATGCATTATGATTAATAAAGGAAAAATGGGTACCTATTGAAAGAACATAATGGAAAAACCTTTTTAGTGAGATGATGGATGTAAGTTGTTACATTAAAATCATTGAGGATAAGCTAAAAGGCCTTGAAGAATAGTAGGTCCAACTCCATGAACCTCATGTGTCTTTATATAAACCACCTCAACCCTCATATATGCCACCCATTCTTCCTCAAGAGGATTTTACAAGTGTTCCAAATTCTTCATGTGTTCCTTAAACCTCCCCTTCTTAGAATTCAATCCAAGAAATCCTTCAAAGAAAGAAGGAGACTATTGTGGAGTAGCTTATTGTTCATATTTAAGCTTCCACTTATCTTCCTCAAGAATCATCTTGTACCTCATAACAACCCTCTTATCTTCATGAAGCCCTTAACCACCTTCAAGAGAAGATATTACAAGATAATATAGATAGAAAAATAAAATATTTGGAGTTGAAGATGAGGAAAGAGGAAGATAGTCAAAATCAAGAAAAGGCAATTGTTTCTTACACATTACCGTCATGGAAGTCAATTCCAAAATAGTTTTCATAAGGAAGAGGGGTTCGTTAAAATAACCCAAACACCAATTTAAGAGCCACCTAAAAGGGCATTCAAAGAACCTAGCTAGAAGGATACCCTCCTAAGTTTCAAGTAAGGTGAACTTCTTCACCCTCAGACCATCTCCCTCTTGGAGAAAGAACCTATTCTACAAAGGATATGGGAGGAGCTTGCAGTCATAGGTGAACTTGAAGAAGACAATATAAGTGTCTATGATGAGGATATCATGATAGGTATCCCACTTCATTTAGAAGGGGAAGAATTAGGTTTGGGCCAACTTTCTTGGCATGGCTTTGACACTAATGAACTAGGTCCTGATGAGGACAATCCTCAATTTGAAGATAGAATAGACTTTGAATGGACTTTTGAAGGTCCATTCTACATAAATAAAGAATAGGATTAGAACCAAGAATTAGAGCATGGTTCACTTTAGAATGAGTTATCAAATGAAGGTAACCCTAATGGATTGAAGCTGAACGAAGGGAAATCCAACCTTAAGAAATACAAATGTGTCCTTTTAGACCTTGGATGGAAAAATCAACCCTTGTTTTTAATTGAAAAAAAATATGAAATATTGAGTGAGGTTGATGAGGAAGACATCTTTATTGCTCAATAAATGTAGCTTGATGAGCCACCACTTTGTCTGATAGAAGAAAACCTTGAGGGTGAATATAGCTTCTTATATGAGCATGTGATTTAGAAAGAATATCTTAATCAACTCAAGATCAAATTACATAAGCTAGCAAGGGAAGGGGACTTGAAGGACTTTTTGGAGATCTTGGGAGTAGGCTATGTTCCTCTCTAAGGAGACTATGAGATAATTATATCTAAGAAGCATAATGATGGAACAACAAAGTGTAAGAGTGAGGTAAAATCTGATTGCTCAATGTTTGTATTGATAAGAGGATGCCCTATCAGGTACTTAGTTTAGTTGGAAGATGACAAGGAGGAGACATCATAAGTTGTGTTTAATTTAGAGTACACATTTAAGCATCAAAAAGAGAAAGATCAACTTGCCTATCCATTCCAAGATACTTGTATGTCCAATCAATCAAATTGGGTGGGTAATTTTATTTTTGTTTTTTTTCTTAGAGAAGTGTATCATCAATATGTCAAAAATCCACTCCTCTATCTTTGGTTGGTTTCCATCAAACATGTAAAGCATATTAGATTAGTGAGAAAGGGAAACTATTTTGTACAACTAGACAATGGTTTTGTATAGGTTCAATTCTATTTGGTTAGTTTAGGTTAGGTAGGTTTCATGATTTCTTTTAGGTTCCTATGTGCACATTTATTTAGTAGATTAGTTGTTCTTCCTTTCCTACAAGTGCCTACATGCACTTGCCTTTGTTTTTTTGTTTCTTTTTATCCTTATTGATTCACAAAGAATTATCTAGAGGTTGGTAGTCAAATTTTAGCTCCAAATCATTAATTTTACCAGAGGGGAAACCTTTAATCATTTCATGCTAGTTGAGATGAAATACTTATGATTCCATGTCCAATGGACTAGTCAAGACAAATGATCTAGGTTCTCAAGCATATTATGCATGGTTCCATATCAGTCGCTATAGATGTTTTTCAATTTTGACCCATCTACAAAACTTCTACCTATATGGGTTAGTTGAGAAGATTTTAAGAGCTTTGAATGGTCAAAAGATGACTTGTACAAGATTTCAAGATCCAGACCATAATTAGGGTATCATGAAGCAATGGACAGGTCAACTTGATTATGAATTTTATAAATATGATTAGAAATCCTCTTGGGCCCAAATAAATACATAGACATGAATTTCTTCATTCTTTGATGTGTCTCTACAAATTTCATGTCTTGACAAGTTTTATATTTTGAGATATAACTATTCAAATTTTATCTTTTAGAATGAAATCTTCATACAGCCACCAAATTTAAGCCACAACAAAAAATTGTTTGGATTTAAAAATCCCTAGACATTTATGTGGACATCAAATACATTCATGTGGATGTCAAATGATAGGTGCACAAATTCCAATTTCAAGCTCAGTAATTAAACTGTTTGGTGTTCAAAGTGTGATGGTCATGTAGACGTCATTGATGGTCATGTAGATGTCATTTATGGTCACATAAATGTCAAAATAAATATTGACAATTATATATTGGGGTTAAAATATTGATGATCACATGGACATCAATGATAGTCATATAGACATCAAACAATGGGTACACAAACATTAATTTTAAGCCACAATAAATATCCATTTGGATTTAAATAATCTAAAGATCAACAATCAACATTCCATAATACTTAAAGATATAATGGAGTGAGATCAAGGATGGTGTAAGTGGGTCCAGGTAGAACAATGAACCATGTGTGATCATGTAAATCAAGATCAATTGTGTGAGAGGCATCAAAATTTCAATGGTCCTAAGTTAGATAGTTGATATCCAATGAGCAAAGGTGAGACCAAGAGACTTTTAATAAAGGTTGAAGAAGCAATTTGTTGACCTAGGTAAGGAAATATATAAATAAATAAGCTCACATAGGATCTAGGTTGAATCAAAATAGGTACATTGAGACCAAACATCACCATTAGAGATTTATAGAGATAAAAATGATTTATGGTCCAACCATTCTAGAATGTCTGATCTATGGTAAATTGTAGAATTTTCCCACTAAGAACCCTCTTTGGGCCATGATGAAGGCCATCAATATCCTTGTAAATGAATGAATGAAGCCTTGGATAGTGTCTTTGCAAGACGAATATGAGAGAAGGATGGCTACTCTAAAAAATCAAGTGAAGCATAGATGGAGATCCCTACACCAGAAGTGACTCAATCATTAGTTGGTGTCAAATTTTACCCCAAGATAGCTAGATTGTAGAGGGTAATAGAGAATAAATTCATGGTTGGTAGAGAAGAGATCACCTTCCAAAAAGTAGAACCATTGACTAATTTGACTCTAGTGGGAGGATAAATACATATATAAAATAAGATATTTGAGAAGAGCATGCTTGAATTGTCTAAAAAATAGGAAAAACAATTATAAGATACTCTCAAAGTCATGCAATAGTAAAAGAAAATTTGGAGAAATAAGTTGTATAATCAGTCCTAAATGCTATGGTAAATATGTTTGAAGAGACCTTATTTGACATGTTTAATTCTTTGAAGTCAATAAAGTCTAAACAAAGTTAATTGAGATATAAAGATGTAGTATCCAAGAGCCTAATTCACTAATGGTAGATCTCAAAGGGAAAAATAAAGGATTTGATCAATATCTTGGTTGACGATCAAATTCCTAATTTTAAGACAATCAGCCTGGCCCACCTGAACATAGTCTTGGGATTACTAGTGGATAAGATCAAGGGTTTAAGCACATGGTCCAAGAACCTAGAAATCCTTTATGAATATGAAAAGTAGTTGTAAAATAAGATGGAACATATATTGGAGACCATGATCACTAAACCATCCACACTCTTTGAACAATTCTAGAATGATTTCAAAAGGACATATGTCCTTAATATTTGACATGACTGACTGACATACCTCATGAATTATCTATATAAAGAGGTATTGTCCATTGTAAAGGGAGGGGATTTTTGAGAAAGAATATTTGTACTGATTTTGAAACAATTTAATATAATCAAGGAATTTTGAAAAGTTTGCCTCATTTTTTTGTATGAATTGTATCATTGATTATCTATCAATTGTATGGTTTGTAATTCAAATATGAATGGTTCTTATTGATTTTTAATGTGTACTTTTTCAAATGTAGAGTAATTGACTTGTGTCAATACTAGGTTGCTTGAGGGTTTTTTAGTTCATTTCATTATCTTTGCCTTTCATGTGAATGTGCTTATGTTGTTCACTTGTAGGATAAATCTTTAAAGTGAACCAAGTTCTTATTTGCATTCTTTAATTTCCTTATATGCTTGCCTATTATGTAGTAGGATTTGAGCCTATTTTATTTCATGCTATAATTTGGTTTTAAGTGCATATTTGGATGATATTTAAACTTTATCATAGTATATGTGTTGAAGATCAACAAGATGAATATGTTCCTTCTCTACCTTACCCTTCCTTTTTCTTTTTCTTTGATCATTTCACTTTAGATTAGCTTCATTATGAATATTCACCTTATCTTAGATTTTATATTTAGTTTTTTGAACATAATTTGCTTTAGTTAGCAAATACTTCTTCCATTTTCATAAAGAGTAACTAATAGGCCATAATTGTTCCCAAAAACCAAACATTATAAATATTTTTAAATAGTTCACTTGGTTTGCCATTATTCTACCATGAATAATAAGATTATCACAATTTACAAATCATGCATTGGAATCTTTGAATTTATAAATGAGTAGTGTTTTATAAACACTCAGAACCACTTGTGGTACAATTACATGCATCAACATAATGTATTATGTATCTATGTATGATTTTATCACACTCAAGTTGAAATGTGACACATATGTGTTTTTAGGATTAATTAAGTATTCCATCCATCAATATGGAGCTAAAACATATATTCCAAGGATCCAATAGAATATGTAGGTGCCAAAAATGTTTTTTGGATCTTTTGATTGTTTTGATTTTTAACTTTTTTGGTATTTCTGAAGAGGAAAGATCATCCTATGATGTCATCTAATGGATGGTCATAGATATCTCCCCCAGTAAACAATACAACTTTAATTTGTACATTTTACATTATTTACATCATAATTAGATAGGTTGAAAATGTTCTTCCTCATATTTCTCATGTGTAGTATAAGAATTAATCTATCATTTGAAATATGTGTTAATTTTCCCTCATGAGGAAATGAAATACCTTGCTGATTTGAATAAATTTTTGCTTTCATTAGGTATAGATAAAAACTTCCTAATGTAAGTACATATGGAGATGTGATAGGCATAACCCATGTTTGAATTAATTTAATACCATAAGTAATTAGTAGTGTTATGTTACCCAAGGATCCTTCCAACCTCCTTTTTTTTTAATTTTATTATGTTGAATCCAATTTTTTTTAAGAATACTACAATGCAAGTAGTTTTTTCTTATGTAGGATTGATATGGTTATGCCAAAAATAAACACCACCCATGTATAAGTAAATTTCTAAATCTTGTTGGCATGGATTCTTTTTATGTTGTTCACTTTGATATTCTTTCATAAGATGTGGATGTTGAATTGGACCCATGTTGAGTAGTGTTTTTAGATTGTTTATTTAGTGATTAGGAATACCACATTGTTGTGTACAATGTTCCTTAGGAAAAATTTCTCCCTCCTTTGCATGTGGGATAAAACTATTATATTTAGAGGGAGATATGTTGATTTTAATGATTCATTATTAAGGAATCACATATATGTGCATAATTATATAAATGGGTAAAAGATTCATATTATTTATGTAATGTTCTTTCAGTTAAAGAGGAAATAAGGCCTCTACTAAATATAAATTGTAATAATAAATACGAGGGTCTAAATGCTAGCTCATATGGTATACTTTTAAATTGAATAGTATAATCTTGAAGGGATTCATCATCACATTATTTGAAATTGTGAAAATATTCTAATGTAAGTTTTGACACCTTGTGGATATTGACATCCCTAAACAATGCATCTTCCAATTTTAAGAAGGTAATTTGGTAAGCTATAGAACCAATTTTGAGCCTCATCAAAAATACTCATATGGAAAAAATTTAGGAATAGTTTGTCATCTTTTTGTCATTGACAAAAATAATGTACATAGCTAATCATATAGTGTAGTGAGTTGTTGTGTCTAAAAAAGAGAGGTAAATTTGGTAATTTAAAATATTTTGGATAAGGATATTCAAGTATATATTTTTCAAAAGGTTGATTATTTAATTAGGTTATATGTGAATTATCATCATGGAAATACATTTGCATTTTAAGTATAGGAACTTAATTATGAAGATCCCCAATAATTGTCATCATAAAAATTACATATTTTATGGGGATAGAGGTGTTTATCATTGGTTTCAACCCACCAAATTTTGTGAATCTAGGAATATGAGTATGATAACTAAATTTTATGATCACTAAATATAGGATATTATGGTAATGTTATGGGATATTTAAACTTTTGTACATTTGGTATATCATTTGAATATCTTGTACAATTTTAATAATCTATTTCATTTTCCTTTGGTAATTATATAAATTTTTTATCTTGGGAAACATTTTATAAGGACACCTTATTTGACTTATTTTTTTTTAAAATGAAGGTAGGAAAAACCCATCACCCTTGAATTGAGGAATTTTGTTTGGGAATGTAATAATTTTGGGGATTTTAATCAATTTTATTTAAGACATGTCCTCTATATGATTTATTTGTAAATTTTCCATAATCTCTTTATACAATTATCAAAATTTGTGAAGATAAAATGAAGGAAGAACCTCTTGGTCATATGTACCCAATTTTTTAGTAAAATGTACCTATTTGGATAACTAGAATGGTTGATAACTCAATGATGTTTTTAAAAACCCTAACCCTTTCCTATTTGGATTCTAATGTTTAAGAAATATAGGGTGGGTTATACCTTTATATCTATACTTCCCTAGCCTTGATATCCCTGGCCTTGATATCTATACTTTTACTAGTATCAAATGCCCAAGTCATATATTGGTGGTGTAGGAAGTATTGATAAAGGATTTTTATCTTCCCTAACATGTCTTAACTCATCTCTTGAAATATTGGGATCATGGACCTAATTAGAGGCATAAAAACTATCACCATTCAGGGATTTTATATTAAATGCTTTAGCACATGGAATAATGCAAGAGTGGTTAATTTTATTTATGTAATTGAGGGTGATTTGAATAGTATGATAATCATAGTCATTAAAATAATCAATATCATCCATGATAAAATATTATAAAGTAAATAAATATTAGCACAAAGTAGGTAATAATCATTCAATAGGGCATGCTTGGTATAACTATATTTAAGTATTGGGTTCACTAAATGTTTAACCCTAAAATGTTGATATAAGGTGATCTTATCATTAACCATAGATTTGACATTAAAGTGATATATGGAAATGAAATTTCACAAGGGTGATAATTAGATCACTAGTAAGTAAATTAGATTTTAATCTCAAATATAAGCATACACTAAATTTATTATGTTGACATAGTCTAAATATGGAAAGTAAAACTATGTCAAATATATAAATGATAAATAAGTGATGTAATTATCTTTTTATAATGCTAATTTATTTTTTGATTTGGAACATGAAAAAAGTAAGCTAGAAGGATATTTTGGAACAGTCATCAAATTATAGATCTAATGTTTTTGGCACTCTAGACACTAACATCATCCTGGGATAGTTATGTCAGATTACTATCTAGGTTTGACACTAGAGTCTCATAAAAAAATATATTGAAATAATATGTGACCACCAAAATGCTTCTAGGTTTTGCTTCATCTTCATTCTAGTGCATTCAGATTTGGGTCACAGACTATTACTCATTGTGAAATGGGAAAAGCATAATTCTCCATCCCTATAGTGATCTTGGGGGAAAATGGGTTAGTGGGAACATGGTGTTAAGCTAATCCCAAAGGCACCATTTTCATATGGAGATCCATACATATAAAATACTCTAGAAGAGGGCCTCAGACTCATTTAGTTCTCCCATCCATGTTGGCTTGTGTGTGAGTCATATAAATACGTGAAAAACGAGCACATCTAGCTTATAATTTGGAAAATTAGGATCTTGGGATTTTCCTTTAGTAATTAAAATGTACATATGTGTTGTACCTATGACTATTATGGAAATAAGGAATCTTTGTTTAATTTAATGCTTGATAGAGTGTTTTTGATAGGTTACCTTGGTCTCTTTGGTCATTTTATAGATTGTTAGGTGAGGAATGAATGAGGGTTGATATTATATTTATATATATCCCTTTAGAGTAATAAATAACATTAAATATATTATATATAATTTCTAAATTAAATGACTTGAGGGCATTGGAAACTTGAGTTGGGATAGGACAATAACATTTTTGATATTATTTGTCTTGGACATTAGTGTTTAGGAATTAAGAAAGTGGGTATGTGTTCTAAACTTGTAGATATGTAAGGTAAGTACATTTTAATAATTATGGGAAAGATATAAGACACAGGTCATCAACATAATACTATTCATACTAAGAGATATAGGACAAGGAGAATAAAGATAGAACACATGTAAGATTTGCAGAAGTAGGAAAGGTAAAGAAATAATAGGAAAACCAAGGTTTGATTTTTTCTAAGTGTAGAAAACTAAGGTGTTATAAAATCATAAAATAACATCTATAAAGAGTAAATATATCAAGATAAGACACATGTATTGATTTGATATAATTGTTAGCATATACATAGTTTAGTTGAATTATTATAAATTTACATTATGTAATTTATTAAAAAAATAAAAAAACCATTGTATATGTGTCATGTAAATATAAAATAAAGTCAAAAATTAACTTGAGAAGAGGAATAGATTGTACAATTTGAAAACCCATATTGGGTTATAAAATATTGAAAATTCAAAACATGCAAATCAAGCCATTGTATGAATGCATTTGCATCTTGTGGCATCTCAATAATGGGAATGAGAAGTTACTTTTACTAATGGATATATCTAATATTTTATATTGTTTCATATTTCTCACAATGTTTTTTATGGTTATCATTTCATGGATGCCCAATTCATTTATTTAAATTCCTCTTATTTTCATTGTGTAAGTAATGGGTGCTTTTAGTCTTTAAATATGTAGTAATTTTGCTAAAGTGTTTTCTAGTTAACAAGTATCAATATAAAAATTACTTAATAAATGAAGCAAGGCAATGGGAAATAGTACAAAATAGAATAATAAAATTAATCCAAACTATCAATATCATGTATTAACATATAGTGTGTACCAAAAATTAGTGTGAATAAGGTAAATGATATGCCTCCATTACATGATAAACTCATGTCTCAAAGTAGCATATGAAATAAATCATAATAATCACATGTACCTTATTGGGTAATAGTAAATGTGTAAAGACATATCATAATATGAATTGGCATAGAATATATGTAATCATGTCAGCTTAGTGTGTGACATGATAAAAACAAGCATAGATAAACAATATGGATACATGGGAAAGTAGTATGTCACATCTAAGTGTAACATGCCTCAAATAATATACATTAATATCTTAATGATATAAATGATGTACTTGAATGCATCATCATAGGATATTTATCATGAATGTCTAGATTGGGACAAATAATCAAAAGGAAAGGGTCAATGAAACACAATAATCAATTGAAAAATAAAGACTATTTTAATAACCAAAACAAAAGCATATGTACACATCAACATAGAAAGAAAGAGAAATAAATTGGTAAACTTAGGATAAGGTTGCCAAGAAAATATTAAAAATAAGATATATATAATAAATTATGTCAAAACTAACCTAGGATCCCATCAATAGGATATTCAAGTGGACATCTTATATCGATCAATGCAAATATCGCATGATAATGTGTATCATGTATTTCAATATCATAATATAACAAATAGATATAGGTTATGGATTATCTATAATCATTAATATGATAAATCTAATGATATTTGCATTTTGTAACTCTAGTAGTGAAAGTAACCAATAGACTCCATTATATGTTAAGAGAATGCATTGATGTTCCTTATGAAACACACTCACAAGGTTGGAATAATAATACCATAGGATGTAATAGGTTCAATCAACGCAAGTGAAGTCTATAAATCAATTTATATCTAATAAAACAATATTTGAAAGAATTAAATTATGTGTGTATGTGGTAAAAAACTAATTATTTTACGGTCGTAAACATATTGAATTAGTCATTGAAGTTGTTCACCTATGGATCTATATTTTTAGCCAAATATCATACATATTTTTTTATATCAATTAACTATAAACTATGTTATGTTTTATTCTTCTTATAATTTAATCATGTTAGACCTGATAAAATATTGTATTAATGGGTTGCTTATTTCAAGTGATTCATGTCTTGAGTTGATATTGAAATAGGACTTTGAAACTACATTCACGTTTTCTTTATATTATGGATCATGATTGATTTGATTGTGTTATCTAGTATATATTTTTCTATTTTTTGTCTTTCAAGACATAATTTATATTATTATTGTCTTGAAGGGGTGCCTTATATTTATTTGTATATGGTAGAGGTTAAGTATGAAGTAGACCTTGTAAGTTATCAATGCTCACCATGTATGCCTTATCTTTATATTTCCTAGTGTAATAGGGGTCAAATTTAGATGATAAAATTATTAATTTTGGTCTCAACTTACACACAAAACTTTATTAATTGAGTGAATCTATGAAAAATACATAATAACTCACTCAAAACTAGTCACAAAACCTCAAATATTTTAATTTAGCCTCCTTGTATGATTTTACAACTTTAGTAAAATAATTGCATAATAATTATTAAAATTATGATTGATAGAGAGAATTTCTAGAAAACACTAAAATAGAAATAAATTGATATAAATTGATGAAATAATACTTTTCTTTAACTTTAGGTTACTTGAATGATGATCTAACCCCACTAAAAACAAATACAAAAAGTTTTAATGGTTTGTGAGATGTTTTTGATTTTTATTCTTCCTTTGGTGAATGAATTGAATAGTTTGTGATGTTTGTAGTGAAATAAATTGGTGGAATGTTTAGGGTACATAATTAAATTAGAGTGTTGGTAATGGGAGTGGGTGATTTTTTAGAGAGTGTTTGTAGCTAGTTTATAAGTTGTGTTAGATCTAAATTCATGGATTTTCTTAAAATATATTTAAAAAAAGACTATTTTTTTGTATGTGTCAATTTGAGAAGAGTAACCAGTATTACAAAGAGTGTAAAAATATTTATACAAGGGCACCTCATAAGGAGGGTGATTTTTTCTCAAAATATTTTATGAAAATCTATGAAAGGAGGTTGTATGTAAATTATTTAACAAAATTATCTCAGTAATTTAAACATGAAATTGAAATAGAGTTTTAACTAAATCAATTATGGGTAAAGTGAATAGTTGGGATGTAGTATTTTATCATTCCTTCAATGAGAATGATATGAAAAGTTCCTTGTATTAGATTCCAATTATTGGTCATAAGTAAGAGATCATATACAATACTTAGAGCATGGGAAATGTTTGATGAAATGTCAAATCAAGTTGTCCATAAACTTTAATTACTCACATTATTTCCTTAATTAAAAGATAAGTGGTTGGCACTCTAATTTATTACATTTCCCTAATCTTTCATGATTAAGGAAGTCTATTGTCTTTCATGTATCGAAATTTGTATGAGTAATTTTCAACATTTGTTGTAATAATATAAAATAAATGATTAATTAACTAAATGCTTTCTTTGTCACAAATGTGACTTTTGCACTTCCCAACCCAATCCTTAGGTAGTTAATTAATCCAGATTATATATTATGTGATATAAATCAGAAAGGTGTTATCAATACACATAAAGTAATAATATTTAAAGGAAAAGAGTTGGATTAGTAAACTAGTGATAGTAGAGATAGGTTACAGGGTGACTAAAGTATATCTAAAGGAAGGTAAATTAGGCTAAAAAAGTTAAGCAAAAATAATCTTAAGTATACATGTAAAATATTTGAAAAAATACCTTTAGTTTTATTTGTCCTCTTTATCTCATTGAGCATAAATCACTTTTGAATCAATGTACTAGGTAATTCATCTAATTTTTTATTCTCATTACTGTAATAGAGGTGATCTAATTTTTCCAATGGATTCAAATTTTAACAATAGGTTTAAATTACAGTGGGATTTAGCATAAATTATTAATTATTTAGTAGGACAAATCCTTATAAATCAAACAATGGAGTTATTTACCTCATTAATAGAACATAAGTTTTATCCATCTCAAGGGTTGAGCTCACCAAATGGAGACCTAGGGTTTTTGGAGGTTAAATCATAGGAAGTGTATAATAATATGTAACTATCAAGGGTTATGGATGAAATCACTAAGGAAGGTTTTGTATGGGGCATTTAGAGAGCATATATCTACTAGGTAAACTCAATATTGATATATCATTAGACATGGTAATTGGTGTAATGGGGAAGAAGAGGAAAAGGAGTGTGAATCTTAGATAAGGTGAGTAAATTTGATTTTGGTGAAGACATATAAATTATTCATGTTCTAGATATGGAAGAAAAAACCTGAACTAGGAAATTTTATGGAAATTTCTTCTCAAAAAAGATAGTGTAGATTTGGATAGAAGAATTTTGGGGTCCATTCTTAAGGTATGTGCCTATTTGATGTAGCACTAAACATTGTATATATTAGTATAGTTTAAATTCTAGGAGTCAATCTAGTCATTAGGGGTCTTTAAAATAATTAGTGGTATTAGAAGATTTAGGTAGTTAAGAACTTTCCTCAGAAGACTAGAGGAAGCTATAAAAGTTAGCTATAAGAAGTTATTGATATAAGTAGGTGATTTTGATTATAAAAAAGTAGGTCTATTAAGTAATAAAAAAGAAGAGTGGGTTCAGATTTGAAAGGTTAAATGTATTGAACCCTAAATAAGCTAATAAGTAAGATTCTTATTTTTGAAACAAACTTACAAAACCTATTATATGCATGTGCAAGTTATAGACTATGTGGTACTAAGTATTAGAGAAAGGAATAGTTATGATTTGATTTAATAATGTCTTTTGATATTATCAAGTTTCATATATGAATATGAATATTGAGCAATCTTTTTGTATTGTCATCAGACCCTAAGTAAGGACTAGTTTTCAAAGACTGTATACATTCCCTACATTTTCTTGTATAAGAGAAATGAGCTGGTTTTATATTTAGTGATGGAGAAAAGTAACATGTGTATATATATTCATTATTCAAAGAGATGTGTGTAAGAATGATGAAGGAAAGATATTATTAAAAGGTTGATCAGGCTTGAAATGTGATAAAAAAATTATAAGTTTTTCCTGTTGAATAAATGCTATTGCTAAGAAGAAGGGTTCAAATAGTTTCCTATATGATATTTAATAATTATACCTTATATTTTCATAGTTTTAAATAAAATAATTCCTTTAATTTGAGTCACTAGTGATAGAGACCATTTGTGGAAGTTGATAGACTACACTGAAGGTGTCATGCTATTTTGATAAAGATTTAGTGGAAGGATCAAATTGCAGACCCTATTTGATTTATATCTTGTATTTGAACTGAGTGTCTATTTATGTGAAGCATGATATTAGGAAACATTTGTATAATCATTAATTTCCATTTTATAAGTCATTATCTACAATCCAAAATTTAATAGAGAAGTTATATAAATAAGATTGTAAGTGCATATTGCACGCAAAACCCTGTCTGACTTGTGTCACATTGAATCAGTCATTACATATTTCTAAAATATATTTTTAAACTCAAAAAAAAAGTATTTAAACCTTCATTAAAACATACATTTAGTTTTCACTATGTGTTTGGTGAAGTAATTATGCTTAGAATTGTACCAATTTACCAAATTTTATATCGTCAAGTCAATAACCTAGTAGAATAATGTGAACATATGATTTAATGGAAGGTCTTTTGAGTGTTTTTATAAGTTATATAAAATATATAGTCCTAATTAAGTTATCATAGTGGTTTGATAATATATTGGAAGAACTGAAAGGCCTTTTGAGAGTCCTCAGGTGTATATAGAAAGATTAACCATGCTAATAGGGTTTAGAATAAAAATTGATGTTTAGAAATTTTGAATTGATCAAATATTTTGGAAATTTCTCAAAAGTTATGGTGGTAGACATAATAAAGT
Source organism: Torreya grandis (assembly GCA_037957365.1). Taxonomy (NCBI): domain Eukaryota; kingdom Viridiplantae; phylum Streptophyta; class Pinopsida; order Cupressales; family Taxaceae; genus Torreya; species Torreya grandis. The sequence goes on along the minus strand of JARHVA010005653.1, from coordinate 220,937 downwards.
ATTTTTAAGTTTAAAATTTGCAATAGTATGAACACATACCATTATAATTGACTTTGTACTCAAAAGGCAAATAGTAACCTATAAAAGGCTTCAAAGACTAGATTATGTGTAGGTAGAGTTGAGTACGAATAGATTTTGTCTTTATAGAAAGTTATGAATGAGTGAAAAGTTATAATGATATCCTAATAATCAAAATAAAGATTTTGGAAATGATAAAAAAAATAGGTGAACCTCAGTACCAGTATTTAAAACGTGAACTAGTGTACCATTAACACTGCATGAAGATTGAATCAATAAAGTTGTTGCCACTAAATGAAAGTGTCTTGAATAAGATAAAGTTTGAGAAAGAATTTTGTCAAAAATGAATACAAGTTGAGAGATAATTTGATATAACCTCTACATAATTTTTGGTATCAGAGTAAGAAATATTCTATGGAGAAGGCTAGGTATATATTTGTTGATTGATTTTTAGTTTATGCATTTTATAAGTATGCTAAATATTGTTTGGAAAGAGTGATCAAACAAGATTACAGGTGATTGAGAAATTTTGGTTAGGTAGAGAGATAGGTTGGTGATTGAGAAAGGTTGGCTAGGTAAAGAAGATCATATATCCAAGGAGATATTTTAGATAAGAGATGGAATAAGGTACAAAAGAATTGCTTAAGGTAGATCAGGGTTAAATAGACTTGCTTAGAAGAGTACAACTACCCAATATGAAGGACTAGTAGAGACAAGAAGAGAAATGTGAGATACTTTTAGATGAGTACGTAGAAATATTGTTTTCAATTTTTTTAAATCAATTATCATGTATATAAAATGAGTAATGTTTAGACTATTTTTTTGAGAAAGATGTTGAGAGCATTGGCCATGGAGATAGAAGTTATTGATCAAGTACAATAGAAAGGAGAGAATAAAGAGGTTTTATATTTTAAGAGGCTTGAAGGACATAAGAGGAAATAAACAATAGAACTAAACATGAATAATAGAAGTAAGCATGAGCAAGAGAGTGATTTCAAAGAAGGCAAGTAGAAGATTATTTTGTTGACACATGTGTTCCGTGTACTGGTAGATTGTAGGAGAAGAAGGAAGTTTTGAATATGATCAAGTTAAAGATCAAAGTGAAAAATAATGATCTCAAAGGAGAGAGAAAGAAAAATAATAATAAAGGAGGAGCCAACATAGGAAATCACCACAAAGGTTTATGTCTCAAAAATAAACCTTGGGATCTAGGAGGAATTCCATTATACATGGGATGTTGTAAAGAATATCAAAACCAAGATAGTTATATCTTTTAGGGAAAGTTTTTTTTTCACTCCTTGGTATTATGATGCAAGAGGATTACTCTATTTTCACATCTAGGAGTCAATCTAGTCATTAGGGGTCATAAAAATACTTAGTGGTGTTAGAAGATTTAGGTAGTTAAAAACTTTCTTCAACATGCTAGAGGAAGTTATAAAAGTTAGTTATAGGAAGTTATTGATAAGTAGGTGATTTTGATTATAACAATGTAGGCCATTCAATTAAGAAAAGATAGGAGTGGGTTCAGATTTGAAAGGTGAAATGAATAGTATTTTATTTTTGAAATAAAGTTACAAACCCTATTTTGTCCATGTGTAAGTTATGAACTATGTAGGACTGAGTATTAGAGAAAGGAATAGTTATGATTTGATTAATATATTCATATAAAGATTGATAAATCATTTTTTATTTTCATAAGAGCCTAAGTAAGGACTGGTTTGTAAAGACTATATACATTTCCTACATTTTCTTGCATAAGAGGAATGAGATGGTTGTATAATCAATAATGGATAAAAGTACTATGTGTATGTATATTCAGTTTTAAAAGAGATGTGTGAAGGAATGATGAAAGAAAGATATTATTGAAAGGAGGACTAGGCTTGAAACATGATCAATATTTGTAAGTATTTCTATTGAATAAATGTTATTACCTAGAAGGGTTCAGATAGTTTATTATATGACAATTAAGAGTCATACCTTTTATTTTACTAGTTTTAAACAAAAAAAGACCCTGAATGTGAATCATCAATGATAAATATTTTTTGGGGAAGTTGATATACTACATTGAAGGTGTCATGTTGTTTTGATAAAGATTTAGTAGAAGGATCAAATTATAGCTCGTATTTGATTTATATCTTATATTTTGAATAAGTTTCCATTTATGCAAAGTGTGATATTGGGAAATATTGGTAGTATCATTCCTTTCTATCTTTTAAGTCATTATCTATCATCCAAAATTTAATAGAGAAGCTATCTAAACAAGATTATAAGTGTATATTTCATACAAAACCCTATTTGACATGTGTTAAGTTGAATCAATCATTACAGATTTTCAAACACTAGTTTTAAAACTCACAAATAAAGGATGTCACCCTCATCAACATAGTCCTGTATAAATAAATGAAATTTATACATTTAAAATTTCATTATGTGTTTAGTGAAGTGATCACACTTAGACCTATAACAAGTTACCAAATTTTATACAGTCAAGTCAAGAACCTAGTAGACGAATGTGAAAATAGGTGTCCATAGAAGGTCTTTTGAGTGTTTTGATAGTTTTATAAAATATATATAGTCTTAATCAATTATCATAGTGGTTTGATAATAGATTGGAAGAATAAAAAGGCATTTTGAGAGTCCTCAAATGTATATAGAAATATTAACCCGTTAATAGCATTTAAAATAAAAATTGATGTTTAGAACATTTAAACCAACTATATGTTTTCAAAATTGGTCAATATTTAGGATGGAAAATATAATAAAGGATTTTAGAGTTTAAAATTTGGAATAGTACAAACCTTACTATTATGATTGATTGTGTACTCAAAAGGCAAATAGTAACCTATAAAAGGCTTCAAAGACTAAATTATATGTAGGTTAAGTTGAATAGGAATGGTTTGTGGCTTTGTAAAAAGTTTTAAATGAGTGAAAAGGTCTAATGAGATCCTAGTAATCAAAATCAAGAATTTGAAAAACATAAAATAACTAGGTGACCCTTAAAGGTAAACTAGTGTACTATTGACACTACATGAAAATTGAATCAATAAGGATATTTCCACTAAAGGAGAGTGTCTTGAATAAGAAAAAGTGTGAAAAAAAAGTGTGTAAAAAATGAATACAAGTTGAGAGATAATTTGATATAACCTCTGTATCATTTTTGGTATCAAATTTTGCAATATTCTTTAGAGAAAGCTAGGTATATTTTTGTTGTTTGATTTTAAGTCTATGTATTTGATAAGTATGATAAATATTGTTTAGAAAGATTGATCAAAGAATATTTCATGTGATTGAGAAAGGCTAGTCAGGAATATTGAAATCTAAGGGAGAATTAAGGAGAGAGAAAGGGTTAAAGAAGATCATATATCCAAGAAGAGATCCTGGATGAGAGATGGAGCAAGGTGAAAGAGACTTGATTAAGGTGGAGCAAGTTGAAATAGACTTACTTAGAAGAGTACAACTTCCCAATATGAAGGACCAATAGAGAGAAGAGGAAATATTTGAGATACTCTTAGATGACCTAGCTGAAAGATCATTTTCAAGTTTATCAAATCAATTGTCATGCATACAAAATGAGGAAAGTTTAGACTATTTTGTTGAGAGAGTAAACATGTTGAGAGAATTAGCCATGGAGATAGAAGTTATTAATTAGGTAAAGTAGAAATAAGAGGATAAATAGGATGCATAGGTTAAGAGGTTTGAAGGAGATAAGAGGAAACAAGCAACAACAATAAACATGAACTCGAGATGAAAGCATGAGCAAGATATTGATTTCAAAAAAGGCCACTAGAAAATTATTTTTGTTGACATGTGTGTTCTATGTGTAGGTAGATTACAATAGAAGAAGCAAGTGTTGAATATGATCAAGTTGGAGATCAAAGTCTAAAATATTGATCTCAAAGGAAAGAGAAAGAGAATGAAGAATCAAGGAGGAGCCAACATTGGCATGTACCACAAAGCTCTATGTATCACAAATATACCATGGGATCTAGGAGGAGATTCAATTATACATGAAATGCTATAAAGAATATAAAATCCAAGATAGTTATAATTTTTAGGGAATTTTTTCTTTCAATCCTAGCTAGTTTGATGTAGGAGCATCACTACCCCTTATATATATTAGTATAGTTTCACGTTGAAGATTAAATCTAGTCATTAGGGTCTTTAAAAATAATTAGTGGTGTTAGAATATTTAGGTAGTTAATAACTTTCCTTAATTTACTCAAGGAAGTTATAAAATTTAGTTATAGGAAGTTCTTGATATAAGTAGGTGATTTTGATTGTAACAAGGTAGGTTATTAAGTAAGAAAATTTAAGAGTGGGTTTGGATTCAAAAGGTGAAATACATTGAACCCTAACAAAGCTAATGAGTAAGATTCTTATTTTTGAAATAAATTTACAAACCTTATTCTATGTATGTGCAAGTTATGGACTATGAAGGACTAAGTATTAGGGAAAGGAATAGTTATGATTTGATTTAATAACGTATTGTGAGATTATAAAGTTTAATATATTAATATGAATATTTAGAAATCTTTTTTTATTATCATTAGACCTTGAGTAAGGACTGGTTTGCAAAGACTATATACATTCCCTACATTTCGATGCATAAGAGGAATGAGATGGTTGTACAATCCATAATGGAGAAAAGTACTCTATGTATGTATGTTTAGTCTTGAAAGAGAAGTGTGTAGGAATGTTGAAGAAAATATATTATGAAAGGTGGATTAGGCTTGAAACATGATGAAGAACTAAAATTATTTCTATTTAATAAATACTTTTATTGAGGAGAAGGGTTCAGACAATTTGCTATATGACAATTAATAATCATACCTTTTATTTCACTAGTTTTAAACAAAAAAAGACCCTGAATTTGAGTCATCAGTGATAAAGAATATTTGGAGAAGTTGAAAGATTACACTGATGGTGTCAATATATTTTGATAAAGATTTAATAGAAGGATCTAATTGTAGACCTTGTTTGATTTATATCTTGTATTTGGATTGAGTTTCCATTTCTGTAAAGCATGATATTGGGAAACATTGGTATAATAATTCATTTATATTTTGTAAGTCATTATCTATGATCCAAAATTTAATAGAGAAGCTATCTAAACAAGAGTATAAGTGCATATTGCATTTAAAACCCAATTTGACTTGTGTCAAGTTGAATCAATCATTAGAAATTTCCAAAATCTATTTTTGAAACTCAAAAACAAAGGATGTCAACACTCATCAACATAAACCTATATAAATAAAGGAAATTTATACATTTCATTTCCATTTTGTGTTTAGTGAAGTGATTATGCTTAGACCTATATAAATTTATCAAATTTTATATAGTCGAGTCAAGAACCTAGTAGAAAAATATGAACATAGGAGTCGATGGAAGGTATTTTGAGTGTTTTGATAAGTTTTATAAAATCTATATAGTATTAATGCAATTATCATAGTGGTTTGATAATAAATTGGAAGAATAAAAAAGCATTTTAAGAGTCCTTAGGTGTATATGGAAATATTAACCATGCTATTAGGGTTTAGAAAAAAATTGATGTATAGAACATTTAAACTGACTAGAGATTTTTAAAATTGGTCAATAGTTAGTGTTGTAAATAGAATAAAGGATTTTGAATTTTAAAATTGGGAATAGTACAAACCTGTACCATTATAATTGATGTGTACTCAAAAGACAAATAGTGACCTATAAAAGGCTTCAAAGACTAAATTGTGTGTAGGTAGAGTTGAATAGGAATGGTTTGTAGATTTTTAGAAAGTTATAAATGCGTGGAGAGGTCTAATGAGATCCTAGTAATCAAAATCAAGATTTTGGAATTGTAAAACAACCAAGTGAACCTCATTACCAATATCTAAAAGGTGAACTAGTGTACCATTAACACTACATGAAGATTGAATCAATAAAGATATTCCCACTAAAGGAGAGTGTATTGTATAAGAAAAATTGTGAGAAATAATTGTGTAAAAAATGAATATAATTTGAGAGATAATTTTATATAACTTGTACATCATTTTTGGTATTAGAGTGAGCAATATTTTATGGAAAAGGCTAGGTATATATATGTTGATTGATTTTTAGTTTATGTATTTGATAAGTATGATAAATATTGTTTGGAAAGAGTAATGAAATAAGATTGGAGGTAATTGAGAAAGGTCGGTTAGGCAGATTGAAAGTCAAGAGAAGCTTGAGGAGAGAGAAACAGATAAATAAGCTCATAAATCTAAGGAAAGAGCTTGAATGAGAGATGGATCAAGGTGCAAGAGACTTGCTTAAGGTGGAACAAGGTGAAATAGACTTTATTTGAAGAGTACAATTGCTTAATATGAATAAAAATATAGAGAAGAAGAGAGAGGTGAGAAACTTTCAGATGAGCAGGTAGAAAGATTGTTTTCAAGTTTGTCAAATCAATTATCATGCATACAAAATGAGGAAAGTTTACACTATTTTGTTTATAAATTAATCATGTTGAGAGCATTGGCCATGGAGATATAAGTTATTAATCAAGTACAATAGAAAGAAGAGAATAAAGAGGTTACAAAGGTTAAAAGGTTTGAAGGAGAGAAGAGAAAACTTATGTAGTTAATAACTTTTCTCGATGTTGTAGAGGAAGTTAGAAAATTTAGTTATAGGAAGTTCTTGATATAAATAGGTGATTTTGATTATAACAAGGTAGGTCATTCAAGGAAGAAAATATAAGAGTGGGTTTTGATTTAAATGGTGAAACGTATTGAACCCCAAAGAGGTTAATGAATAAGATTCTTATTTTTGAAACAAAATTACAAACCATACTATGTATGTGCAAGTTATAGACTGTGTAGGATTGAGTATTAGAAAAAGGAAAATTATGATTTCCTTTAATAATGTCTTGTGAGATTATCAAGTTTCCTATATGCATATGAATATTTATAAATCTTTTTTTATCATCATTATACCCTAAGTAAGGATTGGTTTTCGAATACTGCATACATTCCCTACATTTTCCTACATAAGAGGAATGAGATGGTTGTATAATCAGTAATGGAGAAAAGTACTCTATGTATGTATATTCGATGTTGAAAGAGATGTGTGAAGGAATGATGAAGGAAATATATTATTGAAAGGTGGATTCAGCTTGAAACATGATCAAGAACTATAAGTATTTCTATTGAATAAATGTTATTGCCAAGAAGAAGGTTTCAAACCATTTAATATGTGACAATTAATAATCACACCATATATTTTTATAGTTTTAAACAAAAAAACCCAATAATTGAGTCATTAGTGATAAATACTCTTTGAGAAATTTGATAGACTACATTAAAGGTGTCATATTGTTTTGATAAAGATTTAGTAGAAGGATTAAATTGAAGACCCTATTTGATTTATATCTTATATTTGGACTAAGTTTCCATTTATTTAAAGCATGATATTGGGAAATAGTGGTATAATCATTCCTTTCTATTTCATAAGTCATTATCTATGATCTAGAAGATAATATATAAGCTATCTAAACAAGATTATAAGTGCATATTGCATGCAAAACCTTGTCTAACTTGTGTCAAGTTAAATCAGTCATTACAGATTTCCATAAGTTATTTTTGAAAATCACAAAAAATGGATGTCAACATAGACATTTATAAATAAAGGAAATTTATACATTTGGTTTTCATTATGTTTTTGGTGAAGTGATTACGCTCAAACCTGTAGCAATTTACCAAATTTTATATAGTCAAGTCAAGAACCTAGTAGAAGAATTTGAACATAGGAGTAGATGGAAGGTCTTTTGAGTGTTTTGATAAGTTTTATAAAATATATATAGTCATAAAATTATTTTCATAGTGGTATAATAAAATATTGGAAGAATAAAAAGGAATTTTGAGAGTCCTCAGGTGTATATAGAAGTATTAACCCTGCTAATAGGGTTTAGAATAAAAATTGATGTTTCAAACATTTAAACTAACCAAAGATTTTGTAAATTGGTCAATAGTTAGCTAAGGTGGTAGAAAAAATAAATTATTTTGAATTTTAAATTTGGAATAGTATAAGCCCATACCATTATAATTGACTGTGTACTCAAAAGGTAAATAGTGACCTATAAAAGGCTTCAAAGACTAAATTGTGTGCTAGCAGAGTTGAGTAGGAATGGTTTGTGGCTTCGTATAATATTATAAATGAGTGGAAAGGTATAATTATATCCTAATAAGCAAAATCAAGAATTTTTAAACCATAAAACAACTAGGTGAACCTCATTACCAATATTTGAAAGGTGAACCAGTGTACCATTGACACCGCATTAAGATTGAATCATTAAAGTTATTGCCACAAAACAAGAGTGTCTTGAATAAGATAAAGTGTGACAAAGAAGTGTGTCGATAATGATGATAATTTGAGAGACAATTTGATATAACCTTTGCATCACTATTTCTTACTCCTTATCACAAGCTTGGTTAGCCTTTACCTATAGGCCAAAATAGGATACATGGAGGATTTTTTAGAAAGGATGGTATTAGGGATCTTATTCCTTGTCCTTGAAGATATGATATTCTTATTTTCACCCAAGAAATAAATTATAAGATGTGAAGCCTGTATGGGTTAAATTACAAGGCTTACCAATAAAGTTTTGGTCTTATATAATCTATAGAAAATTTAAAATTCTTTGGGATCATTTTTAGATTGGGTAGAGGGAATTCTAAATATAATGTATCTCTCTATAGCTAGGATTTATGAGGACACATGGATACTAGATGGATTCCTTTAGGTAATTGAGATCAACTTAGGCAACTATAACTATTTTCAAACCATCAACTATTCAAAGGTTCCCTTTAATTATATATGATTTCATGCTTATGGACATCTAGTTGATGCATGTCTTATGAAATTTACAAGAGATGGATACCTAAGGTCTTGCAATCTCAAATTTATATATATATATATATATATATATATATATATATATATATATATAGTTATCTTATAGTTATGGAAGTGAGATTTAATTGAAGTTTAGGTGCAGAGGTAAAAAATAATGTTAAGGAGAAGGTTCATTTGTAGCTTGAGAATTACCTTATATAAGAAATTGATTTCACTATTATAAATCCTAATAATGAGGTAATAAAAAATGTGAGGGATAAATAGGTTGAGGGTTTGAAGGAGGATATTATTGAAAGAGAGGAGGGTAATATTTTGGAGATAAAGGAAGTGGGCCTACTTTTATCATCTCAATTTTATATATAAATAGAAATAACACTATGTCCTCTTCCATATCTTCCAATTTCTCAAGTTCTCTAAATATTCCTATAAAGAGTTATAACAAAACTTATTAGCCAATTAGGTTACTATTGATCACATCCTCACACTCTCCTTCCAATTTCCATTTTACATCAAATTTACCTCTTGTGTAATGACCACTCTTGAGGAATACATTGTGTGTTCCAAATAATTTAAGGGGTAAAGGTGAATGCCCACTTGAGAGGTTCAAAAATAAGATTAGTCAAAATAAGGTCCAAATACATAAGTTAAACTCTATGGTCACCATTTTCTCTACTATTATTCTAGTAAAAAAACCCATGAAAATAAGGTCCTATAATCTATCTTCCTCCTTCATGGAGGAATGGAAGTGTATTTTAGGTCATAAAATATACAAACTCATATCCAAAAATTTGGAAATTATTTATGAAAATAAAACAATGTTTTGGGGTATTAGTTATGTTATATAGAGGGAGATATTTAACTTTACCATTGGGATAAATTCTTACTTTTCTCAAGCCAAAGATAAAGCATTATGGGAAATACAAAGTGGGGAAAAAAAAATTCTGGGGAACTAATAGCAATCCAAACCCATTGTAAGGTTACCCAATGTTAATTATCTCTCTTAATACATATGGACTATGTAGTTACTCTAAAAATTATACCCTTAAAAATTTAGTAATGCTTCACAATTTGAATATACTAATGTTTCAATATACCATGGGAGAGGGTAATAAAATAGAGGAAGTATTACTATTTTTTTTGAGATATTGGTAAATTATTACATTAAATTTGTTCGGATTCTTTGGGGTTGATTTTTAGATGGAAAAAGAGTTATTTTAGGCTTATTAATTATGTTTTTCTTGTTTCTAGTTTAGGATCTCCACTTCATTATATGGATAAGGGGATTCATTTTATAGTGATCAATATTTATGGGCCATATGAGAATAAAATCCAAGTTTTTGATTCTCTAATGGGCATGTATTTATTAAAGTAAGAGATTCTTATCTTAATAGTATAATTAAATTTTACTTTGAACATATCTAAGGTTTAGGGGACAATAGTGAGAATTAGCACTCAAGCTAGTTATTTTGTGAATAAAGTATAGGAGGTAAGGTTGGTGGATGTTGATTATGTAAAACATTTTATTAATTAAATTAGTAATAGGCTTAGAGATAATTTTATGACAAAGAGGCTTGATATGTTTTTTTTCTCAAAGGATATCATATCCAAGGTAGAAATAATTAGGTCTTGGATTAAAATAAGTAGTGATTTAAATAACTTTCCCATTATGTTGTAACCAGGCACTAAATTAAGTAAACAACTATGTCCATTTAAGTTTAATTCCTATTTGTTTTAGGATGTTTAATTTCAATCCTTGGTCAAATATGAATGTAAAGGATTTGATTGGAATTTAAGGAGTTCAACCTAATTATATTTTTTTTAAAAAATAAGAAAAGTGAAGTTTATTGTTGTAATTTGGACATTTCATAAATCAAGATAATATGGCCATGTCCTTTCAAAAACTAAGAGAGAGATTGCTTAATTTTATGATTATTTGGTCAATGGTGTTCATAATTACATGGATAAATTAATTTTTATATAATTGGAGAAAAATAAAGTTTAAATTTTATTAGCTTAAGAAGTAGAATAGAGAATGAAAAGTAAGGTAATTTGTGTTGAAATTGGTGATGAAAATTCAAATTTATTACATAATTATTCCAGCCATAGGAAATACATAAATACTATCTTAGATATGCCTAAATAGTATGGATCTAAAGCAATTTACTTCAATGAGCTAACCAATTTTGGGGTAAATTATTACAAGCATTTGTTTAAGGATCCATAAAGGGAAAATTTAGCTGAGATATTAAACATACTACTTTCTTCACTAGTTTTGATAATAAATAAAATAATCAGATGCTATTGGAATAGGTAACTAGGGAATAACTTAAATAATTTATCTCATCATTTTAAAATATTAAAATTCCATGCCCAGATGTGTGGATTGTGGAGTTATTTTTAGTAATTTATGATTTGGATGAGGAGGACTTACTTATAGTACTTAAGGAGATTAAAGTTAAATGGATAATTCCCATTGACATAAATTCTAATTTTATTTCCTTAATACCTAAATTAGATAGAACTAAAGTTTTAGATGATTTTCAGCCAATATCATTTTGTAATTATCCATATAAAATCATAGCTAATATTGTAGCTTAAATAATTAAAATACTATGTTCAAATTCATTTCTTGTGAAAAAATTGGATTTATCAATGTAAGATAGTTGAATGATGTATTAATAATAACTTAATAAGGTTTAAATTCAATTAAACTAAGAAAAATACATATTTTTTTGGTTAAATTATAATTTTCCAAAGTTTATGAGGGATTACATTTGGATATCAAGGATGATAATAGGACTAACAATATTATATGGGTCAGAGTTGGAAGCTCATTACTTATTACACAAATTTTAATCATTGATGATGGTTTTATCAAGGGTGTCATTAGAATCAAGAATATTCTATAGACCTAAAATATTATTACATGTATGATGGTTAATATATAAAAGTCTACATTGTATTTTAATGCACTAGTTGAATAATAAGAAATACAAATTTTACAAAATCTTTCATTTACCAACACATAGCTTTAGGCAAGGATAGAATATTAGGGTTTTATGTAGAATCCAAATACATATGAGAAACATGATCATTATTTGATGATGGATAAAATAGACAAGTTAATAAACTTATGGTGTAACAACTACTTATCCTTAAGGGGGAGATTGAAAATTGTTAAGTTAGTTTAGAATTAATTAATGTCTACTAGCAAGGCTTATCACATATATCTTGTGGAGGTTTTGGATAAGGTAAAGCTGATTTATTTTTTAAAAAAATGGATAGGTAAACAGGAAAAATAAGGCATTTCACTAAATAAATGGAAAATTATTGTGAAGCCAAATGAAAAAAGGGATAGGGTTTGAAAAAATATACATTTTTTTAGTAAATACATGGCTAACAGGAATTTAAGTAAAATAGTTTATTAGGACATATTATGTACTAATATTATTGTACATTATTAAATTGAGCCTATTACCCTTGTATAGTGAATCTAAAAACCATATAAAACTATCAACAATGTCTCTATTATTTTTAAGGATTTGGTCCAAGCATTTTCTATTATAGACAATTATTTGGCCTATAAATTTGGTAATGGATGTAATGTAATAATTGGGGTAGATCCATAGTTTGGGAGTAGATATTCATGTAATATACCTAATAATATTATTTTCTAGTTATAGGATTCATGTTTTAAAACAATTATTCAAGTTGTTAACTTTGCTTCTACCTCCACTTGGCACCAAGGTTGGTTGAGCACAACACTTGGGTTTCTAGTGAAGAGATAGTGAATTATGAAATGAATATGTGGTAAATTTAATTAAAATTCATGTGAAGATTAAAGAGGTTATAGAGAATGAACTATTATGGAAAAAAAATTGAACTATGGGGGAATGCATAATGAAACTTAGATGTAAAGTTATTTTTTATTCATAAGTCTTTGAAACTCAGTTTTTGTGGTGGAAAGTAATCTATAAGGATATGAATCCTATAAAAATGATAAATTTTATGTGGCTAATGCTTATCAATAATATGTTAACATGGGATACATTTTTGAGAATAGGTTAGCAAGGGCCAAGAAGATGAACTTTATGTAGATCTATGCTAGAAATTATTAACCACTTTCTTTTTTATTGTCCCTATAAATGATATTTTTGGGTTGAAATAGATGTTTTTATTGGGAGACCAAGTTCATGGCATGGGAATGCACTAATATATTATATGAATAATTAGTATTAAAATAGATAATAAAAGTGATTTAGATAGTTTCCCTATGTTTTAGCTTGGGTTTATGGTCAGAAATAAATATTGAAATATTCAAAAATATTAATATTCCTTCAATTTAGTCTTGTATCCATATTAGAACAATTTTTCAAGGGTTGAGAAATAACACAATAGTGAAAGAATAGAAATTACTTATCGAGATGGTGATTAATTATTATATTCCCTAGGGGTATTTTTATGGGGCAAGTCAAGATAATAAAATTTATTTTTGTGTTGGTGGTTTTCCTTACATCAATGAAAAACTATTCTTTCATTTCAAGGTAATGTTAGGTCTGGTGTCAAATAATTATATAGAATTAATTGCTCTCATATTGATCCTCAATATTGCTTAGGATAATAATGTAGATAGGCTAAAAATGATGGGAGAATATCATGTTATTATTAATTAGATGTGGACATTATATAAAATGGAGAGTCTACTCTTGACTCTAAGTTTTGAAAAGTGAACTAGTTTTCTTATGTTTTCACCAGTATTTATTATAAACATGTTTACCAAGAACTAAATATCTAGGTAGACTCATTGTCCAAAGATGGTTTGTTATTGGTGTCAAGATAATGGCTGAATATGGATACTAAGGATATATTTATCATATCCTCTTAATTCATATAATATTTTTGATCCATAGATTTCTTTTGTGTTGATCCATTAGCTATTAGTTTGTTTAGAATATGGGTTCATTTTTTTTAGGTTTTATTGAACTATATCGAAATCCCTTGATCTAATATTTTGATCTTTTCATGTTTTTTTAGAAAAAGGTAGTATGTATTTTAGGTATATATTTAAGGACCCTTTGAGACTGATTTTGAATAATTTATATCAATGCCTCATTTTTATACATGATGTAACTTTATTTTAACATCATAAAAGTTATGATTTTTTATTAAGAAAAAATATCAATTAATTATTTCATTCAATCAATATGAATTATATATAGGCATTGATTTTATACTAAAAAAGAATCAAGCTATATTACTAATAAACTAATCTAAGTGAGTTATGACTAACAATTCATGTACAAAAAACTTAACACCCTATAATACTTTACCTAATAATAATACTATGACGCACTAACTCTATATTCCTAACATTCCCCCCTTAGTACAAACATAGGGAAATGAAACACACAACACATCTTGTAAATGAATATTTATGTCAACAATTTTCATTTGTTTAAAAAATAATACAAATATACACTTTGATTCTAGTGATAACCTACATACATAAACATAATTGTTCAAGATTTCACTTCCAGTGACTGTTGGTTTTCTTACTAGCATATCACTTATATATCTACTTATAATGATAACCTACATATGTAAACCCAAATTCTCACACTTTAACTTCTATTGAGTGATGTCATTCTCATAATAATATCACTTCTGAATCACTTACATAGTAGGGAATACATATATTTGTTTATAGTTTTAATTTTCATCACATAATACATGAACACACTTTATTAATTTTTAGTGAGATTTTGGCTTCTCATTGAGTTCATGATTTCATCCACCATTCTTGATCATTACCACTTAATCAAGAATAATATGATATGATCACCACTACCACTAGAAACTAATATTGACATTAGTCAATTTGAAATAGACATTATACAACTACTATGGTATGTAACCTTTGACTTAGTAGCAAACTTAAGGTTTTTAATGTACCTCGTTCCTCTTTATTGACTTAGCCTACATGTCTAGGTCATCGTTCATGTCACAATTAATTAAAATTATTCCCCCCATAGGATTTACACACCCATTAAAAATTGGATGTCGGGTTTACCTAAGATTGAATCTTTATAGAGATATTTTCTCTTTACTTTAACTAATAAAATGATATACATTAGTTAATTAATGCAAATTCTATACATATTTATAAATAAGTAAATGAAATTAAATTCTTATTGATCATAGGACCAAATTCCAACATGTAAACTATTTGAAAAACATAATACATTTAAACAAAGCATACTATGACTTAAAATAATAAATAAATCTAAAATTAATGACAACCTAAAAAATAAACATCATTGTAGACATAATTTTTGACAAAAAAGATACAACACATTATATAAAATAAAACAACACTAAATAAATATAATGAAATGAATAAGAATCTAATACCTATAAATTTAAAAAACATTGACACAATGAATGGATAATGAAATAATATCTATGAAATAACATAGTCTTGATGGATAAAACATTAGATATGGAAGAAGTTTAGTGGATGGAGAAGATTATATTATTGGTATGCTTGCAAGTTATAAACTTGGAGTACATAAAACTACTATGTTGGACTTTCCATAAAAATTATATCTAGTATATTTTATCTAGATATACAACTCCACACCAAGCTTAAAATATTCCTCTTTTTATAAATATAAATACTCACTCAATTATAACAATCTCTTAAAAAAATATAGGGTTTATTTCCCTCTTTCTAATATTTACATAATATTTTAAAAATCTGAATTTCTTTGAGAAATGAGAAAGATTTATATGCACTATGTCAATATTTAATAAATAATTACACACCACAATTTTTTCATGCAATTTTATTAAAAAATGTTGCAAACACTCAAACTCATGTAGAAATGAAAAGAGCCAATATCAAAATCAATATCCATATTAAATTGATAAGTAAATCATACTTTCTACTTTAATATTTTTATAAATTGAGACATTAAAAAACTATTATAATTTACCCCACCAACATCTCATTATTACATCATAGGAACAAGACCAATATAGGCTCTAATACCAAATATTAATTTTGGTCTAAGCTTGCACACAAAACTCTATTAATAATTTTATTCAATTAATATGAATTACATATAGGTATTGAGTTTGTAAAAGTAAGGAATCAAGTCATATCACTTATAATTTATTCTAAGTGATTTATTACTAACAAATACATAAATGCAATCTAACACTAACTATTTTACCTAATAATAATATTATAATGTACTAACACTATATTCCTGATAATAGGTATTCATCTATGTTTTTTTTGAATTTTTTTCATCATCATAATATTTTTGTCCTCAATATTCATTAAGTGTATATTTTTAGAATTGATCAATAACTAAATATTTAGTATTTCTTCCTTTTATGCTTCATATAAATGTCAGTTCTTTCTACTAGATCTTTTTGAACTAAGAGGGTTGGTCCCAAAATAAATATTTTTATTAGTCTTGTTTTTTTTTTATTATATCTCATATACATGTATTAATTATACCAATATGACCTATAAAATATGTATTATGGATGATTAATTAGCATTATATTATGGTATAAATATTCTAGTTGGTTCCACTACTTTGTAATATTTAAAAGATCTATTTTTCATAGGACATGTATGTCGACATCCATAATGTAAAAAATTTAATCATAAATGTGGGGTGGATGGGATAATATCCATAGTATGAATCTAATGTCTATTGATTAAGTGATTAATTTTGGAATGTTTGGCATCACTTAAAATGTAGTCAGCAACATTTTAGGCATAAATGTTACATCAAGTGTAATTATTCCTAATTCTTGGAGAGATGTGTTTTCAAAACCATTGATGCTCATAAATTATTTTTTAATAGAATAATTATTTATACTAGATAAATGTGATGTTATAAATGTTTATTCCCAACCCATTATTTATCATCACCTACTAAACCCTATTGTTTAACTTTCATTTTTAAATATATAGTGAGAAGTTTCAACTTATAACTTGTTGGGTGGGAAAATATAATTGTTCAAATGAAATTGTATTTTCAAATTATTTTAATATATTGATATTTGATAAAAATAAGGTCTTAGTATCACTTCATAAATTTTCATCACTCAATGTTAAATAAAAAATGTCCCTATAAATAGTTGAATTCTTTAGAAACTATAATATAGAGATTTTTGCATGAGTACTATTATCTTGAAGTATGATATCATTATCTCTAGTTTTATTATATACTAATTAAAGTTGTGGATTAATATTAATAAATATGTTATGATTTCCCCCACTTATCACTAAAGGATTGTCTATCTTACCTCTATATGTTTTAATAATAGAAATATTTGTACCTAATATATCCTAGGTTAGATAATAGGTGAGGGTTGTTAGTAATTTACACAATAATTTTTTATAGAAAGAGGGGTTAAATAAGTTATAAATTCATTGTCCCTTTAAGTAGTAACCATACTCATTTCAAATTAGGTATTTGTGTAATATGTATTATCAAGGAAATCTAACAAATATTCATGTATAGTAACATCCATAAATTCATTGAAATTTTAGTCATAAATTTTCCTTGTCATAAATATGAACACATGATATAATTCATAAAATAAGTACACATATGTTTATACCATGGGTAAAAACACTATATATAAAAAATTTAGACCTCGTGAAATCATTAATTAAAACTAAAATAAAACCTAATAAGGGAGAAAACTGAAACCTTAAGAAATATTTTAAACCCTAACATAGAATGAAACCTAGGGTGTTATCTTAGGTGTAAAATAAGAAAAACATTTTGATGAACCTGATAATTAATTCAAACTATTAACTAATTTAAACTATATAAATAATGGCAATAAACACGATAATCTAAATTGAAAGGAACTAATTAAAATTGTAACTAAGTGATTTAAAATTTATAAGACAAGATATGGATATTTTAATTGACTAATTCTTCCTACATGTTACTCGCATAAGATATAATTAAATTTGTAAATTATTTTTATGTGTTTTATAACTTATTCAAATTATAAATAGTAGCTAAAACCCTACCTAGACATTGTCATCAAAGTTTGATACTTATAGAAGTCAACACTATTAGGGTTTACCAATAGTACCCCTATGCATAGTGGGGGTATGAAAATATTAATATCCCTATGTCTATTCCTAAAATTTTATTTTGTGTGTGCACACATCTCTAATCCTCCATTGAAATACCTTTATTTATATTTTATCCATACCCAAATTGTGCTTATTTGACCACAAAAAGCCCTTAAAAAGGGGTTAGTATTTTGGTTTGGATTAACTCAAACCATTCTCACACCAAATGGATAGGTTTTTAATATGTTTCATTACATTTAATATGTCTCAAAACACATTTAATCCTCCACCATATGTTTTTGCACAAAATATTAAATAATCTAGAAAACACTACCGTATTTTTATCTTTTACACTTGACACCATGCAAATTTGAATTTAATTATTTAGATTTATAATTATGGACTACTCGAAGGGCTACTAATTAAAATTATGATATGTGTGAATACCTTTTTGAAATGTTCCAAGAGAGTGCTAGTTGGTTTATCAATGTTTCTAAGATTTTCCAAGTGAATCAAACATTATGGGTGATTTGTATTTTTAGATGACTATTACTTGATTCCTACTATGACTAACACATGAAACATGTTTACATCAACCTAATGGAGACTTCCCAATTTAAAAAATAGTTGTTAAGGCTTCTTAGACACTATTAGAAAAGGGAGACACCTATGGTAATTGATATTGTTTAGGTTTATTAGAATGTCTTAGAAGTGAAAAATAGGGGTCTAAAATATGTATAATGTCTAACTATTATTATAAAGAGTTACTATATATACTCAATTAATCCTAATTAATTGTATCTATAAAATAAAGGTGGATAAGATATTATATGGGTATATGGATAGAGGAAAAGTGTGCTCAAGTTTCAAATTCATGAAATTGTATCAAAGTATGTTGATGCTAATGTTATAAAAGTTCTAACCACCAAATTTATTTTTTTATATATACATCAAATAAATGGAATTAGAGTAGGGAGAGATTAATATATTTAATTTTTTGTAGATAAAGCATATGGGGAGTCTAAAAATAACAAATCCTTGAGCTAAATGAGTTATTAGAAGAGTCAGACACTTGAAACCAAGCATATGCTATATGGGTGAAGGACATGTTCAAGGTCATAAGGTAAAAATATGCAAATCTAAGTCATGTTAGTTCATATTCAATAAAGATATATTTTATAATAGGGTATAAGATAAAGGTGAGAGAAATAAGGGGCCAAATATGGTATAAATATTAGTCTCATGCATGTTAAAATATTTGATGGAGGAACCATGATAGAATAATAAATAAAACAACATCAATTATTTAAGGTTGTTGATGGTAAGGTTCATGTATACAAGATATAATAATTGAAAATAGTGTGTATAAACCAAGGGTGGCATTGAGCATTCCAAAAATAGAATACAATGTACTGATCAAAGTGCAATATAAACTAAAGGAATATTTGTGCATAAATGGTGACACATAAACATAAAAGGCACCAATGAAGAAGAATAAAAATGGTAGAGTGAAAACAAAGTAAATATTGTCTAAGAAGGAGGTCAATGAATAAAATTCACTAGGAAAGTTAAAGTACATAGACTATGGAAAGTGGATGACATAGGTTCACAAAATAATACCCATTATAGTAAACTTGATTGTCACATAAGAGAAGGAAAAATAATTTTTTCACTCGAGAGAGATATTCCAAATAAATAATATGAGGAATAAGATGTAAATATTTTTTTAAATTATTCATAGGGGCAAGCCATAAATAAGGTAGCTTTGATGTCATGATAAAATTGTAAAAAAAAAACATTTCATCTTTTTTGGTTTTTTAATTAACATTTTCATTGACTTATGTTAATAAGTATAGGCGATCATGTAAATATAGTTGAGTGAATAATATATTTTGATTCTTATGTAAAACATATAATTAACTTTGGGATGGTTTATCTAGCCAAATGTGTAATAAGGTAGATTAAATCCCATTATATGGATGGTTGTTATATAAATCATACATGATGCATTTGGAAATGGAAATTTAGAAGCTTGTCAAATGGATTAATGGAATTAGAAGAGTATGGTATGGTAAGATGATGTATGAATATAAATATGTACAAGAGTAATTTATGAAAGATAATTTTAGGGAAGGAAAAATAAAATAAATATTTGTTTGGCATAAATTAGTAATAAACTATGTAGATAAAATGTCTCAATGAGGATTAAGAGTATGAGACTAAAGAAGAGGAAGGGTGTAACACCAAATTAGTTAGTGAAATATGTACCATTGGAAAGGAAAATGATAATTTACAATTATATAGTTTAAAAAAAATATATGAATATATAATAAGAAAATAATATCAGGCATAATTTTCCTTAGGAAAAGGAAAATCAAAGGTGATAGATCCTAGAAAGAAATCACTTACAACATATAAATGAAGAAACCTTTTTGGACCAAGAAGGTTGGGTGATACTCTAATTTTGTTCCAAATGGAAACTACGGGAGAGGATTATAGTTTGAATAGATATGTGAACAAAATACCTATGTCAGAAACCTTTGGGGGAATCATTTATAATGTGTGAGATACTCAAATAAGTGTTGGAAGACTTGGCCAATTATGATCGGTTTCTACTATTATGGTTGTACAAAGGGTTTCATATACAATATTTTCAATAGGAAATAAATTTCCATAAGGAAAAGTGAATGATACACAAATAAATGTAAATGTAAATATAAAAAAGAGACTATAGATAACAGTGAACAAAAATAGGTTATACTAAAGTGACTTAAACATAATAATAAATTCAAGAACCAAAATAAATATGATAAAAACATTGATGCACAAGGTGGGATTCAATATGTTGAAAATATTTTACTTGAAAATAATTTGATGATGTTATTAAGGTTATATAAATGCATTCAATGTGATTATGAAGTCCCATAATTTATATAAATTCATCACTTTTATCAATTGTAATAATTTAGCACAATAATGTGACAAAGAGGACCTTAAAGAAGTTGTAGGTTATACTTGATAGCCATATTCAGTTGGCAGAAATTAAAGTCCCCATTTATATATTTGTGAAGTATAAAGCAAAATATTATGAGATTAATGATAATTAAGAAGGATAATTGAAGGTGGTTGATCTTTGAATAATGACAATAAATATTTTTAAGATAGCAATGGTGAATCTATCACAGAGATAATAAAGAGAGATAAAATAGTAATTTGGAGGATTGTAAGAGGAGATGAATAGAAATAAATAATCTTTGAATAAATATGAAGAATAAGTTTGTAAATTGGAGTCACCAATTTAATTTGAGTACCTATAATTTAAATGGGATATGGATATGTTCTATAATTCACCTCTATTAAATCTAGGTATTACTTGTTGTTCAGAATGCCAATGCCATAACAAATTATTAAAGACATGAGACTCTAGGCTGATATATTCAAGGAATTAAAAGTTAAATATTCAAGATATTTAAAATGAAATTACCATGGAAAATAATGAATTATATTTGAAGTTAAATTAATAAACCAAGATATTGAAAAGTTTTATGCATTTAGAAGAGTATGTGAATAAATTGTTAACAAAATAAGTCACCAGACATATATATTCGATTAATCACATGAAAGAGGTTGAGGATCAAGCATAAACAAGCATAAAGCATATAAAATTTTAAGAAAACCCAAAATTTGAATGTTAATATGGTGAATAAGTCCAAATAATTTTATGGTTTATTTATAGAGTTTCATAATAAGGTATTGGAATGCTTGGATATTTAATATTACTAGTTACTACATTATACTAAATAGTAGATATTTTTTTTGTTAGTATGTTCTAATATTTAGGAATCAAGTTTTTAACACTCTTATTATGTTATTTAGTATGAAATAGCTTTTTTAACACTCTCCTTTTATATTTATAAATATTTATTACAAATAAAACTATACATTTGTAAAGTGTTATATCATTCTTTGATTGAATGTCAAATCCATATTAGTATTATAACATGGAGATTTTAAATAATGAATAAATAAGAGGATATGAAATAAGATAGTGTAGCCTAAAAAATTAAAACTCTCTTTTCAAGCTTTAATATGTCATATCCCACTTTGTTAGGACATAATAAAGTATTTTTAGTACCTTACGACAACATGATATGATGATGTATGAGCTATTATGATCTATGATTTTGTTTAATTTTGATATTTATATGGATATTCATGTTGATATTTACTATAAGTATTATTTTTTTTCAATACAAGTGTTGATGATGTGATTTACATGATTGCAGGTATTGTCAAAGGATGAGTTAGGCCTGAGGGTGCAAGAGATTATAAAACGACCACATCTATATTATAAGGTATAAAAGGGCAAATGTAAGAATGAATTGTTAATTATTCCACCATTCCCTTATTTGTGTTGTTAATACTATGAATACCCATGATGTGTGTAATTGCTATTATCTTAGATTTGATTAATTAATTGTCATTGGAATCAAAGTAATTATGCTTATTGTTTGGGCCATATAACAAGAAGTGGTATAATTTATTTGTCTAAATCATTGTGGTGTTTGAATGACAACAAAGGTGTAATAACTTGGGTCTTTGGTCTTGGCATTGATTGACATAAAATTTGGTTTATAAAATGACATTGGTAAATCATTATTTGATTTCCATCCTTGACTAAATCCATGGAAATAGTAATTATTGATTTGAAACCTTAATTTAGGTCAAGGTAATTGATTAAGACCTTGGATATGGATTTAGTCATAATGAATTAAAATATTGGATCAAGGTGTTGACCTCGGCTAAGTGAGAGTGGAAGGAAATTAAGGTAGAGAGTAAAGAAGATAAGGTAGAATGAGGAGGAAGGTAGGTTGGATGATAAAGAGGCTTCACTTCAATGGAATTCTTATGTTCCCATTTCAGGCATCTATGATGCCCTATCTATGATGGGTTATTAATGAGATAATCTTTCTAATTTTTTCATGGGTTTTTCAAAATTTTATAAAAATACATAGAAATAATGAAGCATATCCTACTATGGAATAAAAAAATTATAATAAAGTAAAATTGATGAAAAACTATGATCTTTAGATCTAGTACATTTATATAAAAGTAAGTGTTATTTAACTCCTTTTTCTCATTTTTTTTTAATACTACTTAGAATGTATGATTGGGAACAATTATGAAGGATGACACTTGTTATAGAACCCAAAATGGGAGTCCTAAAAAACCTTAGGGTTTTACACAGTCTCCATTCTGTATCTATGTTTATATTTATAGTTCCTTGGTTATTATATTATTTTTTTGCATTACTTTCCTTGACAATACAGACAAAGTTTTATTTTTTTTGAAATGGTATTGATGTTGATCTTCTTAAAAAAACCCTAGTAATTATATATTAGGTTTATCTTCATATCACCCATGAGATGGAAATCCATATGAATGAATCATTGTACGAGACTATGGATGATCATTTTTGGCATTTTTCTTGAGATGGTGGAAACCTATTTATATTGTGTTATTTCATTATATGTTTTCCTTTCCTTTGTGTCAATTTCTTATAAACCCTAACCCTCTAGTGAAATAAAAACTATTTCTTACATATTACTCTTTTATAATTCTATCCTATTAGGATTTTTTTATCAACTATTACAATCTCATGGCTGATGGTTGGAGTGGTAAGGGTCACCAATGGTTTGGATCATCTCACTCTCCCATTTTTATTTTGTGATTATAGAGTGGAGTGTTAGTTCTAGTTTTGATATGATTATCATACAAAAACTTATAGTTTTACATAATACCCATTCCCTCTTTATGTTTATATTTATAGTTCCTTGGTTATTATGTAATTTCTTTGCATTACTTGCCTTCAAAATACATGATTTTTTTTTTGAAATGCTATTGATGTTTATCTTTTAAAAAACCCTAATAGTTGTATATTAGGTTTATCTTCATATCACCCAATAGATGGAATTATATATGAATTAATCATTGCATGAGACCATTAAATGGTCATTTTTGGCATCTTTCCTAAGATGGTGGAAACATATTTGTGTTTTGTTTTTCATTATATGTTTTCCTTTCCTTTGTGTCGATTACTTGTAAACCCTAACCCTTTAGTGAAATAAAATATATTTAATATATATTACTCTTATATAGTTTTATCCCATTAGGATTATGTTTGATCAACTATTAAAATCTCATGGATGATGGTTGGAGTGGTAAGGGCCACCAATGGTTTGGATCTTCTCACTCTCCCATTTTTCTTTGGTGATTACATAGTGGAGTGTTAGTTGTAGTGTTGATATGATTATCATGATTCTATCAACATCTAATATTTTAAATTAATTTTTAATCATTGCTTAACTTACTCATTTAAAATGAATGCTAATGAGATCACAAGGCATTATCGTACTTTTTCTTACCCTTTGGGTATAATAGGCATGTATTCAACAACATTCTTAGCATTTAGTTTTGTTTTGTGTTCTATTGTTTTTATACACGTGATATATGTATAAAAACCTTAACTTTCACTATTATATTTTTCAACCCTTAATTTTGAGTTTATATGTTGATTGGTAATGGATTGTTGATATTTATATGACTCTAGTCAATATCAAAAATATTTGAGTGAGATAATTGAATTAATTTCATTCAATGAGTTATAGTTGAATTATTTTTAATTGAAACTTATAAGATGATTTATCTAAAACTCTAAATTTGAGTAATAAACATATTAAATAGTTTGGTAGCATATTATATGCATAGATTGTAGATATAGATAATTGTATGACTATTATACATTTTTTATATTTATGTATAATACTCAAAGTGATTTTGAGGTATTAAATGAATTGATTTCCATATAGACTTATTATTGAGTCAAGAATGATATTTATTTTGGTTTGTAGAAATCATTTTGTATTATATATTTTCTTACATGATTATGTGGGTATGGACCATGTGAGGTCTATTAAATTAATCTTTTTGAATGACTTGAATTTATATTGTGTATCAAACTTACATTAGTTCATGATAAGTACACAATTATTGTGATACAATTTTGTTGAATATCTAACTATTGTATTTCATATAATGAATTATTCTTCCTTAAAGATAAATCTTTTAACTAGTCCTTACCATGGAATATTATTGATGATAGTTATCGATTTATTTATTATACCAATTAAATGTAACTATGTTAGATTGATCATCTATACCTCATAATGCACATAAAACATATAATGATTAACACTTGGTATTGGGTTAAGTAGTTTATTTTCAAAATTTCCAAGGATGTTGGATTTCATCTTAATGAGTTAGATAAATATTTTTCATCGACTCTATTATGTTTTTTAAGGTTGAATAAGTTTTGGTGGGTCCATGTAGACTATTACCTACAAGTGCCTTATTTTGGGTTATGGTTGTTGTCAATTATATTGATGGTATGAGATTGTTTTTCAACTTAGTTACATATTTGATCTCATGCATGATTTTTTATCATTATATAAATAAGAATTATATTTTCATTTCAAAGAAATCTAAAATAGGGTTAAATTATTTCTATATAATATTGAATTATGTGTAAAGTGAACTCCTTTATATTTAACTCTACAAGGTGACTCTATTCCAAGGATATGTGATTATAGATATGATAAATTTGCATAGTTTAAAACTTAAACATTGGTTTTCATGAATCTGATATATCTTTGTTTAATAATATGATATATTTTGTCAAAAAGGCATAACATTATTTTAGGTTTCATAATTTAAACAAATTTATCTTAAATAATTCAATTTTATGTTATCTTGGTTAAACAATGACAAGAAAAATAAATGTTATTTCAAGTTTGAGCTTAAGTTATTGTTACAAGCTTAGTATATTCCTAGAATAATATTTTTTTATTTGATAGGCTAAAAAAACTAGGTTTTACAAGGATTCTGGAACCATGAAAGTGAAATACAAAAAATATTAATAAACCAAGTAAAGGCCATCCAACCAAAATATCATAAAACCATAATACAAAACTAAAAGTAAGGAAAATAGAAATCAAAAACAAAGATTAGGAGGGAGGTCCCTCCAACAATTTTTCAACATCCTCAAGATTCTTTACTGGGATGTCTTACTTAAACTTTGAAATATTATCTCATGTGTGGTTCCTAGGTCCTTCAGCTAATTCTCCAAGAAAGATCATATGAGGTCACTTTTGTCTTTTGACCTATAAGGGAATATGTTTTGTAGGGACCACCTTGGTGGAACCTAATGGGGGGATCCCAAGATCTTAGGCAAATGAATGATAGGGGTCAAGGTTGGTTGATAGGAATGAATGAAATACCACACTGTATACTTAGCCTATCTATATAGAGAATTCTAATCATTTATAATCTTGGTGAGGGCTATCATTGCCTCTTGCACCTTGGATTTGAACTTCTCCAACTACACTTTAAGATAGGATAATATGATTTATCACATCATGTATGTAAATTAGATAGAATTTAATTACTATTTTTTTATATATAAATCATGTAAATATTGATTCTATCTCTACTCACCTACATTTATGTCATATGAACAAAATTTTCCTATAAAAACTATCCTTTTTGAAATCTATGGTTAGATTAGATGGCTTGATAATTGTTTGATTTAGTTTCCTTTATGAGTAAAATATGGTATTAAAATAGAATGAATAATTTATAGGATATGCATGCTATTATATTTCTTAAATATTCCTTCTAGCATAATAATGATACTTTAAGGTTTAACTTTTGATGTTGTTCATTTTGTTGAAACTCTTTTTTGAATAGTGTTTTGATTTATTTGAATGCTTAGGATTGGAAAGTAATATATATATATATAAACTTTTGAGTTAGAAGACTTAATATGGTTATTACACTTATTAAACAAAACTAAGCCATATTTTAGTAATTAGTAATAATATTATCCTAACTTGCAGGAAGTAGGTGGTAAAGATTGTTTTAATATCTTAAATTCTCTTTATTATCCTATGGTTGAGTTTTTAAATTTTTAATTTGAAACATGATAATTAATGGGAATTAATTTTTTACAATATTAGTTAGGAATCCATATGGGAAGTTCTTTAGGTTATTTGAAGTAATATATCAAATTTATTATTTTCAACTTGGACTAAGTGGTTACTCAAAGTTAGAAAAAGGAGTATTGATCTTATTTATTTTTGGAGAATTTATTTCATAACTATACTAAGTGTCTAAATTTAATTCATTTATCATTTTATTAATTTGAGAAAAGTATAAGATCTTTTAATGATTTACTAACCAAAATTAGATTCTTAACAATACATTGTATCATAAGGAAACAAACATGTTTGAGACCAAATAAATAGGAATATGATCACATTAAGGATTTTTATTAATTTGAGTCCTTTTTATTCAATCACATTGATAAGTTTTCTCCATGGATAAAGTTATATAAAATGAATCAAAAAGAATTTGTGATAAAATCATAATAATTAATAATAGACATACTTTAACATATGTTTAACCCTAAATTGGATGTGGATCCTTGTATGGGTAGATATGGTTAAGAATATAGAAATGAATAATCACAAGGGTGATAAAAAGATCTATAGCAAGCTAATTAATTTAAAAATTGAGATATAACATATATTAAATTTATTATACTAAGATATGCTAAAAATAGAAAGTACAACTATGTTAGATATTAAAAGAATAGTGAAACCAATATACTTGGTTATGATTTTAATACATATCTAATTTTTTAATGGACAAGAAGCAGACTAGAAGAATATTCTAAAATAGTCATCAAATTTTGGATTTTATGCCTTTATAGGTGCAGATACTTGTATTAACCTAGGATGGTTTCATTGATGCTATTGTCTATGTTAGATGCAGGTGTTATGTACAAAATACCTATTGAAATAAGATGCAACCACCTGGATGCTTATGGGTTTTTATCACCTTCACTTTGGGGCATTCAAATTTGGGTCAAGGACTATCAATCCTTATCAAATGATCAAAACCATAGTTATTAATCTTTAAATTGGCTATGGGAAAAATGGGTTAGTGTTCACTTGGTGTTGAGATACCCCAAATACCCCTCTATCAATGAGCCTACATATCCAATACTTTGAAAAAGGCTGAATATTTATGTATTTCTCCCTTATATGTTAGTTTGTGTGTGAATCATGAAATGTGTGATAAGTACAACAATGACCTAGCTTATAGTTTAGAAAATATAACTCTTGGTCTTCTCCTTTAGGACTTTAAAATTATAGATATGCTTTCTTATGATTCATATGTAAATAGGATAAACTAGGGAAACTTTGTTTACTTGAGTGCTTAATTGTATTTTTTTGGTAAGTTGCTTGGTGAGTAGGTAATAATTTTATAGGTGAGGAATGAATGAGGGTTGATATTATGTTTATACATATCCTTTTAGAGAATAACTCACAAAGTAGCACTTAGGTTGACCATTAGGATACATTTCATTTGTAAATTAGATGACTTTTATGGCATTGGACATTTGCATCAATACAAACATTTCACTGGGACGTAAGTGTTTAATATGTTGGAAAATAGGTGTAGGTCTAAAAATTGTAAATACATAAGGTAAGCATTTTTTAAGCATTCTAGGTAAGATAAAAGGCCTTTGTCATCAATTTAATAGAGATCAATCAAGGGCCATAATAGAGTAGATGTGAGACTTGAAGAAGTAAGAAAGGTATACAACCAAGAGGAATAATCAAGGTCTGAGTTTGCCAAGTGTAAAAGATTAAAATTCTATATATAACTCATAAATAATTTCAACATTTACCCCTTTTAATCTAATAATTGAATTACTAGTTTAAAGGAAAATAAATACATACCTAGGTGTGTATAATATACCTTGCCTTCGCTTTAGTCCAACTTGAGTGATTTACTAGTGCCTAACCTATAACCAAGAGCATGTTATAGTATATAATCAGTGAATATATTCTATAATTTGAAAGCATTTAAATTATTGAAATTGAAAGAGATCAAGGTTTAGGATTATAGCTATGTATCGATGCAATCATCTTACCTTTTGTCAATTCCATTTAAAAGATGTATCATTTTGAATCACTAAAATTAAGATTATGACAAATATAAATATGGAAAGTGCATGTGTGTGTGTGTGTGTGTGTGTGTGTGTGTGTGTGTGTGTGTGTGTGTGTGTGTGTGTGTGGAGATAGAGAGAGATATAGGAGGTTCCATGCCCTAACCTTGGAGCAAAGATGGATTACCACCTAGGAATTAAGACTAGCTCAATAATGTAACCCATTCACACTTATAAAGTTAAATCACACTAATACAATTGATTCCAACATAAAAAATCATCAATTTTGAGTGATTTAGTCAACTCAACCATACCAAAAATTAAACCAACTATTATAGTAGATTAACTCAATATGCTCCATAAAATTCAAACCTAGTGTGTGGCAATAATCCATGAAGGTGTTTTAAATATGAAACTAATTTTATTTTATAATATTAGGAACACAATACATATAATATTCACCTTAGATATGTCTACCATATATAAAAATGATACCAATGTATATAATTTTGCAACAAATGTGTATCTGATTCTTATAACTATGAATCTAACCAATCTGAGAATTGTGTAAGTATAGAGAACAAGCTTCCCAAGCATGCCCCCACTATATATGAAACTAAAAATAATAATATAAGTGCTAATTTGGAGGACATGTTTCCAAAACATGCCCATACTAAATTTTAAAGATGTTGAATAATGAGTAAGTATGGAGAACATGTTTCTAAAACATGCCCCCACTAAATATGAGACTTGAAAGCCGTGCCTCTATAACATTACCCCACTAATATTCCCCCCCTTGAGGTGAGGTAAGATATAAAATAGTAGTTACCTCACCTTAAAAGGTTAAGAAAACCATATAGTTGTTAATGAATCATGTAGCATATAAGAGAACATGTATAGATAAATTTATCATTGAAGCACATAGAATGTGATCACACCAAGGCCTAAGATGCATGATAAATATCATGACAATGTCTAGATAGTAATATTAAAATCTCAACAAGTAACCAATCACACACACAAGATCATTCAAAATCAAGTCAAAAGGCAATGATCCAAGGAGATTGTAAGAAAATGGCATGTTCAAATGCTACAAATATAATGTACATGACTTAGTAAAATTTCCAAAGAAGTGATAATGACATATCAAATGATAAAAAATCAAATAAAGGCATGGGGACCACAAACAATGGAGCATATTAAAATGATCAATAGACAAGATAATAGTAAGTTAATATAATTAAGGAAGTTCATAAATGGAAACACAAACAACCAACATAAACATATCATAGTAGCCCATGGATCAAATGTGTCAGTAAAAAACTTCAAGTACATGGCATCTCAAGTACACTATGAAATATGTAAGCATATATGAAGTCATATTTAATTACACAAGTTAAAACTTGATAATGTAAAGTGACCATAGAATAATATAACTAAGAATTATTCTGATCATAGATGTGGATGCCCCTAACATCTTGGTGATGTTATAAGAGGGAAGGCCCAATATCTAAAAGTGTATAAATCATGTATCTATGTATGCATATATCACACTTAAAATATAAGAGTGAAACATATTAATGTAGAAGTAACTAGTATTTTATACATCAACATGGAAATAACACATATATGCTAAGGAGCCAAAGGAATGTGTAGATGCCACAAATATTTTTGGATTTTTTGGTATTTAGGATTTTTGAAAATACTACCCTATGATCACATCTAAATATGCTCATATATATCTTTGCATTATGAACATGCTATAAGAAATTGGTGGTGTTGTTTAGAAGCATGTATAGGTTTAAAATTTGTCACTTTAGTATCTAGGATGCTCTATGTATGTATAATTGGTCTTTGTGGTCATGAAGAAACAATAGTATTAATAGGAGTATGGGTTTGTGGAACCCATCATTGAGTTTTTTGTGGGTTATTTACAATAACACTAATAGGAACATGTGTAGGTGTTCTAGATATCTAAATATGGTGCATAGTAGCTAAAGATTCTATGCAACCTAATGTGGATCTCTAATGTAATGGTTTTTCAAGTACTAGTTTCATAATAAAGGGGGTTACAAGTTGTTTACCCATTTTTAGAGGATTATCCTTATTAGGCTTGCTAAATAACTATTTGGGTATATTTTTTTCTTATTTGATAGGATGCTTATATAAAACTCTATAATCTATAATTAATTGATTAGTATGAATGTATTTAAACAACCATACATTTTAGAAGGTACCATTCAAAGAGTATGTATCTAAGGGAATCCCAATAAATTATCAAATAAAATCATGGAAGGTATAATTGAGAAGGTAATAACCATATGTGTTGGACCCACTTGTAAAGGTAATTCAATATCAACAAAAACCTATTGTGAGGTCCTATTGAATGCTCTAATTGATCTATTATATGTGTGTAAATCATGATGAATATAACTCAAGTGCATAAGTAATTTCATGGTACAAACATTCTCATTTGCACCATTATCAATCATAACACTATGTAAAGTTTGGTGATAAATGTATGCTTGAATGAATAAAGAATGAAGATCAGAGTCATCATCCTTAATCTCACTATCATTGAAAGTAACATAAGGGCTTTAAACCATATGAGGTTTTTTCGATGTACAAGTACCATAATCCATTATAGCGGGTGCCTATAGTGTGATGGAAGAGGACGTTCATTATATACCATTTGTACTTCCACATCCTTCTTATAATGGTATTATAAAGGATTGTTAAATATCTTATGTTTATAGTGATCACCAGGTTGTGAAATTGATTCCTTTGGAGGATCAACAAATGTAATACTTTGGTCATTGATAAGGTCTTGGATCATATGCTTCAAGGTAAAACACATGTTCATAGAATTCCCTGGGCCTTGGTGATAATGAAAATAACCATTTGCATCATATCTTTTGGGTGGAGATAGACACATATCAACCTCTATAGGATGAGGGAGAGATATAAGAGGACACTCCACTAGCCTAGGAGTAATGAAGTGGGAGACTCAAGTAAATGTGTAAATTACTTCCTTGGTTCATTAGATAAGACAAGTTGATCAGGC
Organism: Torreya grandis; assembly: GCA_037957365.1. Lineage (NCBI taxonomy): Eukaryota > Viridiplantae > Streptophyta > Pinopsida > Cupressales > Taxaceae > Torreya > Torreya grandis. The sequence continues at coordinate 188,801 of JARHVA010005653.1, read as the reverse complement.
TACTATGAAACTGCATTAACCATGGTGGTTTTTTCCCTTTTAGGCTAAAGAGGTTTTGACTGGTAACTTGATTTTATTATAAAATTAAAATTAGATCTAGATTTAGTTGGTGTGTTTGATAGATACATACTTAAGTTTATTTTTTGAGATAAATTTTATTTCATGATCCCAAACAACATGGCAGAAGTCATCAAAGGATTTAAAAATTTTAAAAATGGACTCATGTAGAGGAGCAATAGAACTCTTTTTTTGTCTTAAAGTTATTTATCTACCATACGATTAGTCTTTTTATCCAACATTTTCTTCAACCTCAAGACATACTCATTAATAGGCTCATTGGTTCCTTATTCAATATTTGTAATTGGATCTTAGGAATAAAAATTAGTAATGTCAATAGAGAAATGTTGCAAAAATTAATCTATAAGAGTTTTAAATGTTTTTATATAATAGGAAGGTAAATCATTAAAACCACCTCAAAGCATAGTCTTTGAGGCTTTTTGGAAATAATTTGGTAAAAATATATCATTGGAGGCATAATTAAGGTATGAGACTAAGAACTTTTAAATCATATTTAATAGAACCATAAATCAGATCTAACTTATGAATTAGCATGCATCATGAAAACATTACTCAAATCATAGTTACAATAAAACTATTAAAATAAAGAGAACAAGAATCAATCACACAACATAGATTTAACATGGTTCACTCAATGTGGGCTACATCCATAAAGAAAGTTCTCAATATATACTATAATTAAAACACAAGACTACAATGAACTCTCATAGAGTTAGAAAAATTTCCTATAGAAAATATTGCACTTTCTCCTACACCTGCACAATGTTGTATCCCACAAGATGATAAAACACACCCTATAATAAGCACCTACACTTTACAAAAACATTTGAACTTTGAGTTTGATCCTCAAAGCCATACCTTACAAATAAACCATCAACCTCTAAGGGCCACACCACACCCTGTATATATAGTAAATGAAGGAAAATCCATAAAAGAAGGAGAAATGTCACCATGCTTATCCAAGATAAACATCATCCACTAAGGAAATATCAATTCCACCTCATCAATATCATCTAAAATTCCATCCAAGAAGGAACATGCCATAGGTAGAGTCTCCACCATTTAAGGCATATTTTCCAACAACATGTGATCATAACGAACTCCTTGAAATAAGGAAGGCATTACTTTTTCCTATGAAAAACCAATATCTCCAAAAATAAAGAAATAAATCCCACTTCCAATAAAAAAGGAAGTCACATGTAAATAAATAAATTTAATAATTAATTCCCTAAAAATAAGGAAATCAATCCCACTTCGAATAAATGAGGAAGTCGCATGGAAATTATTAAATAAAAATTTAATAAAATTCCACTCACATGTGTATTAAATGAGAAATGTATTCCCCACATCCTTGGATCTCTCTAATCCCCCAAAATGTGCCACCATGGTCATGTGATAACCCCAAAAGGATCCACACTAAAAAATCTCCCACTTGGAGACCATTTTTCCTGAATAAAATCTATCACTGATCCATGACCACTAAGGCCAACCAAAACTTAACATAGCCTAAACTTGTCCAATGTGACCACCTTGGCAATCATATCCATAATATTATGGCTAATATTAATCTTCTCTATCTTCACCAAGTTCTCATCGAAAGCTATCTTGATGAAGTGATAATGTAACTGAATGTGTTCCATCCTCAAGTGGAAAGTGGGGTTCTTTTCCAAATGAATATCACTCTAATTATCACTATGTAGTCTCCCAAATTCTTGCTCATGCCCCAACTCTAAAAAAAATCCTATAACAAAATCATCTCATTACTTGCCTTTATGGAAACAACATACTCTACCTCTTTGGTTGATAAAGCCATAACCTTATGTATCTTAGAAATCCAACTAACCACTATATTTCTCTTGCTATCAATATCCCCTACCATATCCAAGTCCACACAACCATGTAAAGTGGTATCTGATCCACCATAACATAATGCAAAATCCATTGTTCCTTTCAAATACCAAAGAATCCATTTAATTTCCTACCAATTCTCATAACTTGGACCATTGGTATACCTACTCACAACTCCCATTACTTGGGCAATATCTAACATAGTACAAACCATGGCATACATCAAGTTGCCAACTTTCTATGAGTAAGGTACCTTAGACATATTAAGCCTTCTAGCTTCCATCTTGGGACACTCTTCCTTTGATAATCTAAAGTGGCTTGCCAAAGGAGTACCAATATATTTAACATCTAACATGCTAAACCTTTCCAATACTTTCTGCACATACTCTAATTTAGATAAGATTAGCTTCCTCTTATTCATGTCATGATAAATATTCATACCAAGGATTTGATTTATAACACCCAAATCCTTCATAGAAAAGGAGTCACTAAGTTATTTTTGAAGCATATAAATATGTTGTATGTTCTTTCCTACAACTAGAATGTCATCAACATACAAGAATAATGTAATAAAGGAACCATCATCAAAATGTTTGATGTACATGCATTGTTCAAAATGACACCTTTGATATTCTTGTTCCAACATAAAATAATCAAATTTATTATACCATTGGCATGGAACTTATTTTCGGCCATACAAGCTATTTTTTAGTCTACACACATAATTTTCCTTCCTTTTGACCTCATATCCCTGTGGCTACTTCATATACAACTCTTCATCCAAATCACCATGAAGAAAAGTAGTTTTCACATCTAACTATTCTAAGTGCAAATCCTCAACTACAACTAAACCATGAACAGTTCTAATAGAAGTCATTTTTAAAATAGGAGAGAAAATCTCATCAAAATCAATACCTAATTTTTGTGTAAACGCCTTGACCACCATCCTATCCTTATACCTTTTTCTCCCTTCATCCTCTTTTTTAATTCTAAATATCCACTTGTTTGGAAATGCACTCTTTTCCTTGGGTGGCATTACCAAATCCCACATTTGGTTCTCCATAAGAGATCTATGATCTTCATCCATGGCTTAATCCCACTTCACCTTGGGATCTACCTACACTGCTTCCTCATAACACTCTGGTTCTCCATTGTTGGTGAGAAATAAATAATTCCAAGATGGATAAAAATGTTTAGGTGCTCTTCTTACCCTAGAAGACCTTCTTACCATAGGATTTTGGGGTCTTTGTGTAGAAAGTTCCTAAATTGAATCATTAGATACTTTACCATTTACAATGTCATCCAAAACTGTGTATTATTTATGTTCTTATTCATGTTCCTACAACTGATCCTTATATATGAATTTTTCTTTAAATAATACATCTATAGACCAAAATATTTTCATATATTTAATGCTTCATAAATAAAAACCAAAGTCATCCTCACCATAGCCAATAAATGTTCATTTCTCTGATTTAACCTCTAACTTGGTCCTATCCTCTTTCTTAATGAGAGAAAAGGCCTCACATCCAAAGACTCTAAGAAAAGAATAATCAACATTCTTACCAGATCAAGATTTTTTAGGAATGCCTCCATATAAAGGCATAAAAGTTCCTTTGTTAATTAGATATACTACTATGTTAACTACTTCTACCCAAAACTATAAAGGCAACCCTACATGTAACCTCATGCTCCTAATACATTCCATTATTATTCTATTCATCCTTTGAGATACCCCATTCTATTTTGTATTTCTTGGAACATCCTTTGCCTAAATATTTTATTGTTAAAAAAATAATCAAAGAAATCATTACTACAATACTCACCTCCATTATCTTATATAAGACATTTCAACTTAAGACATGTTTCATTCTCAACCAAGGCTTTCCACTTTTTAAAATTGTTAAATACATCAAATTTATTTTTAATGCAATAAACCCAAACTTTCTTAGTTGCATCATCAATAAAAGTAACATAATAATTAGATTCACCAATAGAAAATACTTGAGTTGGTCCCCATACATCTAAGTGTACCAAATCTAACTTGTGCTCTTTCTTTATGGGTCTAACCTTCAATAAATTAACCTACTTATATTTCTTATATACATAATTCTCATAGAAGTCTAGCATCATCAATAAAAGTAACATAATAATTAGATTCACCAATAGAAAATACTTGAGTTGGTCCCCATACATCTAAGTGTACCAAATCTAACTTGTGCTCTTTCTTTATGGGTCTAACCTTCAATAAATTAACCTACTTATATTTCTTATATACATAATTCTCATAGAAGTCTAGATCTAGATCTTTCAATCCAATAAACTTATCTTTTAAGATCTACATGCCCTTATGGTTAATATGACTGAGTATATAGTGCCACATAGTTGCATCTCCATTTGCAACAACTAAATCAAAAGAATCAACACTACTAGTCAGATATAAAGTACCAAATTTCTTACCTCTCAAGATCAAAATATCACCTTTGGTAACTTTTTAAGAATCTCTAGTAATCAATACTAAACATCCCTCACTACCTAATTTCCCCATTGAAACCAAATTTTTGACTCAATAAAGGTACATGTCTAACATCCTTAAGTATCCATGTGTTCCCATTCTAAATTTTAACCTAAACACAACCTTTTTATTCTATCTCACATCATTCATCATCACCAAGATGACATGCCCTAGATTCTCTTGAACATAATTAATAAAATAATGCCTATGTGGGGTGGCATAGAAAGAAGCCCCTAAATATAATACCCGAGACTCAGAAAAACTATCTAAATAAATAATTAAGGAATCCTAACATGATTTACCTGATTTCACATTTACCTCATTAATTTATTCTTTGTTGGCATTCTTATCCTAAAGTGACCAATAATCCTTATTTGATTTTTCACTCTTCCCATAATGCCATCATATCATCTTGGATCTAGATCTAGACTTAGATCTACCTTTTAACTTTACATAATTGCTTTTAATCTTGTCCTTTTGCCTCCCTATAGTATCAATGGATAAATCATTACCTGAAGTGATTCCCTAGTGATTTTTCTTCACATCTCCTTACTAAGGATCACACCTACAACATCCTCAAAATTCAAGCTTCCCTTGGTAGGGACTACATTACTCAGCCATAACCAAACTATCTCAACGAACATAAGATTATAAAATATGTAACTTCATCATCAAACTTAATTCCAACTAAAGTGAGTATACTTAAAACTATATTAAGATCATTTATATGATTAGCTATGAAACCATTCTTAGACATTTTCATCTTAAATAATATTTTCATGAGAAACTTTTAATTAAAAGCAAAGGGTTTCTCATATAACTTTCCAAGTTTATCCATGAGATCTTTTATGGTTTTCTCATCAAAAATATTAAATTAAATAGAAGATGCAAGGCATAATCGAATGGCTCCCAATTCCTTCCTATCAAGTAATGATCAATTCACATCACTCATACTTAAAGGCTATTCTACATTCCCCTCCAAGGGGAGATGTAGCTCCTTTTTATAAAGGTAATCTTCCATATGCATTTTCCATAAACAAAAATTCTTACCATCAAACTTCTCAACCCTGAATTTGATCTCTTCTCTTGTAGGTCCCACTCAAGCTAATAGCCTTTTTGTGATTTACTACTTTAGTAAAACACACAACCGATGGCTCTGGTACCAATTGTTAGGAATTAAAAAAATTTAAATTAGATTTAATATAACCATAAATTAGATCTAGCTTATGTAATAACATTCATCACAAAAACATTCCTCAAATCATAGATATAATGAAAGCATTAAAATGGACAAAACAATAATCAATCACATAACATAGACATAACATAGTTTACCCAATGTGGGCTACATCCATGAAGAAAATTTTCAATATAAATTGTAATAAAAATACAAGACTACAATGAAATCTAATAGAGATATAAAAATCTCCTATAGAAAATGTTACACTTTCACCTTCACATGCATAAAGTTGTATCTCATAATCTTCTAAACCACATGCTATAATAAACACTTGTACTTTGTAAAAACATTTACACTTTGACTCTGATCCTCAAAGCCACACCCTGTAAATAAACCATCAACCTCTAAGGTCCACACCACACCTTGTATATATAGAAAATGAAGGAAAATCCACAAAAGGAGGAGAAATTTCACAAAGATTATCCAAGATAAACATCATCCACTAAGGACACCTCAATTCCACCTCATCAATCTCATCCAAAATCCCATCCAAGAAGGAACACACCAATGATAAAGTCTCCACCATTAAAGGCACATTTTCCAATAACATGTGATCACAACCAACTCCTTGAAACAAAGAAGTTATTATATTTTCCAATGAATAACCAATATCCCTAAAAATAAGTAAATTAATCCCACTTCTAATAAAAATGAAGTCATATAGAAATAAATAAATATGGAAATTAACTCCCTAAAAATAAGGAAATCAATCCCATTTACAATAAATGAGGAAGTAACATAGAGATTATTAAAAAAACATTTATTAATATTCCAATCATATGTGCACTACATAAGAAATGTGTTCCCCAAACACTTGGATCTCTCTGAGCCCCCAAAATGTGCCACCATGGTCATGTGGTAGCTCCAAAGGGATCCACACTCAATAATGCCACTTATAAGGATAAAAGATGCTACTCAATACCATCCTTATATGATAAAATGTGAACTTAGGTGAAACATATCCAATTGGAATAGATTTAAAATATATCTAAAATGTTAGAGGGTTATACAACACATCTTGGGAATCAATAGCATGAGGATAATTTATAGCCTTTTTTTCAATGTTTGTAACCTTATCCTCTAAGGTCTTTATAAATAGGAGCATTTGAGCTATAGTTCTATTTGGGATTTAAATTTTCAATATGAGTAGTCACCAATGGAGAAGTAAACATGGTTTGAGTATTAATAGGCATTAAAATTGATATTTGAGTAGAAACAATTATTAATTCCATGGTAAATGTAGTAATAGTAGTTTTAGGAAATAAAGGTTAAAAGACATCATCTATGCCTTCACTAGATGTAGGTAGATTTATAATTATGGAATTAGATGTAGTGACTTATAAGGACTCATCATCACTAGGTGAATAATCCTTAGTTTTATCATTCTTACCTATTTCATCTCTTGTAACATAAAAAATGCAACCATTAAGCTCTTGTTATTATTGAGATGAGTGATGAATGCTTATTTATCTTCCATTTGAAATTGGGTTTTTAAACTAATGTATTTTATTGATTTTATAAATGAAAAATTCAAATTTTGGAACAAAGTACATCAATCAAAAAATAGGCAATGTAAAATGCTAAACCATGTAGGGTTTTGAGCTTCAAAGATTAGATTCACCAAAATTTTAACCCTAAATTGGATGTGGATCCATATGTGGGTAAATGGGGTTAAGAATATAGAAATGAATAAGCATAAGGGTGATAAATATATCTATAGTAGGATAATTAGTTTTAAAACTTAGATGTAACATATACTAAATTTATTATACTTAAATATACTAAATGGAAAGTATATATATGTTAGATATTGCATTGATAATTAAATAAAGACATTTAATTAGTTCTAATGCTAATATAGATTTGGTTCTAGAACAAGCAAGAAAAATGCTAAAATAATATTCTATAATAGTAACCAAATTCAATATTTTTTACCTTTGTATCCATGGACACTTTTGTTACCCTAGGATGGTTGCATCAATGCTAGCGTCTAGATTAGATAAAGGTGTCTTATTTGAAATACCTATTGGAATATGATGTAATCACTTGTATGTTTTTAGGTTTTTTGTTTCCTTCACTCTGGTGCATTTAGATATGGGTCATGGAATTTTTCTCCTTGTTAAATGATTAAAAGCCTCTTTCTTCATCTTTATATTAGTTATGGGAAAAATGGGTCAGTGGGCATAATGTGTTGAGTTTCACTAAAGACCCCTCTATCAATGAGAACTACCTACATAATCAATACTTTGAAGAGTGCCTTAGACTTATGTATTTCTCCCCTATGTGTTGGCTTGTATGTGAATCATGAAATGTGTGAAAAGAAAGTACAATAATGACCTAGATTTTAAATTCAAAAAAGATCTCTTGGGTTGATCCTTTATTACTTTAGACCTATATATATGTTTCCTCTGTGATTGATAGGGAAATAAGAGAAAATAGGTAAGATTTACTCACTTGAGTTCTTGATTGAATGCTTTTGGTAAGTTGTATGGTGAGTAGGTAAGAAATTTATGAGTAATGAATGAGGTTTGATCTTATATTTAGACCAATTTATTTCAATAATAACTCTCGTAATAGCATTTATGCCAACCTTTAATATACTTTTCATTTACAAATTACATGACTTTTAGGGCACTGGACACTTGCATTGAGTAAGGACACTTGCATTGACACAAGCATCTAAAAGGGATGAAAGTGTCGATGAAGATGGAAAATATGTGTAGGTCCAAAACTTGTAGATACATAAGGTAAGTAGGTTTTAATTTTTCATGGAAATATATAAGGCCTAGGTCATCAATTTAAAACTGATAAAACTAAGAGATAGGCCAAGGGGCACAAGAGAGAATAGAAGTAGGATATTACACCCCACTAAGTGGTTGATAATTTTATATATTCCAATACTTTGAGGAGGGCTCAATTTACATGTAATTCTCTCATTTATGTGTATGTGTTAATAATAATGTTCCCCTAGAACTTAAATCAACTCTTGTGCTTTTGAAACTTGACAACATGCAAATTTTGCTTTATAATAGGGTTAAGACTTGGATTTTGGACGTTTACTTTAAGGCTATTTTATATATAGATTATTTTCAATAGTTAATAAAGGGTTTTAAAATGGATTCCTTTTATGTGAAAATTAATTTTAGATATTTGATAGATAGGAATGATTATATGCTTCATGTTTATTTATGTATGACTCTTTAGTTAATTTCCCCACATAACCAACATATGTAATATGTAGGATAACCCAAGGTATGAATTTAAATTTTAAAAATATCCATTTTATGAACCTATGACACTATCAAAGATAACATGGCCACTATTTTCTTAGGATAATAGAGCATCATGGCATAGACTATGGATATCTTGAGTATGAGCAATGGAAAATTGGGTTAGCCAAGTCCATAAAAAGATTTAAAAATGGGAAAAACTATGAGAAAGATTAAAATATGTGTGGATAGATCATGTATGCCAAATATAGGTCAAAACTAATTTTTCCAATTGTCTAATACCAAATTTAGGTGTCTATAAATGCCTCCCTTTTAGTCTCATATTAAAATTTCTAGATTAAAAGGATAGTAGAAAGGAATTAAGTACCTATAATTAATTGCAATTGATATTGGCATGTATGCCAAACTTTATCCATGCCAAATATACAAGGATACATGTCAAAGTAAATTTCCACTCATGATAGAAATTTTGAAATAATCTAGATCTTTTAATTATTTAAAATTGAAAAGTCAAGGAAATAATACACTTGTGGGTATGAACTAAAATTATATCTAAAATCATTTGAGAATGTAGTTGGAGGATTATGTCCCAAGGATATGATATATATTCATCAACCCTCCTTAGATACTAAGAAGTGATAATCATTAAGTGTCTCATAAACATCAACTACACTACTAAAAATATCATAAATTTGAAACTTTAAATCAAACACTACAGATAGATTTTGTATTTAAAATTATTACATAGTATCTTTGATCCTCATCAAAATATATATAAAATTGTTTTCATGAAAAATTTTCATGCCCCTAATTTGATACATATATACCGCAATGTAATATATAATTCCATAATTTATATTTTATTCCATTCAATCTAATAACATACTTAATTTGATTCATGTAATCTAATAAATCTATTAAATATTATCCATGTAATTCATCTCATGATGTCATATAAATTATCAAATCCCCTTCATGGCCTTATAAAATTTCCCACATATGCATCTCATATGCCTCAATCTATTAATATTTCTCATCTAAATCAAGAAATATACCCTAAAATTTGAACCAATTGTATATCAAGTCCTGAATCCCTTTGATAAACCCATTAGTATTCCCCTATTCTAAGGGGTTAATATAATGATTCACTCATCTCAAAATAAAAGAGTTATATGTATTATTTTATATATAAAATATGTAATCATGGAAGCATGTGTAACATGATATTATTATGTCATTATATAAATATCTAAACATTTATACACATATGAAACATGTAAACCAAGGCATACAAGTGTCATGTCATGTCAATATATAAATTATGAATACATTAATAAATATCACATTCATAAGTACTCAATAATAAGCCACACAAAAGATGCATGATATCAATGATGTCATCACACATAATAGAATAATTTCCTATATAAATCACAACACCATAAGCTCAACAACCATAATATAATCACACACATATGTACATAATGTCATAATCATGATGAAAATAAACACTCATGACATGACATGACTCTGACCCAACTCTAACCTAACACAAATAGCATGGTGATGACTTGGAATAGATGAACCTTGATACACTTGCTATAGGATGTGATAACACATAATCAATTCACTCATAAAAACATTAAAAATAACACTCAATGTGATATTCATCAATGACCACTCAATGCAAAACTTATCAATAGTCACACATAAAACATGCAATCTAATGCATAACAATCATCACATAATTTAATACACAATCAAGGATCACACCATGTAACAATCATCAACATCAAAAGGTTACATGTTTTATTTATGTCAAATTCATTAGAATAATTTAACTTATTTTTGTTCTAGTGATCTAATCAAGTACAAAAATATTTAAATTCTTATTGTATAGTAGAGGATTTATTACATTTACAAAATACATAAATGACTAAGGGAAAAGGCACTTAGCTAAAAGAAATTATTTTTCTCATTTTATGTGAAGATTCATTTGAAATTTTATAAAATGGCTCTATTCTCATTTAGATTTGAATAATTATTGTCAAAATATACCAAGACATTTATAAATTTATGATATTTTTTACCATAAATCATTGTGCATATATATAAATATGATTTATTAGTGATTTTCATCCTTATTTATGTGAACATATTATAATTTTTTATCCTCCTTTTCTTGGAAACCTTACTCCAATTTTGACACTTTATTAAGCTAAAAAAATGAGTTAGAAAGATGGGTTAGTGTTTTATCCAATTTTAGATAAAATAATCAATGTGTATTATGTTAATACATATAAAAAAAGATAGATATCATAATGATAAAGTGTATACTAAATAATTATTTTTATTCTGGAAAGTGATAAATATGGAAAATTATTATTTTTGTAAATCACTAAGAATAAATGTACTTAGCTCAAACCTAGAATTATATTGATTATTTTAGATATTTGAAAGTGAAATTATAAAAAAGATATGACTATGTATGTCGAAGATCAAGAACATAATCTGAAACTACCTCTAAGTAGATTTATGATATTTGGGCCCCATCATAGGACATTCATGGTTATTGACTATGGACATTTTCAATTTGACTAAGACTAATGACTAATAATATAAGATAGAAAAATATAATTTTGATAGTGACATAATAGAAATAGAATCTAAAAATATTCCTAGATATGACCAATGTAGGTGGATAGTATTGTAGGATGCTCATGTCCATTTACCATGGACTTGTATACATTGGTTATGATAAAAATCTATTTTTTATACTTTTACACATGTGTCTAATAAGTAGGCTAAGATGTGATTTAAATCATGCAACATGGAATTTTTTTTCTTCTTATTTTGTCTTTAAAACCTTAAGGGAACTTTAAAATATTTAAATTTGAAAAAAACTAGAGGGGGAGTATAATGGGTTGAATTGATCTCAATTTATAAATTGATGATTGAACACCACCTATGTATCCAATACTCTAAGGAAAATAAACATGCATATTTATCCAACCTAGAGTGATTATGTATTGTGCTCTTTGACTATGTGTATGTATCTATAAAAATGGATTAGATACTTGACAATGATATATCTTGACTTCCTTTGAGATGTTTTAAACTTTACTTATGGTTTCACCTTATGAGTGATCCTTAATTTGTATATAATAGATCATATTTTATCAATGTGCAATAGTTTGTAAGTGTTCAATAGATAATGCTAAGTTAGGAATAAAAACCTTTTGATAATTTACTTTATTCAGCCTTGTAAACTATGTGGTGAGATCCAAAACATTATTTCAAATTTTGGAAATAATTTTTTATTTATCATGAGACAACTTCTTTAGGTAGATAGCCCTGTGGTGATAACCCTATCTACCTAGTGCAATCATGTCCCATGAATTAAAGTATAATTATCCTTAGTTAGGGATAGTGTAAGTATAGTATGAATCAATTTAATAATTTGAATTAGTAATTTATATGTAGCAATCATGTCAAACCAATGGCTAATCCCACATATAAATAAATGGTTTAAATTAATAGTGTATAAGAGTGATGTATCTGGGCACAAGTCATATGGTTTAACATGTGTCAAGATTTAACAATTGTTAAGGTGTGGAGCTAAAAGCTTCAACTATTTACAAACACAAGGAAGGATCCTGAAGAACCAGAGCCACCGGCATCAACAGTATGACCGATGTCGGTCAGATGCAGTGGAGAAGGAGACCGGTGATGGCAGGGAGTCGGCCGACGTCGGCAGCACCAGACAAGCAAGGACTAGCATCGGTCGCCTGTGCGGTCTAGAACTATTCGTTGCATGAACAGTTAGTTGAACTGAGTGTTTGCATGCTAAGGGGGTAATTTAAGTCATGGGCTGTGTGTCTAATTTTAGTAGTTAGAGTTCTATTTTTGTAAGAATGGGATCCTATTTAAAGACCCATAAGGCATGTATTGTAATTATTCTAAGGCAAGTAAAAGCATTGAAGCTAGCAAGGTCAAGGAGATCTACAGGTGTAAGGTCAAGGAGATCAGCTGAAGCATTCAAGGAGGAATAGCAACTTAGGCTTTAGAGTTGTTGTGTTGAGCAAGAGAGAGAGAGAAGAAGGTCTTGAGGTGTGGCAAGCCTTTGAGGTGGAGGAAGAAGTGGCATCTTCCTTATTGTATTTTCTTCTAGTAGTATTTAATAAAAGAGTGTGTATTGTCTCTCAAATTCTTTGATGTCTCAAGTTTCTAGCTACTTTATCATTCTGGTATAATTCTGTGTTTAATTGCTAATACGAGAAGTAATCAATTGTGCTCTAATTGGTAGAGCTAGAGATCCCCTGACAGCAATTTAAAGTACCTATAACCATATTTATGTGTCTACATTCCCACCCACATCCCACTTTATTTTATTAATGGAATTTATAGTGTAAACAAGAAATAACTAACCCTGAGTGTGTACAACACACCTTATCTTTGAGATGATACTCCAATTTTCTTAGGCACTCAAATTTATCAAACCCTACAATAATACATAAATTATTCATTTTTCCATATTTGAAATTTGAAAAATTTAAACTTTGAAAAATTATTTTTTGATAGAAAATCAAGGAAGGAGTATACCTATATGGAAATGAAACCAAATTCCCATATAACTTGTAAAATCTAATTATAAATTATGCTCCCCCCTTGTTAAAGAAGTTGGAAAATTTTAACCAATGGTAAATAGATGATGATAGAGTCCAAATTTTAAATAAATATTCAAGCCCTTATGTTAAAAATATGCATATGAAAACTCTCATTAATGGTGAATTAGTACCTAGTGCACCAATTTAAAAATATGAAATCATGATGGGTTCACTAAAATCGATGCCAAGGTTGTTGAATGTCACTAGACTCAAACATACATCATATATAACATAATATGGAACCACACAATCGGTTCAATATAACTAATTCCATGTTTTTTGAGTGTCACTTTAATTTGCATTACCTATAGCAAATAAAATCACAATATTATAGATGGATATATATTCTATTTTCATGATTGAAAGAGAATGAATAATATTCATGCCCCCATAATGACTACATTGTCACTAGATTTGAATTTAAAATAACATTTTACCTTTAAAAATGTTTCTTTGAAAATTCAAAACTATGTATGAACAAGTATTATGCCTTTTAAATGTTAAAAATGTGCATGAACAAGTATAATGCCTCTCAAATTATGAAAATGATATAAAACTCCATGCACCTATATGCTCACTTATAATGATATTTTCAACCTATAAATTTGATCTATTAATTGCTTTGCATAGGCATTCAAGTGTGTATGATTATTTAATTTGAATCTTTAAAAAATTGAATGCATATGTATGTCATATTCCTTTATAATCTATAACAATGTTCCAATATTTGTTGTGTTTTATTTCTTACTTTAAATATCTAAAAACTTGTATTATGTTACAATATTAAATATTTAAATTATTTTGAATATTTTAAAAACTATACTTTGTATATTTAAACCATGTAATCTATCCCAAATATAATTTATGTTTATTGATGGAGGATTGGATCTCTAAGACAAGCCACTTGTGATGTCCCCATTTGAGGTGATGGATGTAGCCTACAAGTCACTCATCTCAAAAGAAGAGTTATTGTGTCATGTGATAAATATATAATTATGTAACATAATGTCATCATGTAGGGATCATGACATAATATTAGTTTAACTATCATTGAGGCATTATGTAACATATTTAATAAATACATATGAGTGTCATGTCTAGATAGATTTAGAAATGATGCATTCAATAAAGTATCCATAGCTAAAATTTTAATACCGTTAAAATTACATTATATATATCACAACGCCACTAATAAAGATAAAAAAACATAACATGTAATGTCACATAATAATTCTAGGTTCCATGTACAATGGACATGAACATGTCACAATAAAAAAGGCAAAGGGTCCCATTCAAAAGACATTAAGAATGCCACAAATAAGAGATGTGATCAAATGCTACCCATACCCAAAAAATCTCATAAATATGTTCAACCTTTTTTTTCACATAAGGGCCAAACACCACACAAAATAATTAATCACTATATAACCCATCATACAAGAAATTAATAGCATTAGAGGAGAATAAAATAAATGAAAACTAGTATATTCCATTCATATGACCAATGTTATACTATATAAAATTATCATATTCATATAACACAGTGTATGGTATGATTAATTGGAAAGACACTTCTAATATATATAACTTGACATGGTAGAAAGGTCATAAATATATAATATGTTAATAATATAAGTTAAAGAATCAACTGCCCTTTTAGTCATATAAAATGTCTAAATTGGTAATTTGAGTGCGACTTGTGAGACCCCATCTAGAGGTCCTTTTTCGTCATTATTAGTCATTTGAAACCTTATAAACCCTCATTCTACCTCAACCAAGAAGTATTCCTCATGTCAATCCTATTCCCCTAGGTACTAACCCTATAGGATAGGAGTGCCCCATTTAGACTATAACATCAGGCATCAAAGTGTCTTTTTTTTGTGCTTCTGGCCATTTGGACTTTGATCTTCAATGATTATTTTCATTCATTCCTTATCCTTAATTATGTCAAATTAGCATGAATACATCTAAACCATGACTGATTATTCCCTATAAAATGTGACTCAAAGCTCATTTACAAAGGAGGTGACCAAACTTACAAATCAATCAAGAATACAAATAAAGCACTAAGGCAAACTTCCCTATTTTTCATATATAATCACCAAGTAGAATACCAAACATATTCAGACCCTCATACTAGTCCCTAGCCACCTCAAACACTATCAAATTGGCATTTGCATCTGCATCACACTATTTCACAAGGCACATTATGTGGGAGAACTACATATGGCTTTATCCCTGTTTAGATTATTGGTATATAGATAGCATGCCCACACAAGAGGTGTGGATTTCATGTTAAATACATCTTACACAATAATCCTCCTCTCTTTCTCAAGTGATTCAAATGACATTTTATCAAGCATAATGGAGGGTTAGGTGTTGAATAAAAATTAACTCTATAATGAGTTCCATCAACAACCAATGCTCAATTTTTAATAAACAGGCTCATACAAGCACAACATCACTACCTAAAAAAATTTAGGTCTTTTTGATTAGTCTAGACAATAATGATGAGAACAAAAAATAGTTTCTAAAACTAAAGCATCAACTTTTTATTGCTTTTTTACTTTCACTAAACAAAATATACATTTAGATTTATGACACCTTCCTAATCCTACACAACGATTTTTAGCCTATGTATTAGCCATCTTAGTCTATTTCCAACTAAGTTATATTTCTTCCTATTTATTTTTATTTTTAGAAAGGTTAAAAATACAAATCAAGTTTGTATTTATTTTCTATATATTTATACTAATTTATTAATCTAGACCCTTAATTAAAATAGAAATAAAACTCCATTATTCCTAAAAAAGTTAAATCATTTGGTGACCCTGTCTTTGTTTGTGCATAAAAACCCTAGTGAAAATTCTTTGCTAATTTTTTGCAATATTTTTTAAATTTTTCTTGCATATATAAATCACAATTTCACATTTAATTTATAAAAAATTACCATAGTAATTTTTTAAAATTATTTATTTCACACCCTAGTTGCCTATACTAGGTCTCAATATTTTCAAACCCTAGCCTAGGGTTTTGAAATTAAAATTCTGATTTTTTTCACAATGGGTTGAATATTATAGTTTTATTAATCATGATTTACTTATGCAATTTTTTCTAGTTTCTCTTGCATGCTTGTTTCTTTTCATTTGGCATGAAATCAAAAATTACATAAATACATATGTACATGTTATTTTAAGACCAATTCAAATATATGTCATATTTCATTACTTATTTAACATGATATCTCTATATTATGTGAAATTCAATTAAGAATAAAATCCTTACATACTTAGAGGATCCATTGCATAAGCTAAAAACCACTTGTCAAGTTTTAATGTCATATCTTCTTCACAAGAAAGAATTTCCTTCTCCTCCTCTCACCCAAGAGGGTGATAGCTACTTTCCCTCTAACTAGGTCCATACTATCACCCCTCCAAAAGGTGAGGCAGCCTATATTATTATTCATAATGCATGCATTTAGCCTATAGCTTCTTCAAACCCTCTTCAACATATGTGCTTACATGGTCAATCAAAAGCAACTAGGCTTTGCACTTGTGATACTCTAAGGGATCAAATCAATAGTATGATCAAGTTAATTTCATATTTATAAATGTAGAATCAACTATTACATGATAATATCAAAAAATTGGAATATCAAATTATAATATAGTAGCCTCAAAGGCACCCTAGTGTCAAGCATGTATATACACCTGCACCTAGTCAATTAGTTGTAAGCAATGTTACATATCAAAACAAGAAAGCACAACAAAGTAACTCTACAACTAGTGATTCAAAAATCATTCAAAGATCAAACAAAAGTTCAAGTGATGTACTAAGGGAAATGATTAAATCTAATTTTATCAAACTACCTCCTCTACATCCAATGAGAAGATCTAGATATTATTGTGCATATCATAGAATTCATGGGTATCACATAGATTTATGTTTGGAATATAAAAAAACATATACAATAAATAATTGATAATGAGGACCCTATATAAGATAAATCAATCACGCAATCCATAGTGACATAGGAACACATTCACAAAGGGTCAAATTTAAAAAAGTACAAAAGTTATCACCAAAGCATAACTTAGAACAACTAAAGGATCAATAAGAAAAATTAGAGCAAAAAATAGTACTAGAAGCATAGGTAAAGCAAAAAAGGAGTCAAATATACCTCTCTAAACTGAGTTTCAACTTTCAAAGCAGTATGGGTTTGATCAAAAATATCTACAATAGTTTGATTATTAAGGTCAAGGGTTGGGCAAACATGCTCAAGGCATCACTACTCCTATTTTATTAGTCAATAATGTTTGTCACCAAGGTTTGGGATTTATTGAACATCTTAATTCAAATCATTCAAAGACATAATTTATCAAAGGAAAAGATCTAGATACAACAAAAGTCAACACTAGCATTCCATTGGTTCAAAAGCAAGATGATAATGATGAGTGGAACAATACAGGTTATTATGATTTCCAAGATATCAATAATGAATATTGATACTTTGATTCATATTCATAGCCATTCCCTCATGATTCACAATCACATATGATTCCTTTGTTTCATACAGGACACCATGATGGGGAGTCTCTTCTGAGACTCATCAGTTAGTATCATTTCTTCTCAATCTTTTTTGTACATAGTTTCTATCTACTTACATGCACATAGTTTTATTTCTAATTACTTGTACATAGTGTCTTTTTTATTACTTATACATAGATTATTTAAAAATACCAATAATAATATAACATGTTAAAATACAAAAAACATTTAAATAACTTAAAACACCAAAAACTCTTCAATTATATGAATTATCCATGCTTTATATTTCTACTACCATGTTAGACTTATATTTTCATTTTATATGTTATTATTTATGAATTTACCTACATTACCATGCTTCACTTGATCTTATTTAAGTGTGTGCAATGACACCCAGATCCTTGATTGCTCCACTCTACCCATTGAGGGGGCATCCCACTTCTACATTTGAGGCATACATTAACATATATGACCACTAGGGGCATCTTATACATGACTAAACCATTCAATTTATGTCATTCCTACACCACATACTTTAGTTACCATATTGATGTACATTACTTACTAACTTATACATATTATTCTATCAACACTCACTAGTATATATCACTTGTGTATTTCTTAGCATCTACATAGTCTTGTACTACATGTTTTGCATGCTTTCACTTCTTGATTTGATTTATTATATGTGATGGTATTTATATAATTTACATGCCTTATTTTATTTATTTGAGTAGCTAGATGTGATTGCATTTCTCAGTTTTGATTTTGTTACTTGTGTGTATTTTAAGCCATTTGCTAATGACCTTTGCTTGTACCCTTGTATGTGCTTGTGACCCTCATGCCAATCTTGCTTATTTTCAATTATATATGTATGTGGGAATTTGTACATGCCTTGTATGATTGATTTACTATTTTTAATGACATTTTCTTATGTACCTTATTTGTTTGGCTCTTTGGCCTCTTTTGTATGCTTCTTGCTTCTTGCCTTGTATGCTTGTTTGCTTCTTAGTTGTTTGTAATACCATGATCCACATCATGTATTATCTTACCTTATTGGATGCCATGATGAACATCATGATCCATTCCTCATTGAAAAATAACAACTAACAATAGTTTTAGTTTAGTATACTACACATGCCATTACATTGATTCATCTATCTAGGCATACCCCTATTGATCTAATAATCTCCAATACAAACTATGTTATATGTTGACACAACTTTCAAATTATCATTTCTATATCATGTATTTCATCACATAACACACTTTTAAGGCTATTTATATTAAGGGTATTCATTGTAAGGTCTTCATTCCTACCCTTAAAAGAGGGGGTAATAAACAAGGGTTTTGTCATAAAGATTAGAGCCTTCTATCAGTCAAAATCAGTCTTTAAAACACTCTAAATAGTAATCAAAATTTAAAACATGTAGAATAAACCATAAAAATAGAGAAAAATATAAAATAGTCATCAAAAATAGTAAAGGACAAGAGCACCAAAATTGGACAATAGCATTGGACAACAAAGTGCCTACTTTTAGACAATCCTATCCAAATAGCTAAAAACCTAGAATTTTTAGAAACAAACAGAAAGGTAAGGTCAATTATAGTTTTTCAATTATACTTTTGTTCAAATTGGGTAGTTTTAGTATATTTTTACTCAAAATATCTAGATATATGGGGCATCAAGTGTGGGATGATGGATTTCACTTCCAATTTTTGATTAGGTAGTTGGTACAACTTAGATCAAAATCTATAATATAAACAATAGTAATTGGGGGCAGTGTGCATGACACATTTGTCTTATTTTATTTCTAGTTAATTTTATTACCCAAGTATTATCAACAATTATCTGACTTATTCCATTTTCATATGGTTGGCATCATTTTAGAGTGGCTTTCATATTAGCCTAGTTCTTAGTTTCATAGTGGCTTTCATATAAGCCTAATCTCCACCTTTTGGAGTGGCCAAGATTGACCTAGTTCTAAATATGCATTCAAATAACCACACCACATTATAATATTATAGAGAATTTATGGGATTCATAATCCATCTTATATGACACACATTCATATTGGTATTAGTTCATAGTTCACTACATAGTGGGCAATAATGGAGCCAAAGGACTAACTAGCCTTTGCATTCTTGAGCCACCTACTTAGAGGGATTATACACATAGTACAAATATTGATTAACACATGCATTATCACATACTTAGTGGGTGAAAATGGAGCCAAAGGGTCAGCCTTTCTATTCTTGATCCACCCTTGGGGAATTGAACACTTAGCTTTATTTATCATATTACTCTTGGTGTAACACATACCCAACATCACTCAACATCACAACAGGTTTTTCATAAGTTTACATACTTGGTGAGGTGTATTCATTCCTTTCTCTTCATCTCTCTTTTGCCTAGCCTTTGTAAATTTTTATTTTAGACATAGCATGTCTAGTAAGAATTGATCTACTCTCTTTTTTTCTAGATGTACGCTTCATGATATGCTCTCTCTACACACACTCATCATCATAAATATTCATGGGCTTCACCCTTATAGGTAATTTTAGGTACGATTTCTATTTTTCCTTGATCTTAGTATTTCATTTTACTGCATCACTAGATAAAGGGGAGGAAATGTAGTCATATAAAATATCCAAATCAGTAATTTGAGTGTGGCTTATGAGACCCCATCCATAAGTCCTTTTTACATGCTCTTTTTACCCTTCTAGACACCTTTTTGCTCATTACCAGTCATCTAGAACCTTCTAAACCTTGATTCCACCACAACCAAGTGGTATTCCCCATGCCAATATTATTCACCTAGGTCTCAAGCCTGTAGGATAGGATCACCCCATTTGGACTATAAAATTGAGCACTAAAGTGTCCTATTTTTAATAATCCTATCCATTTGCACTTTAAGCCCCAATGGCTATTTTTATCTGGTCCTTATCCTTAATTATGTTATCCTAGCATGAATACATTTGACCCATAACTAATTATTCCCTATAAAATCCCACCTAAAGCTCATTTACAAAAAAGGTGAGCAAAATTACAAAGCAAAAAAGAATACAGACAAAAAACTAAGGCAGACTTCCCTAGTCTTTACATATAGTCACCCAATACAAAAATGAACATATTCAACTCGTCATACTAGTCCTTAGCCACCTCAAACACTATCAAATTGGTATTTTCATCTGCATCACACTATTGCACAAAAAACACATTATGTGGGAGAACTACATATGGCTTGATCCCTCTTCAGAGTATTGGTTTATAGGAAGCATGACCACACAAGGGGTGTGGATTACACATTTAGTACATCTTACACACTAACCCCCCTCTCTTTCTCAAGTTATTCATATATAATTTTATCAAGCATAATGGAGCATTAGGGTTTGAAGACAAAATCAGATTTGCAATGAGTTCTATCAACAACCAACACTTGAATTTTCATAGGTAGGCTCATACAGGCACAACGTAACTACCCAAAAATATTTAGGTCTCTATGATCAGGTTGGAGAATAGTGTTAGGAACAGACAACAACACTAGACACCAAAGCATCCACTTTTTAGTGCTCTTATCCTTTCACTGAATGAAATATATATTTAATTCTTTGACACCTTCCCAATCTTGTATAGCCATTTTTAGCCTTTGTATTAGCCATCTCAATCTAGCTCTAGCTAATTTATATGTCTTCCTATTTATTTTTATTTTTAGAAAGGTGAAAAAGATAAATCAGGACTATATTTTTTTGCTATTTTTTTGTATTAATTTATTAATCTATACCCTTAACTAAAATTGGAATAAAACTCCATTATTCCCAAAAATTTAAATCACCCCCAACATAAGCATAGTCACTATGTGGAAATGAATCCATCATATAAGAACCCATGTATAATGTTTGTCCTATATAAAACTTATATACATCATGAAATTCATATGTGTTTTATAAACAATATACCATCTACCAAAAGATGTGATAGATAAATAAATAAATAAACTAGCAACTCATGTTATGCTTAGGTGTTACTTTTTATTTTTTGAGAATATTTTTATTCTTGGAATATTTTATTTTTTGATATTTTTAAATGTTTAATTTTTAATTTTATTTTATATGTGTTCAAATTTAAGTATAAAGGATTCACAAATAGAATAATGGGAGGGATATAAATAATTTGTGACATGCAAGAAGGCATAGTGTGTACTAGGTGTGATGGCATGGCCATGTGGAGAGAGTGAAAGTAAAAAATAATCTCCCACTATATATGTTTATTGTATAAATGTATCTCAATATCATATGTGGATATAATAATTTGAATTCCCCTTAGTGGGAAATAATCAATACATGATCTTGTAGTTTATAGTGATAAGATTATATAGTCATGTAAGTTTAAATAGATACCATATTATGTGTAGACAATTGATATTAATGAATTCTCAGATAACATGACAATAAATATATGAATTATAGTCATTATGAGATGAGTGTCAGGGATATTCAAATCAAGATAGATTATTAAAATATAAGGTCCAAATAAAAAAATACAATCGATATAAGAATAGATAATAAAGAGGATGAGTAGATATGAAGAATTTATGTATAGTGTAAATTATTATAGCCTAACTAATCACTTGGTCAATAAAATTTTCCCATAGAGTTCCTACATAACATATGTAATCACCATCTAAATTATATGTTAAACCACTAATTGATCTGGGATGTCACTATGTAGGTCCTATGTTGTCAAGAGTGTTTTACCAATATTGTACATAATCATAATCATTATCATTATCATCTTCTTGGTCATATAATTTTAAAATGTTTATTAGATCATTGATTGTATCAATATATGTAAATATAACTATGCCATATTTTATTATTGAATTTTACAATGTATTTAGCTTTTCCACATGTATTATATCATGTCATTCTTTTGCAGTTATATTAGTTGTCTTTTTTGGGTTGATAGTTGAGGAAGTATTGTCCTCTATTTACACTTTCTTGGTGGATTCAATTTATCTTGAGATTATAACCATTAAAGATTCATACTCAAATGTGATAGAGTCATGATATTTACCCAATGTTTCCCCTATTGGTCTCATCCATGATTTTCCTAGTTTTGCATTGCATTGATCCAAGGTAGGTTCAATGTGAAATATAAAATAATATTGTTTTAACCCTTATGTCATTGGAAGTTAAATGGATCCAAAGTAAATTAAAACATGGTAATACCACCTAAATGTATTCTCTTATACCGTAGATATCGAATATGTGTTATGCTACATATATCAGCCTCATGAAAAGAGTCAATCTTGACCTTGGGGTATTTATTTCCATCAATGTGAATACTAAGGAATCAAAGGATTTATATATGATTAATGTTTTTTAGCTACATATTTTTGGAATGATATTATCCTACTTGTTGTGTCTTTAATTTTGATGTCCTTTATAAAAAACCCTTTTTCAAGATGTTGTCTTCCTTAGTTTGAGTTTGTTATTTAAACTTTTATTTTTTTCTTGCTCTTGTAGTGACTTCCCTTTTTCTCTTTTTTTATATTTGTACTTATTTTATATATAGCCTTTATTGTTCATAATGTTTTCTATATATCCTTTCTTATTCTACTTTTTCCACTTGAAATTGCAATTTTTTTATTTTTTCATTTAAAATCACATCATGTTCACATTGTGTCATTTAAAATTGTTGTTTGACTTGATTATGTTGTTCAATTTGTACTTATTCTAGAAAATATGTGGCATTAACTAGAACATGTTGAAGCTTGAAATTATGAGCATTATTGCCTTTAACTAATGTAATCCTTAAACATAAAGATTTAATTTATTATTATAATTATTATTATTATTATTATTATTATTATTATTATTATTATTATTATTGTGATTGTGTTGAATATGTTGACTATCTTAAACTATAAGTTTTCCTTTGTCCTTATAATATTGTGTCTCCATATTAATTTACGATTTCTATTTTTATTGTATATGAATCATCTCAATATGTTCCAAATTCCATAAGTATGAAAAGAGTACACGGGATAAGTATTATTCTAGATTAATAGGAATTAAATTTATCTTATGTAACTTATCTACTAGATTTTGTATATCATCATCATCACATACTAATCTATAATTATGCAATTAGGCTCTTTATAATTTTCCAAAAGAGGGAGATATAATATTGTCTCCTCTTTTTGAATAGTAATTGTTAATGTTTTCTATGTATATTATATAATAATTATTATTATCAGTTATTTGTCTTATGTTGTACTTGACTCAACTACCTTATATGTATGTACTCAATCAAGTGTGATGGGTTTTGTAGGTGGTATAATAAAATGATATTCAAATTGTCACTGAGTTACTTTTAAATATCTAAAAGGAGTGTCATCTATTGGAATATTATTTTCATATTTGTTATGTATAAATTTGATACATCTATGGAATGTGGAAGGAATAGATTCCATGACATGAATTTAAGGTCCCCATGAAATTAAGTTGTAGTATAATTAATTGGCAATGAATTTAAAATTATTAGGCATTATCATGGGTCCTACTATTAAATCCATGTGACAAATCCAATTGTTTCATGAGGATTATTATCCAATCTCTTGATATTTTATTCTTTGTGAATTTTTTTCATATTGATACCCAATTTGAATAAGATAGTAGAGATACAAAATTTCATTCCTATAGACACTTACATTTGGCACAATACTTGTTTTAAAATGTATTTTAGACACTTTGCTTATATAGATCTTAGCTAAAAATTAAATGCTTAATGGTGCATGTATTTTAAGTCTCAAATTTTTAATTTGATGTTTTATATGAATCAATGACCCTATTTTCACACCCACATTGCTTAAAACACATTTAAAATAGAGCTATCTAAACCCTTTTAGATTTTTAAGGTTATTTTGAGCTAAAATTAGGATATAATAAAAATATTGTATCTCATTGTATATCATGTACCCTTCATGATGATATTTTCCTTTGATATTATAATTTCCTTCTCAACACATTTCCTTCTTTGGCCATTACTTTTGACTCCCCTTTAAGATATTATGGGTTCCATTGTGCACATCACTATGTTTTTAAATAAAATTCTAAGAGTTTCCTATATATACAGAGAGGTTTTAGAAGACATTTGGATAAAAACTCTCACTTTCCAATAGTTGTACAAAATTTATACTTTACTTACACTTAATTACTATACATATATCTAAATTACTATTACATTTGTATGTTTGTGCTAAGGGTAAGCTAGGATAACTAGAATCTAGATCTGCATATTCCCATTTAACACACACACACACCATAAGTTAGATACCTAAATTTTAGTTTTATCCCTCTTTAAAGAATTATTAAAGTAGTGAAATGTTTGATGTTTTAGTGATATTGACCAATGCCATTCCAACTCAATCTTTTTCACTCGATTCCCCTCCACATTCTATGTTTCAAGTGTTTGTATAGGAAAATATGGTTTGATATTTTAGGTAATTTCACATACATAAAATTGTTTTCAAAGTATAAATTTACATTATTTAAGTAGATGAAACATTTGGGAAAGTTTCAAAGTCTCAATGTCACAAGAAAAGAATAACATGTAAGGGTCAAGATCATTTTCCATTATTGCCCCACTTCTATTTATTTTATCCTAGTCCTAAATTTAAAATTAGTTATTAGAAAATAGTTTTAACACAAAGACAAAACTGGCCTATAGGGTTCTATATCAACTAAAATTCTTGTCCTAAGTTTTTTATCTTGTCAAATGCCAAAAATGACATATCAGTTGTTAGAAAGTGGTTTACTAGAATGAAAAGTGATGAGCCTATTATATGACTCATTATATCTACATATTGATTCTATATCACCAATTAATATACATCTTTGGAATAAGTATTGCATGCATTTTATGACTTACATATAGTCTAAAGTAGGAAATAAGTGTTTATGTCTCATTTTATTTGTGTGAATAATACTACCTATTTTACCACTATGTTCTAATTCTTTCTATGGTCAACTCTCAATTGTTCATGTACAGTAGAGGTAAATACACTATTATTGAATGTTATAAGTTTTGGTAAGTGAATTTGACCCCTTAAAGTAAGCTTAGTATATGACAGATCAATTTTTTGAAGCTCTAGAGTTTGTCTTTCAAGCTCTAGAGTACAACGGTGAAGCTCTATAATTTTATAGTAAATCTTTAGAGTCCAAAAGATAAGCTCCAAATCCTATAAAAAATATTTGGAGTATAATAATGGAGTTATATATTACTAAAAACTAGTTTTAGAGTACATAAAAAAGCCATGAATATAATATTCAAGCTCTATATTGCATCAATAGAACTCAAGAATTATCTTGGTCATATGAAAATTTATTAAAATGCATTTTTTATGATTTTTAAAAGTTTTAAACACCTATTCATGACATCCATGGTTCATTATCAAATAAAATTTATAACATTCTATTTATAGTCTTATTATTTATAGACATTATAAGATTTTGGATTACTAAGAATAATAATGAGTTGTAAATCAAATACATTATAACCACCTACAACCATGCATGTGGTTATCCTTTATTTACCAACATTTCATCTTGAAATATGGAAAATTATTGTAACACATTTCCCATTTTGTAAATAAATTGAATCACAATTGTGATCCAGTTAGTTTGTTAGTTGTTAATGTATTTTGAGATAGTAGTTCAAAAACATTATATTTTAATACCACATATTCTTATTATTTTGTGTGTTAGAGACATATATATATAATTCAAGATTATAAAATTAAGTGCATGTTAGATCTATTTTATATATTCCAATATTTCTAGAAATCAATGAATTTTGAATTTACTGTAGTACTAAGTTGATTTGAATCATGCCCCAAGGAGATCAAGGGCCCACTCACCTAAGGAGTGAAGATATGTGTTGGTATTTATGTTTATTCATTTCAATTTTCATTTAATTATATTAACAGTGTTTATGTTAATAATTTTGAATTGATAAACCTACAAGACTATCTATATTTTGTGTGCATTTATCTTTTACTATTTACAACACTATTATAATTTTCTTTTTCCAAAGCAATTCCATTTTCAAGTAAGTTTAATTATACAGTCATAGTTCAGGTAAATTAAATTATGTAATTGAATTAGATTATGCTTTATTTTTAATCATAAAGTGTGTTTGATTATCAACATTTTCCTTTCAAAATCAAAGAGTGCTTTACTTAAAGTAAGTGTGTTACTTTGATCATTCCTATTCTACAAGTGTGTTCCTTTGATAAAT
This sequence comes from Torreya grandis, assembly GCA_037957365.1. Lineage (NCBI taxonomy): Eukaryota > Viridiplantae > Streptophyta > Pinopsida > Cupressales > Taxaceae > Torreya > Torreya grandis. Next base: position 161,371 of record JARHVA010005653.1, on the reverse strand, counting down.
TAGATATATTCAATTTTATTTGAGTAGATTAGAACTTTAAAGTTAGTTTATCCATATAAAAACCCCCAAAAACATAATTTTTAGAAACCAATCTCACACCTTATTACATATAGCTTTTGGACACCATCCCTATTTTTAATGACATCAACTAGTAAGTTGATTAAACAAATGGATCAATGACACTAGTCATTTTTGGCATGGTTTATATGGACATTCTAGGTGTTATTATAAGGTGTAAATCAAAACATAAAAATTAATAAAATCCTTGAGTTAAAAAAAAATATATGATCATACCTAGAGACACACAATGAAGATTTATTCCAAAGAACTCTAGATATTATAAGTACTCAAATAAAATAAAAAATAGAAAAAGTAGACAAATTATAAGAAGAGATCAGAAGGTATTTTTAAACTATTAAATAAAAATAGAATTAGCCCCACCTAAATCTTAAGATTACTCCCTAGAAATAGAAGCATCATTTCAAAGTAAATTAGGGATAAAGAATATTATAAGCCAAAATAGTGAGTCCCAAACAAGTAGCCTTATAGCCACATCTGATAACTCACCGCTTCCTATGAATACCCTTTATAACATTTATTGTGAATAAATGGGAGGAAACATAGGGAATGTATTGAATCTTAATATAAATACATAAAATATGGATAATTTGCCTAGAAGAACATTTTAATATCCCATTATACTATAGGATGATGATATAAATACCATAAAAAATATTTCTCCATATATCCTATCCACATTTCGAGGAAAACCTAATAAAGGTCCTGATCAATTCCTTTTTGAGTTTTCAAACTTATGACTATATAATTAACAGTCATAAGTTAAATGTATCTCTTTGTACACTCCAAAATTCAACCATGAGATTGTTTATGGGCTTACATCCAAAATCCATAGCATCATGGAGTAAAATGAAGACTTAATTCTTAGATAAATACCAAGACTACTAGAGGGGAAGGGATATAAAAGAAGATTTTTTAGGATAAAATAAAATGAGGATGAAAACCTAGAAAACTACATTGATTGTTTCCATTTCATTCAAAATAAATGTGGATATGTAATAAGTGAGGAAGTATACAAAACTATGTTCTTAAAAGGTCATAATTATGATGCTAGGGAATCCTTGAACCTTATGGGGAAAGGAGACATAAATAATCTTAATCTTAATGTAATAGCTAAAATGTGTATGAATTTCTCAATAACTAGAGGGAGTGATAGGAAGATGAAATCAGGAAAGAGTGATACTAATATAGGAAAACTCATTGAATAATTATCCAAATTCAAGATAAACATTTTATTATAATTGAACACTATGCTATATGGCTTGAAATACAAATCCAATTTCACTATAGAGCCACTAGCTATGTATTGTCATAAATGTAGGTTAAAGCATGCCTTTCAAGATATCCCTTTAGACCAAACTAAAATGTGAGTCATATGTTATATAAATGACCATGATTACAATAACTATGTCTTCTTACCTATGCTAAAAAACCAATTGAGATGTTCAACCCAACCAATAGAAGAACTCAACTACAAACAAAGGTAGGGAAACCAATTTTCCCACAATCAAAATTAGAACCATTTTGGTTTTATATCTCTTAATAACTGATGGATGATAATGTTATAGGTACAATCATTGAGAATGGGGGGTGAATCAATGGTGAAAATAATCCAATTCAATTTCCAAACCCTTCAAACATTTAATCATTCAATACAACCATTCATGAAGCATACAAGATGTTTATAGCAATGAAAAATGGAGATAATTCAAGATCATATTCATAACACAACATCTATGCTTAAAAATCTCTTAGGGAATAAAACCCACTCTCGAGCCTAAAAAAACATGGACTAATTTTCCTATAAGGTATTACAAAATGAGACTAGTCAAGTCCTTCTAACCATAATTTAGTGAAACACCTATTTCATAAGGAACACCTACCCTTAAGATGATTAAGTCCTTCTGATCACCTGATGATCATGTCCTTATGACCTAAATTTTTATAACCCTCCCAACACCTATGAAATGAACATTTATTGAACACTAATTTCCTACCAATCTGATGGAGATACAATGTATATCAACTCTCTTCACTTATTCATGCAACCATAAAAATCCAAAGCTACCTTTTGGATCACTCTACAAATCTTAACTCATCCTTAGTCTTTAAACCTATAATATAACTATATTTTACATTATAAATATGACCTATAGGTCATAAACATAGTCATCAACCAGATATACTTATTAATCCATCCACTAGGCACACATCCTTTCCTTTACTCCACAACTCTCAGACACACCTCTTCTCATAGGTCTCTCACACAAGTCTAGATATCATCACATTTGATTTCACCTTTTATAGATCCTTCATGATTATTATCATGTTCAAAACCTTCCTTTTTAGCCACAATACATTCCTTCCCTCTTAAGGCATCTACATGGGTCACCTTTAAGCATAACCCTCTTTTTAATAGGCTTAAGTCAACTTTTAGGTCTTATGAAGACACATCCACCTATTTGACACTTCTCTAAGCAAATTAAGAAAATATAAATACTTTAAAATAAATGAACCCATGTTACATAATTTATAGGTCCTCTTTAAGTGATAAAAACCATCACAACACCCTTCTTATAAAGATCAATTCACTCAAACAACATTTTGTATACAATAATATCATGAATGAATAAACATTCAACTACTAAGTATTTGTTCATACCAAAAATGGATTGGTCAAACCTCTAAAATCCATAAAAATGATCTTCATTGAGTTTGAAACACTCTATAATATCTTGATCACATTGAAACATCCAAATGTTATCAAGAATAGCTCAATATCCTTCTTGGGACACTTATATAACATGGTCAAACACATAGTCAACTTTGGAGCTCAATATCTACAACTATATGAATAGTAAAACTTCTAACTAGGTTTTATAGATGTGTCATGAATTCATCTAAAACTTTTCCTTTTACACAATGATAAAATTCTATATAAATCAAAAGTAATATCATAAAAATGAGCACTAGTTTTTCCCACACAAATTCAAATATTTAAATTCCAATGATCACTGAGCAACTATTAAACTTCAAACATGTCACCATCATCTCATGCTCTCACATCACTTGAATTAATAAACATCATAAATATTCCTCAAATAATATTTTTATTTACCTTTTATTTGTTTTTAAACATTGAGCACCTTAACCTCATCTTGTGCTTCCTAGTAACTGTGGACAAATGTGTTTTGTCAATCTCTACGGATTAGTCAAGTCTTTATCTTACAGTGTTCATTATTATATCTTACTCAAAAGTCCTAATATTATGAAACTTAGCACCATAACATGCCTTCTAGGGTCTTTATTGACATTCCTTTATGATTTTTCCACTTAGAAATCTCATGTGCATTATTGATTATTTAACTTATCCCATAGTGTTAATCTTTATCAGTACAAATTATTGCTCACTATTGATCTTCTATCAGACTAGTGAGGTGGTGACACTTGTCACCTACACATGCAAACTTTGACATGTTGAATTATAGGTGCACCATTAGACTAATATGTATGATTAATAACTCATTATTAGATCTATTGACCAATAACCTCAGTATTTGACATGGTTAAACTTGATGGTCTCTGACCCATCACAATTTGCTAGAGCAACTTTGAAGCTTTATAACTTTAGCTAGACAACACTTCAAGACTCCAAGTTTTTAGGGTAGCTTATTGTAAAAATAAAAATCATATCCATGTAAAACTTTGATCTAATTTGAATTTCTAGGTGGCTAAAATAAATGTACAAACTTATTGGTTCACTCATGTTTGCATGACGTGCAATGATGGTCTAGCTAAGTATGAGAACCTCTGTAATCTACCTGGAAAGCCAACTTAGAACCTTAATAACTTTTGTTGTGATAAATTTTATGACCTAAAATTTGAACCATAATAACTTGGGACTAATTTTATCACACCCATATGACCAACTCCCCTTGAATCATTTGTATGTGGTAATAGTGATGTCATTAAACTACCTTCTCATTTTTTTGCCATAAAACCAACTATGCCTAGATGAACATAATGAAGAATATCATAAACACCAAGAAATTTCACAATCTCTATAATAATCCTTGACATTTGATAGTACCTCTCACATATGCTCAATACTTCAAACCCATCCCTAATCATGCCAAAACTAAATATCAACCAAGCATACTAGGATAAGCACACTGCACACTTTGCCATTTATACTTAGACTATCAAGACACTTAATTAACTTATCTAGACACATCGATGACATCATTTACAACTCTCCAATGATATCCCCCTTGTCATTGATGTCAATTCCTATCATAGAGCTCACCTTCCTTCTCTCTCTTTAAGCATTATCATAATAGGAACCTTCTCCCCCTTTGACACAATGACAAAGTAGAACAAAAATAATATTGAGGACCTTAAAATACAACAAATAAGATACAATCACCTTATAAATATTATGCAAGCACCCCCTTACCTTGAGCCTACCTTTTCTTTCTTTGATAACTTCCTCTTGCTACATGCCAACACTCTCTTCTACCAAGTACTATAACCAATGAAGAAATAACACACAAAATCACTAAAAAAATAATGAAAATAACCAATAAAATATATAATAGGGACTCCCCCTAAGATATATGATCCATTTCACCTATTGAGCATCTTTATATCTTCACACAACATGAAGAACCACCACATATGCTTACTAGCCTTCTCTCTCAATCCACCTCAAGACCAACAATAGAAATTCATGACACTCACCAAATATGAAAATTTCTCTAAACCAATATAAAAACTTACCTTTAAATACTTATTCCTTGATATTTTAGACAAATTAATCAAAAATCACTCTTCTTCACACTAGGCATGTCTAGACTCTTTATAACCCTACCTATAACTTGCATATCCCAAAAATTTTAGTAGACATACATTTAAGATATAAAACTTCACATATGGAGTACTCTTATGCTCCCCCTTGGTCACACCAATTTTCATGACCTGTCTCATCCTATAAAACATACTTCATAAACCTACTAGCTAATTAGACCTCCATCTTAACAAAATAATGAATAATTTGAAAACCACAACCCTTAAAATCTCTATTAATCTTGATTTTATAACCCATTTGGCCCATTCATCCTATTAAAAAGCCTCAAACATCAACTTATAAGGTAAACCAATCTTATAGCATATCCCAAAACTCTATAATCTCAAAACAAACAAGGTTAACAAACCTCCTTCTAGTGAATGCCCACCTCTAAAAATTCTTTCACACCTGGGGGAAACCATCACACACTTCTAGACCAAGATTTGAGCCTTCACATTTTTGAGAACCCATACATATTATAACCCATTTTAGGCCTGCTTGCCCTTAAGCAAAAACTATGAAAACTAAGAGCACTCAAAAATCTCCAATTTCACTTCAACATACCTTCAAACCATAAAAAACTTGGAGCATGCTATAATATGGTCAATATACCTTTCTATGTAAACTCTAAAATCCTCCTTTGTCATGAAGAACCTTTAATTTGATCTTGTAGAGTACTCCAACTTTATAACCAAAGTCCCTAAATACATCTTGAGCACACACACTTACTTCTCTACAAGAATGATGTCTCCTAAGAGGCATAGGTAGAGACACCCTACTTCACATGGTTCCTTAGAATAATGTGAAACTAGGATTTTCCCATATCTCATCATATTACTTCTCTTCTTTGGTAATCTAATACTGATAGTTCTTCTTCTTCTTCTTCTTCTTATTCTTCTTCTTCTTCTTCTTCTTCTTCTTCTTCTTCGTCTTCTTCTTCTTCTTCTTCTTCTTCTTCTTCTTGTTCTTCTTCTTTTTCTTCTTATTAAGTTTAAGAGAAACAAATTGCTCATCTACTAGAACATTCTCCTTCTATTCTAAGATTATTTTAACAACACATGGGGATAACATATTCATGACATACCCTTTTAGTTTAATAATATTCAATGTAGTTTGGAACCTCATCACTAGGTATTGATAATTGATGTACTTTACATGAGACTTTCTCATCAAGAATAAGATATTAACTTGAATCCATACACACTTTAGATATAGAATAAATCAACATCTTTGTCTTCTCTTTGAGATTCATTTCTTCATTCACAACATGAGCAAATAATGAGAGCCCTTGGCACTCTTCAACTTATGTAGTATTATCCACCATATCAAATAGATTACTTAGTTTTGTAGACTCATCATGACTCAGACTTACCACCTTTGGTTTGCATGAGTTGACTTCCTTTATTTCTTTCACTCTAGGATCCTAATTAAACCTATTTTATCTTGTAGACCTTTGCTTGAAAAATCTAGTAATGTGACCTCTCTCTTGATAGTTGAAGTACACTATATCTTTTGTAAGAAGCTCATCCTACCTTTCTTATTCAGAAAAAAATATTTCAATGTGTCTATTCTTTTCAAAATTTAAATAAATTACTTCTTTGGAAGAATACTCACCTTGCATTGCCTTATTTGGAAAATTCTTAATAACATTTCTTTCATCAAGACAGTTGAAGAACTTAAATTTGTTCACACCTTTTGACTGATGACCCCAATCATAGTTCTATGCAAACTCATTTCTAACAGGTCTCTTGCATTCTTTGGGTCTATTCCTAAATTAATAATATGTGTAATAATAACCATTGAAACTTGCATACCTCATGGAATTTGGTTGTTTGATTTGTTTTGTCTTCACTCTGCCAGCATCCACATTCCCTAACTAATTTTTGACATTCAAGGTCTGATTTACATTAGCCTTCATCCTATCTTAAGTTGCATTTTTTGGTTCTTCTTTGTATCCAAGACCATTTCTATCACTTGAGATCTTTTCAAAACTTACAAATGATTTCACCTTTCTATATGTCTTCTTTAACTCAACTTTTAATGACTCATTTTCAATTACATACCTTGAAAATTCATCTTCTTTAGCTTTCATGCTTGTAGACAAGATTTCCAATTGACAATTAAGATACATGACTATATCTTCATGATCCTTGGTGTATTCATTCATTCTTGCCTCAAACACACTGAATCATTATTCGTAATCCTTAATTTGAGACTTCATCTTCTTGTTAATCTTCTTCTTAATCTTTAGTTCTTCAAGACCATTCATTAATTCAGTCTCACACTCTACCCCATCTTTATCATCATTTAAATCACTATATATGGACTCCTTTTTATATGAGCAACTTCCTTCCTCAGCCATGAAGAGATCTTCATCTTCAATAGGACCGTCATTTTCATGATCATACTTTGAGTCATTATCTTCACTCTCATTTGATGAGTTGTAATCTTCTTTGGTGTAGAGACTCTTTTTGTCCTTGAAGTACTTCTTATTTTCAAACCTTTTGAATCCCTTATTGATATTATTATAACTAAAATGTCTCTTTCCATCATCATGACCTTGACCATGCTCTTCATCTTCATCATTATTATTATGCTTGTGAAGGCACTTATCAACAAAATTTCCTACCTTTCCACAATTAAAGCATGTAAAGGGTAATTTAACCTTATAATTGCATGACCCTATTTCCAATTTCCTTATAAACAAAGTAATTAGTTCATCTTCATCAATATCAGATATGTCATCCTCCTTGATTTTATGACCTTATAATGTTTTCTTTGGCTTCATTTTTTCTTGAATATTGCTTCATTTTTTGGTGGTTTATCATCATCGACTCTCATCTCATAGGCAGTAAGAATGCAATGAAATTAATACATCTAAAACCAATTATGATCATGACTTTCTTCTATAGTAGAGACTTTAGAATCAAATTTGAGAGAGAAAGAGATACCTTAGTACCTTTTGAACTACACTAGTTTCTTCAAGATTCTCTCCAAGACCTCTAACGATGTTCACAATCTCATCAACTCTTTGTAGAAAGGATGCCATAGAATCTTCTTCCTTCATTTTAAGACTATCAAATTATCTTTAGTGAGTCTAAAATTTTTCCAACATAACCTTTACTATCCTTCATAAATATTCTTCAATTTATCACACATTTCCTTGGAAGATATGTAATGGATTACCTTAGTGTATTCAGTATCTAAAAGACCACAAGTGATAGCATTCATTTTCTTAGAATTATTCTCAAATAACTTATTATCTATAACACTAAATGGAAGAATAATAGGTACATAATAACCATCCAAAACATATTGACAAATGTCAAATCCTAGGGACATGGTGTAGGTCCTCATCCTCACACTCCAAAAATCATAATTGGATCCATTAAACATTAGTGATTACTTAGTGGAAAAAAACTCCTTGCATTTGATGAATACCCATTTTGTACCTTGGATCTCATTCAAGTTGTTAATCCTTTAACAAAGGACTTGCTATGATACCAGTTTTTATAGGTATAATCACTTAAAGGGGGTGGGGTGAATCAATGGTCATAAACAATCTAATTCAATTTCTAAACACTTCAACACTCAATACAAGATGTTTATTGTAATGAATAATGAAGATAATGAAATATCACATTCATAATATATATACATATATATATGGGAAACCCTCTTAGGGAATAAAACACACTCTCAATCTTACTAACACATGGACTACTTTTCCTATAAGGTATTACAAACATGAGATTGGTCAAGTCCTTCTAACCAAAATTTAATGAAACACCTATTTCACAAGGAGCACTTACCCCTAGGATGATCAAGTCCTTCTAACCTAGATGTTGATCACCCTCACAAAACATGAAATGGACATTTTCTAAAAATGATTTCCTACTAATTTGATGGAAATAAAATGTATATCAACTCCATTCACTTCTTCACATATCCATAAACATCCAAATCCACATTTTGGATCACTTTAGACATTTTCGCTCATCCTCAATATTCAAACCTATAAGATAACTATCTTTGGCATCAAAAATATGACCTACAGGTCATGCACATAGTCATTAAAAAACTCTACTCATTAATCCATCCACTAAGCACACATCCTTTCCTTCACTCCACAACTCTCACATGGACCTCTTCTCATAGGTCTCTCACATAAGTACAGAAATCATCACAATTGATTTCAACTTGTATATAGCCTTCATGATTATTATCATGTTCACACCTTATTTTTTGGACATAATACATGCTTCACTCTTAAGGCATCTAGATGGGTCACCTTTAAGGAAAAACCTATTTTAAATAGGCTTAAGTCAACTTTGAAGTCCTATGAAGACCCATTTACCTCTTTGACACTTCTCTAAGAAAATTAAGAACATAGAAACACTTTCAAATGCATGGACCCATGCCACACAATCTATAGGTACTACTTAAGTGATAAAAACCATCATAAAAACCTTTTGGTAAAGCTCAATTCACTCAAACAACATTATATATACAAGAATATCATGAATGAATAAATAGTACTTCTAAGCATTTATTTATACTAAAAATGGAGTGGTCAAACCTCCAAAATCCATACAAATGATCCTTATGGAGACTAAAACACTCTCCAAAAGCTTATTCACCTTGAAACATCTTAAATATATCAAGAAAAACTAAAATATCCTTCTAAGGTAGCTTACAGAACATGGTAAAACACACAACCAACTTTAAAGCTTAATATCTATAACTGTATGAATAGCCAAACCTTCTAACTAGGTTTTATGAATGTACCATGAATTTCTACACCACTTTTCCTTTTAAAATATGATGAAATTATGCATAAATAAATATTTATAGAATAAAAAACAATCTCTAGTTTTTCCCATGCAAATTTAAATATTTGAATTCTAAAGGTCACTGAGCAATTGTTAAACTTCAAACATGTTGCCATCATCTCATGCCCTCACATCACTTAGGATAATATGCATCATCGATCTTCATGAAAGAATACAAATATATAACTTTACTTTATTTTTAAACATTGATCACCTTAACCTCATCTCATGCTTCCAAGAAACTATATACAAACATGCTCTATCAATCTCTATGGATCATTCAAGTCTTTATCTCACAACACTCAACATTAGATCTTGCTCAGAAATCTTGAGATTATGACACTTGGTACACACACATTACTTTTGTTTAATTTAATAACAATCCTTTATGTTTGTGTCACTTCATAATCTCACATGAATTATTGACTCTTTGACTTGTCTTGTACCATTTATCTTTGTCAGTATCAACCACCACTCATTATTGATCTTATGTCAAACTAGTGAGATTATGACACTTATCACTTGTGCAGGAAACCTTTGAGATGTTGAGATCTACAAATACCATTGGATCAATAGGTATGATTAATTCCTCACTATTATATCTACTAACCAATGACCTCAATATTTGATGTGTCTAAACTCGATGGTCTCTTACCAATCACAATCTACTAGAGCTACTTTGAATCTTTATAGCTTGATCTAGAAAACACTTCAAGACTCCAAATTTTTAGGGTAGCTTATTGGCCCTATATAAAACATCTACACGTAAAAATTTGACCTCATTTAAATTTTTTTGTGCCTAAAATAAATGTAAAAACATTTTGTTTCATTCATGTTTGCATGACATGTAGTGATGGTCTGGTTAAGTATGGGAACCTCTATAATCTACTTAGAAAGCCAAATTTTAAATTGATAAATTTTGTTGTAATTAATTGCATGACCTAAAATTTTAACCATAGAAACTTGGACCTATTTTTATCATACTTATATGAATAAATCCCCTTGAATCATATATACATGGTAATGGTGATGTCAACAAATTTCCTACTCAGATTTGTTTGCCATAGAGCCAACTATGCCTAGAGGAACATAATGAAGAGTTGAATGAACACCATGCACTTCAATAATCTCTCCAATCATAATTAACCTTTGATATGACATCTGAAACATGATAATTAATTTAGATCCATCCCTAATCTTTCCAAAATTGAATATCAACCAAGCCTACTTCAAGCATACTAGGACAAGCACATTGCACACTTTGTCATTGATACTTAGACTATTAAGACACTTCATCCACTTATTTGGACACCTCCATGACCTCAATAAAAAATCTCAAACATATTACATGGATTGGATAATCACCTCCATAATAATGGGGACCTCCATCATGGGGTATAAAAATGTGGACACCACAACCATGGATGCCTCAGCCTCACCAGTATCCTTGGATTCCATAGCCCAATCCTCGACTATGGGTAAACTAGTAATGGGTTTCCCATTTAAGTTGTTATCAATAGAGAAGGTTTATACAACAAAAATTATTGATGCTTCCACCTGCCACTTATCCACCATAAATAGAACAAGTGTCTTAGCCTCAACTACCTACACAACCAATATCAAATCCAAAAACAATACAAGCAACTCCTGTATATGGAACTAAACAAAAAGGAACTTTAGGACTATGTGTTATTGACTATGGAAATATATATTTAAGATTAGATAAGATATTGAGTAATCCTCTAATTCCCAAAACATGAGTCTTAAATGATAAATTATACCCTCCTATTGAATCAATAAATGACAAATTGACTGAGGAAATAGAAAGGATTCAATAAGATCTTATAGTTCCTATAACCATCCCATTTCTTAAAATACTTAAATAAATAGATAATATTAGTGAATCTAATTTAGTCTAAGAGATAATAGAATTAAACGTTAAAATTCCATTACTTCAAATTATAAGATATATTCCAAAAATAAATAGAACCATTAAAGATTTGTTCATAAAAATTCCATGAAAAAAGAGACAATATATTAAAACAATCATGTAGATTGAAAACTTGTTAATGTATTAGTAGATAAACTCTTACCTAAGTATGGGGACCCTAGAAGCCCTATCATTTATGTAACTATAGGAAGGAAGGAGATACCCAATGTATTAGTTTAATTATGAGTTGTCATCAATTTGATGAAAATAAACACTTTAAAATCCATGTCTATTACACTGGTATAGCCTACTCCTACAATATTATCATTGGAAGATCAATCTATTTCCAAACTTGAAAAAAAACCATAAAAGATGTCTCTATGATAGTAAAATCTTGGGAATATCTTATAGATTTCATGATACTCCAAACCAATATAAAAAAACTTGGATATCCATTAATCTTGGGAAGACCTTAATTAGCCATAGTTTGAGCATTAATAGACTTTAGGTTAGGATACATGACCATTTCAAATGGATTTATTTGTATCCACTAGCAAAACCATCTAGAGACCTTTCAAATCACCCATGGGTTGATGAACCTAAACAAAATATTAATAGTCTATCTTCATTACCCATGGTAATAATTAAAGATTATGTGAATAAATTAGAGGAATAACTAATTTGGAATTTGGAATAACCTAGTCTAACTCTAGAGTCTATTAGACTCACTCTAGAGTTTAATAGTCTAGCTTTGGAGTCTATCAGACTAAATCTAGAGTTTAATAGTTCAACCCCATATTCCATCAACATAGCTATATATTATGATACATTTTATTGTACAAGATAGACATATAGATAATCTAATCTCAATGACATGTATGACCATAGACCCATTCAATAGAGCATTATCACATGGGTAAAAAATAGCCAGGCTACATTTTTATTATTTTTTGTTGTCTATTAGTAAAATTAATTACACAAGTGGATAATTTATTTTAATATATCACCATCTTCCATATGATGTTACCACATCCATTACCTATAAAATGTTTTATGGGTGAATTCTGATAAGTCAGATCCATCTACCTATAAACTAAGAAAATAGTTGTTCAACCTAGAAGAATGCTAATAAACATAAATAGTTGGTTAGGTAGTGAATAGGAAACCAAGGTTTTTGAAATATTTAATAACCATACAAAATGATTTACATGGGATTATAGTGACATGATGGGCATCCACCCAAGTTTACACATTCATAATATATATATTGAAACCACTAAACATGTTAGACAACCTTGAAGAAGAATTAATGTAGCACTAAGAGATATAATTAAAGAGGAGATAGAAAAACTATTACATGTGTGATGAATTTACTCCATTTCAAATAATCAGTGGGTCTCACCATTTGGGATGGTACCTAAAAATAATGTTAAATGGATAATATGTATAGTCTAATAAGATTTAAACAAAGATACCATGAGGGATTATTTTCCTCGATCTTTCATAGACTAAGCATTAGATAATCTAGTTGGGAAGAATTATTTCTCCTTATTAAATGGGTTTAATGGTTATAATCAAATAAGGGTAACCTTAGAAGACTAGGAAAAACCAACATTTAATTGTCCTTAGGTAATATTTTCCTATAAATTATTACCCTTTAGCCTCTATAATTATCCTATCATCTTTTAAAGGGTAGATTTGGCTATCTTTGTTGATCTAACTGATTAGTGTGTAGAGATGTATATGGATGACTTCAATGTTCATGGTGGTTATTGTGATGAAGTTATAAGTAAGATATACAAAGTTTTAACCAGATGTGATCAACATCAATTGTCTTTAAGTGATGAAAAATGTTTGATAATGGTTGATGAAGGAATTTTTTGGGACATCATATCTCACCCCAAGAGATACAAGTAGACCTTATAAATATTGAAGTCATTTATAATCCACCTTATCTTAAAATTTAAACTTATATCAAAAGTTTCTTAGGACATCCAAGTTAATATAGAAATTTTATAAAAGACTTTAGAAAGATAGTTTTACCCATGTTTTCCTTGATTACCAAATATTATGAGTTATTTTAGACTAATAAATGCCAAGAATGATTTGAAACAATAAAAGAAAAACTAAATTTTTCTCTAATTATGAGAGGTTCTGATTGGGAGAAGCTTTTTCACTTTCATACAAATACTTCTAAAATTTTTATGGGGGTATTCCTAGGACAAAGGGATGAAGAAGTAAAAAATTATGTTATCTATTAAATTAGTAAGAATCTCACCCTCACTAAAATAAAATACACCACCACTAAAAAATAATTCATAACTATCATATATGCAATGAACAAATTCAAGCACTACATCAGTGGATACAAGATATTTATCTATACTAATCACTTAGATATAAAATACTTAATGAACAAAGTAGTGGTAAGAGGTAGGATCATTAGATGGCTACTGCTTTTGAGTGAATGTGACATTGTCGTTACTAATAAACCTAGGAAATATAATGTGTTTGTTGACTTCTTATCAAGATTAAATGTTTTAGGTGAAGAAAAACAAGTAGAGGATAACTTTCCTAATGCAAATATATTCACATTATTAACATACTCACCATGGTTTTTTGATATGGTAAATTGTCTAACCACAATATAATCTAGTTATGATTTCACTAAAAAGGAAATAAATGTTTGGTTAGGGATAGTTATAATTTTAAATGGCTTTTTAGTATTTTGTTTAAATGTTGACATGACCATGCACTTCACAGTTGTGTAATAAAATATGAGACTCATGGCATCATAAGGTCTTGTCATGATGAACATGGAAGAGGCCATTATTTAGCCAATAGGATGATCCTTGGTGTTGGGTATTATTGGCCTTCACTTCACATGGATGTAAAGAGATATGTATGGTAATGTGATCCTTGCCAAAGGATGGGAAAACTCACATCATCCAAAAAAATGCCTCCCCATCCTAAAGTGGTTATAGGACCTTTGGATAAATAGTAGTTGTATTTTTTGGCCTTGTTGATCCACGATATCAAATAAAGGCAGATCTACTTATATTCATAGATTATGTTACCAAATGACAAATGTTCAATCTCTCGCATTTGTAAGAGAATAACTAGTTGATGATTTTTTTATTACAGAATTATTAAATGGTTTGGAGCATCAAGAGCCATAGTATTTGACCAAGGCACTCAATTCATGTCTAATACAATTTGATCCTTCATAGAGAATTACCAAATCAGCCATTAGAACTCATTCCATATCATTCACAATCCAATGTGCATGTTGAAGTTAATGTTGACAAAATTTGGTCTACATACCAAAAATGTGCCTAGTCCAAGAGTCTAGTGGAAGGAACATAATTTTAATTGAAGAGTCACCTAGTATCATAAGGAGTAGATAGACCTCAAGTGGAGATCATATAGCTTTTTCAAATCTTTTGAAACACTTTAAGTAACCTTAAAGTGTGACCTAATTGATCTTCAAGGGATAGGTCTATAGTTATAGGTGAAGGGTTTGAGCAATTTTTATGGTGTCCAAAAACATGAAACAAATTTCATAAGATTTAAAAGATCATAAGATCTTTGAAATATTGAGCAAAAGATGGACTATGTAAATATGAGGAATTAGACCATTATCAAGATATCACATAGGGAACAAATGAACTAGTTCATTTTCACATTTTATATATGAGATTAGAAATCATCATGAGCAATAAAATTATATCACCATAAAGTCCCTTGTACCAAGAACATATCCTACAAGTTTCAAGCCTACACAACCTTCCTAGTTTAAGTTATACAGTTCCAAAGTTGGTCACATAGAGAAAGAAGGTCATGTAAGTGTCAAATTTAGGCCTTAATGAATAGATATTGAGATTCAAATGATCAATGATGGTCTCATAGATTTCATTCAAAGACACATAGACCAACATATTTGAGAATTTTTTATCTCCACTTAGAAAGATCCTAGGACCAAAAGATCAAGTGGGTAGAATCCTTTTGACCTCAAGAACATCTCCAACAAACTTGGTCACTCCATGATTTTTTGTAATTTAAGATATAAATATTCAAATTTGGTCAAATAATGGGATAAATTTGTGTAAATGTCAACTTTAAGGCACTAAAAATATCCATTGGAACTTAAATTTGATGATCTATGGGATGTCAAATATGTCTTCATAGATGTCAAATGATGATCATGTGGATGTCAAATTTAAGACCCAATAAGTAGTTATTTGATTCAAAATGATGAGTCTTAGGTAGATCTAATGATAATAATTTGATCATACATTTAGATCCAATGGAGAGTGGATGTAAAAGGGGTCAGTGGATCTCATAAGTAAATATGTGTATGACAAGTGTCAATAGTAGATTGAACTGGCATAGGATCATTGATCAATGATCATCCAAATAAGTAAGATCTAATAGAGTGAGATGGGTCAACATGTTAATGGTTTAAGTTGGTAATTAATAGAAAATAAACAAATTTTAAACAAAATACATCTTGATGAAAGTTGATAAGGCATTTTTAGACCTGGGTAAGGTAAAGATGAATCAACTAGAGCTTGAGCAAGATCCAAGTGGAACTAATGGGACCAAACATCACTATCAGAGGTCCATATAGGTAAAATAGGTATTTTAGAGCAAATATAGAGATCAAAGATAGACCAATAATTGTGAAGCAAGATCAAATAGTTTATAGGTTCCATAGATATTGTGACTATGTGAAAACTAATAATAGGATTAGTTTTCACCTATAAATAGACCTGTGTTCAATACTGGAGTAAACACAGACCATGAAAAAATGTCTCACCTATCATTAGGGTAATTTTTATTAATGCTTAGGTATATTTGGCCACCTAAAATAGATGTGGCATAATTCTATCAATTTTAAGACATGGTCATGAGTCAACATCCTCAAAAATGTTATCCATCAAGAGTAGTTGGACCTCATTCAATGTTTTCTATCTTTTTAGTTCTCTCTCTTTCCTTATCTTTTCTATAAATATAGGATTCTAAGTATTAAAAAATATCCCTCTTTTTGGTATGACTAGACTCTAATAGAATTTGCAATGTAACACCTTTTGGTGTAATAAAAAATAAATTCCATCATTTTCCAAGCTATATTGAAGTGTGTTCCATGAATTCATGTAATTTGGTTAAGTGAATGTATGTTCCTTGTCTATGTCTAAGTTTTTCTCACCTTCATGAATTGCTTGATAAGTTATCACGGGTCATTATAAGTGTAATTTATAGTTTGTTGTTTAACATGAAAATGGTTAGGTGCCCTATTATGTTAGTTTGATAACTGATTAATGCCTTATTCTAAAATATTTGTGTGGGGTTGATATTATTTGGTATTGAATACATCCTATAGTTTGTATTGTGTGAGTTGAATGATTGAATCATTGGTGCATCACCTCTTTTACATGCTTTCATAAGTTATTTTTAAAATTTCTCTCCCTTTTCCAAGCAAGTGCTAGTTTAGGTTTAGTATAGGTAATAGATCCAAAATGAAGATGACATTCTCTAAATGTTTTTTCCATTATTAGGATACCCATAGCCTAAGATAATTTCCATGTTGGAATATATTTGAGTAAAATACTCAGCTAGGGTTTAGTCTAAAACAACAACAATTTTGGCATGCCCAGTGGGACAAGGTCCAAAAGAGTAGAAATATCTTAGTGTGTCTTTCCTTTGATTAGATTTTGGAATAAAGTAAGTTAACACTAATAGAAACTCCAACTCAAATCTTCTAATTATGAATAGACTAGGTATGTCTCATTAAAAGTTTAGTCATCTCTTACATCTCATTTAATATATGAGGCCAATATGAATAGCTATAGTGAATATCCCTATTATCCACCTCCTTATCAATAGTCCCAATATGATCCTCATGATCCATAACAGTGTAATAAACCCTACCAATTTTTTTTCAAAGCTATGAGGAGCCTTGTCAAGTTCCTCATGATCTTTATTATCAGGGTAATGGCTCTTAACTTCCCTATGATCATCACTACCAATATGAAGACCTATTTTAGTCATACATGAAATATTATTACCCTAATCCTCTATATGTGCATCAATCCCATCATAATACTTTTCCTCATCAAACCTATCATGAGTTATCCATAGAAGCACTTAAGAAAACTTTAGTGATCCTTGATAAGTATGCACTAGAATTATTCTCATAGAAATGTTATGGCAATGATGTCCCTACTTACCTGGTTCATCATGTGAGAGAGTCATTCTAGAAAAAATAATAAGAATGGGAACCTATTTAGAGAGTAAATTCGAAAAAGCTTATAGGTGGGATGATGGATGTAGGTGGTTACATTCAAAATATTGAGGATAATCTAAAAGGCCTTGAGGAGTAATAGGTTCAACCTCACCAATCTTATGTGCCTTTATATACATCACCTTAACCTTATTATATTACATCCATTCCTCCCTAAGAGACCATCCCAAGTGACCCTTTGAGTATGCCAAGTTATTCATATGTTTCTAAGACATGTCCTTCTTGGAAATCTATCCAAGAAATTTGTCAAATAAAGAAGGAAATTGTTATCAAATGTCCTATTGTTGAGGTCGAAGACTCTATTCTTCCTCAAGAACACCTTATGAATTCCTTTAAGGTTATAATCTATAATCAAGTAGTGAAGTCATGGGGTGGGAAAAGTAAGACAAATCTAGATTTGAAATCCTAAGTTAATGGAGGATCTAAACCTATATAAGTCCCTTTCCCTCCCCTTAAGAATCCTCTTATGTTCCCTGTCTTCATGAAGCTACTAACCATCTTAAGGATAAGCTATTCTAAGAGAATATAGATAGATAAATCAAAGAGATGAAGCTGAAGACAAGGAAGAAGAAGAGAAAAAGAATTAGAAGATCACAAAAAGACCTCTAGCTTTCACATGTTGGAGGTCTATCCAAAGATGTTCTTAAAATAAGAAGGAACTTCAATTGCAAAGGCTGGAGAGTAGTTTGAAATGGTTGAAGAGTATCAAGGAGGCCATCAATAAAATGAAGATATGGTGAAATAAGGTGATCTTTTTGTTACCTAGATCAACTTGTTATCCTACAAAAGTCATTTTAAGAGCCAACCATTCCTAGAGTTCCAAGTGTAATAAGGTTCCATTCATTCACATACCCATCCATAAACCATCCATCACACCTCATACTCCCTCTCTAGCTTATCATTCCCCATCACATCTCACCCTTCACCTCAAACCCATGCACATATCCATCAACCTCTCATCCCACCCTTTCTTAAGAAGGAGCCCATTTTGATGGAATCAAGTGAAGAGGAGTAAATCCAAGATATGACTGATCAAAAGAGATATCATAAGTGATTATGAGGAAGATATAACCATAGGGACTCCCCTTGGTGAACATAAGGGAAACTTAACCTTCTTGAATGAGGAGAAGCATATTGTAGACTCTTTTTTAGCTATCTATGAGGAATATGACCAAGACTTAAAGAAAGAGTCATTTGAAAAAGACTCCAAATCTGATCTTGAAGTAGTAGATGACTATCTCAAGTATGAAATGGAGTGTACCATTAAGTATGAAGATCAAGACATTCATTAAAAAAAAAATATCCATAAAAGAGTCTCATGAGACTAGGTTAGAACACGTAGTTCCTAGAGATGAATCAATACCTCTATCTAGTTTTGAATCACCCTTAGATGCATTACAACATGAAGGATACCATCTTGATGACCTCATGCATCTAGAAGAAAAGATTTAATAAGTAGTTTTTATAGATGACATGGAGGACAATGATGATTGAAAAATAAAAATGAATCTCTTTTAAGAGATTTAAAATCTTTTATAGTTGATGATCAAGTGCTTGAAAAAGTGGACAAAGAATTTCCCATGGAGGATAATGACCAATATTAGGCAAAATATGTGAGCTCCTTGATGATCTTCTAGATGAAGATAATCATAGTCTTACTATGGACACTATGGAATTCAAAGAGGTATACCTTGTTGAACCACCATTAGAGGTCATAGTTGAGGATCCATATGAGGAAATCGAGACTATGTAGATGCACATAGCTGTCCTATTTGGAGCCTCTTGGTTCTCATTAAGAATCATGCCAATGAAGTTGGAAAAGATAATAAAAAATAAGGTTTAATTAAGACCAAGGGTAAAGAATATGTGTGCCTCATTCAATCCCTTATCTCATGATACAAGGAGGTTATCAAACTTTCCTTTTGATCTATGATGAAAGGTGCACATAGTTTTAAGATGTATATATTAGGATATTTTTGTTCAATTTCTTCTAAGTTTAGTTTTTGGCACATTTATTTGTCTTTATATTGTCTCAAATAAGTTATTTATTACATAGTTATTAAGTATCTTAGTTCTTTTCCTTATTAGGTTAGTTTCTATTTCAAGTTTGTTTCTTTCCCTGTATATTATAATTCTTTGTTTTTTACAAGTCAAAAGTTTGTCTTGTAGTTAATGTAAATGGTCTATTTATCATGTAAATGATCTAAGAGTCATGTATCTAGTCCAATTTATTGAGAATAATAGGTATTCTACCCAACCAAGTCGCCAAAGATGTTGACCAAATTTGGTTTGCATACCAAAAATGTGCCTAGTCTATGAGTCAAGTAGAAGGAATAGGATATTGATTGAAGAGTGACCCAATGTCACAAGGAGTAGCTAAACTTCAAGTGGAGATAATATAGCTTTTATAAATATTTTGAAACACTTTAAGCAACATTAAAGTGTGATATAATTGATCTTTAATGGATAGGTCTATTGTTATAGGCGATGGGTCTGAATAGTTTTCATGGTGTCCAAGAACATGAACTAGGTTACACAAGCTTTAGGAGATCATCAAAGCCTTGAAATATTGAGAAAAATACGGACTATGAAAATTTGAGGAAACAAACCATAACCAAGACATCACATAGGGAAAAAATGAACCAACTCATTTTCACATTTTATATATGAGGTCAAAAGGCCTCATGAAGGCACCATAAAGTCCCTTATGCCAAGAAAATATACTACAAGTTTCAAGTCTACACAAGATTCCTAGCTTAAGTTATCAAGTTTTAAAGTTTGTCATATAGAGAAAGATGGTTGTGTAAGTGTAAAATTTAGGCCTTAGTGAATATTCATTGAGATTAAAATGATCAATGATGGTCACACAGACATTATGCAAAGACACATAGACCAGTTTGTTTGAGCATTTTATCTCCACTTAGAAAGCTCTCAAGACAATAAAATCAAGAAAGAAAAATCCTTTTAACCTCAATAACATCTCTAGTAAATTCTGTCACTCCATGATTTTTTATGATTCAAGATATAAATCTTAAAATTTGGTCAAATAATGGGATACATTCACACAAATAGCAGCTTTAAGCCACTATAAAAATTGATTGGAGATTAAATTTGATAATTTATAAGATGTTAAATTTATCTACATAAATGTCAAGTGATGATTGCATGGATGTCAAATTTAAGACCTGGTAAGTAGTTGTTTGATTTCAAACCATGGGTCTTAGGTAAATATACCAATAAGCATTTGATCATACATTCAGATCTAAAGGTGAATAGAGGTGAAATGGGTCAATGGATCTCAAAAGCAAATTCATGTATGACAAGTGTCAATAGCAAGTTCAACTAGCATATGATCAATGATCAACATTAATTTAGATAAGCAAGATCTAACAGAGTGAGATGGGTCAACATGTCAATGGTCTGAGTTAGCAATCGACAACCAATAAAAAACTCAAATGTTGGACATCTTAATGAAAGTTTATAAGGCATTTTTAGACCTAGGCAAGGTAAAGATGAAGGAAAGAAAGCTCGATCAATATCTAGGTGGAACTAGTGGGAATGAGCATCACCAAATAGGTCTTTTACACTAAATACAAAGATTTAAGATAGACTAGTGGTTATGAAGTAAGATCAAATAGTTTACAAGTTCTATAGATACTATGATTATATCAAAACTAATAATAGGATTGGTTTTCAACCATAAATGGACATATGTTCAATAGTGGATCAAATATATACCATGGAGAGATGTCTTACCTATCATTAAGGTCATTGTTTTTAATGATCAAATATAGTTGGCCATCCAAAGTAGATGTGGCATAGTTTTATTGATTTTAAGACATGGTCATGAGTTGGCATCCTTGAGAATGATATTCCATCAAGAGTAGTTGGACCTCATTCAATGTTTTATATCTACTAAATTCTCTCTCCTTCTCTTTTCTATAAATATAGGCTTGTAACCCTTAAATCATATCCCTCTTTTTTATATGACCAAACATTACTAGAATCTATACTATAACACCTTTTAATGTCATAAAGATTGAATTCTATCATTTTCCAAGCTAGATTGAAGTGTGTTCCATAAATTCATATAATATGGTTAAGTGAATCTATTATCCTTATCCATGCCTAAGTTTTTCTCACCTTTATGAAGTGCATGATAATTTCTCACAGGTCATTATAAGTGCAATTTATAGTTTGTTGTTTAACTTGAAAGTGGCTAGGCTCCCTTTCATGTTAGTTTGATAATTTATTAATGCCTTATTGTGAAATATTTATTCATGATTAATCTTATTTGGTCTTGATTACATCCTATAACATGTCTTATATGATTTGAGTGATCAAATCATTGCTAAATCACCTGTTTTGTATGCTTTCATAAGTTATTGTGAAAATCTCTCTCCCTTTTCCAAGCAAGTGTTAGTTTAGGTTTAGTAGAGGTGATATATACAAAAGGAAGTCAAAATTATCTAGATGTTTGATCCATTATTAGGATACCCACAACCTAGGATTAGTCCCATGTTAGACTAGATCTGAGTAAAAGATGTTAACAATCTTCTTCTCAGCTAGGGTGCAATCTAAAACACCAATAGTTATAATAAAATCTAAAACA
This sequence comes from Torreya grandis, assembly GCA_037957365.1. Taxonomy (NCBI): domain Eukaryota; kingdom Viridiplantae; phylum Streptophyta; class Pinopsida; order Cupressales; family Taxaceae; genus Torreya; species Torreya grandis. The sequence goes on along the minus strand of JARHVA010005653.1, from coordinate 138,769 downwards.
CCAATAGTTCTAGTACACTTAGTGGGACATGGTCCAAAAGAGTGGAAAGATATTGGTGTGTCTTTCCTCTACTCAATTTTTTTAAGCAAGCAAGTTAGCACGAATGGAAACTCCAAATCAAAGCTTTTGGTTATGACCAAACTAGGTATGTCTCATTAAAAATTTAGTCAGCTTCTACATCTCATTTAATATATAAAGTTAATATGAATAGATATGGTGAAGATACCTATTATCCACCTCCTTATCAGTAGTCCCAATATGACCCTCGAGATCCATATGAGCTTAATCACTGCTACCAAGATTTATATCAAAACTATGAGGAGCCTTGTCAAGTTCCTCATTATCTTTATTATCAAGGTAATGGCTCTTACCTTCCCCATGATCCTCACCAATAATATGAGGACCTAATTCAGTCATACATGAAAGATTATTTCCCTAATCCTCTATATGGACACTAAACACTTCATAATATTTCTCCTCAACAACCTTATCATGAGTTATCCATACCATCACTTAAGAAAATTTTAGCAAGCCTTGAAAAGTATGCACTATAATTATGATCATAGAAATGTTATAGTTAATATGTCCTTACTCACCTGATTCATCATGTGAGAGAGTCAATATAGAAAATAAAAGAGGAATGGGCACCTGTTGAGAGAGTAAATTAGAAAAATCTCATAGGTGAGATGATGGATGTAAGTGGTTACATTCAAAGTATTAAGGACAAGATAAAATGCCTTGAGGATAAATAGATCCAACCTTTATAGTCTTATGTGCTTTAATATACACCACCTCAAACTTATTATTCACAATCCATTCCTCCCCAAGAGACCATTCCAAGTTACTTTTTGAGTATGCCAAGTTCTTCATATGTTTCTCAAACCATTCCTTCCTAGAAATGTATCAAAGAAAGTATCAAAGAAATAAGGAAATTTTTATGAAATAGCCTATTATTGAGGTCCAAGGCTCCATTCTTCCTCAATAACCCCTTATTAATTCCTTCAAGGTTCCAATCTGAAATCAAGTGGTGAAGTCATGGGGTGGACAAAGTAAGACAAATCTAGATTTGAAATCCCAAGTTAAATGAGGATTTGAACCTATACAATTTCCTCTCCCCTCCTCAAAAATACTCTTATGTTCCCTATATTCATGAACATATTAACCATCTTAAGTATAAGCTATTCTAAGATAATATATATAGATATATCAAATAGATGGAGTTGAAGACAAAGAAGGAAGAAGAGAACCAGAATTAGAAGATTAAAGAAAAACCTATAGCTTTCCCATCTTAGAGGTCTATCCAAAGATGTTCTCAAAACAAGGATAATTCAATTTAAAATTATGAATATTAGTTTTTAATATTTGAAGAGTCTCAAGGAGGCCATCAATAAAATGAAGATCTATTGAAAGAAGGTTCTCTTTCTATTAACTAGCTCAACATGATTTCCATACAAAAGTTCTTTCAAGAGTCAACCATTTCCAAGGTTACAAGTTATAAGAAGGTTCCCTTCATGCATAGAACCATCCATAAACCATCCATCACACCTCATAATCCCTATATATATTATCATTCCCCCATCAAATCTTGTCCTTCACATTAAACCTATGAGCCTATCCATCAACCTCCCACCCCACCCTTTCTTGAGAAGGAGCTTATTTTGATGGAAGCAAGTGAATAGGATCAAATCCAAGATATGGCTGATCAATAAGATTTCATATGTGATTATGAAGAAAATAACACCATATGGACTCCCATTGGTGACCACAAGGGCAATTTAACCTTTTTGAATGAGGAGAAGCATATTGTAGACTCTTTTGTAGTTTTCCATGATAAATATGACCAAGACATGAAGAAAGAGCCATTTGAAAAAGACTCCATATCTGATCATAAAGTAGTGGATGTTCATATAAATTATGAAATGGAGTGTACCATTAAAGATGAAGGTGAGGACACTCCTCAAGAAGTTGTACCCCAAAAAGAGTCTCATGAGACCAGTGTAGAAGACATAGTTCTTGAAGATGACTCAATACCTCTATTTGGTTTTGAATCACCCTTAGATGAATTACAACATGAAAGACACTTTATTAATGACCTCATGCATCAAGAAGAGAGTATTTAAGAAGTAGTTTTTCTAGATGATGGAGGATAATGATGATTGGAATCTACAAATCAAGCTCTTTAAAGAGATTGATTAACTTTGTCAGGGTGAGGATAAAGTGATTAAGAAGGTGGATAAATAATTTCCCATGGAAGAAAATGACAAATTATGGGTATAATACATAGAGCTCCTTGATGATATTAAAGAACTTGTAGCTAAAGAGAAGCCTAGTCTTAATATGGACACTGTGGAAATAAAATAGTTATGCCTTGTTGAACCACCATTAGATGTCATAGTTGAGGAGACATATGAGGAATTTGAGACTATTTGGATGCACATAACTTACCTATTTAGAGCTATTTAGTTTTCATTAAGCATAATTCTAATGAAGTTGGTAGATATAACAAATGAGGCATCAAGACCAAGGGTTGACAAGTTTTGTTCCTCATTCAATCCCTCATCTCATGATGCAATGAGGTTATCTAACTTTCCTTTTTATCTAAGAGGAAAGGTACACATAATTCTAAGCTATATATATATATATATATATATATATATATATATATATACAGATATATATATATATATATATATATATATATATATATACATATATATATATATATATATATATACATATATATATATACATATATATATATATATATATATATATATATATATATATATATTAGGATAGTTTTGTTTAAATTAATTTAAGTGTAGTTTTTAGCATATTTGTTTGTTTTTGACTTGTCCCAAAGAATTTCTTTGTTGCATAGCTATTTAGTAGGTTAGTTTCCTTTTTATTATTAGTTTATTTTCCCTTTCAAGTTTATTTCTTTCCCTATATTATATAATTATTTGTTTTTTACAAGTCAAAAGGTTATTTTACAGTCAATGTTAATGGTCTATGTATCATGTAAATGATCAAAGAGTCATGTATCTAGTCCAATTTCTTGAGCATAATAGGCATGCTACCTAGCCAATTCACAAAAGATGTTGACCAAATTGGTCTACATACCAAAAATGTGCCTAGTCCAAGAGTCCAATAAAAGGAACAAGATCCTAATTAAAGAGTGACCCAATGTCACAAGGAGCAGATAGACCTTATGTTGAAATCATATAGCTTTTACAAATATTTTGAAACACTTTAAACAACCTTAAAGTGTGATCTAATTAATCTTCAAGGGATAAGTCTATAATTATAAGTGATGGATATAATCAATTTTCATGGTGTCCAAGAACATGAACCAAGTTGCACAAGCTTTAGGAGATCATCAGAGCCTTGTAAGATTTTGAAAAAGATGGACTATGCAAATTTGATGAACTAAATCATCACCAAGATGACATATAGGGAATAAATGAATCAATTAATTTACACATTTTATATATGATCTTAGAAATCCTCATGAGCAATAAAATTATAGTGACATAAATTCACTTGTGCCAAGAACATATCTTGAAGGTTTTAAGTCCTCTTGAGCTTCTTAGATTAAGTTATGTAGTTCTAAAGTTGATCACACAAAAAAATGTGGTCATGCAAGTGTCAAATTTAGGACTTGATAAATATACATTGAGATTCAATATGATAAATGATGGTCATGCATATGTCATATGAAGACACATAGACTATCTTGTTTGATTATTTTTATCTCCACTTAGAAAGCTCGTAGGACTAACAAATCAAGTGGGTAGAATCCTTTTGACCTTAGGAACATCTCCAACAAATTTGGTCACTCTATGATTTTTTGCACTTTAAGATATAAATCTTCAAAGTTAGTCAAATAATGGGATACATTAACATAGACATCAAATTTAAGATACTACAAAAATCCATTGGAGCATAAAATTGATGATCTACGCGATGTCAAACATGTTTGCATAGATGTCTAGTGATAATTGAATGAATATCAAATTTAAGACCTAATAAGAAGTTTTTTGATTTCAATCCATGGGTCTCAGGTAGATATAATATCAAGCATTAAATTTTACATTCATATCTAATTGAGAACAAAGGTTAAAAGGTTCAATGTATCTTAAAATCAAATGCATGTGTGATAAGTGTCAATAATGCATTCAACTAGCAGAGGATCAGTCATCAATGTTCATCTAGACAAATAAGACCTAATGGAGTGAGATGAATCAACATGTCAATTATATAAGTTGGTAATTGATAGCTAATAAATAAATTTCAAAGCCAAAAAATCTTGATGAAAGTTGATAAGGCATTTTTAGACCTAGACAAGGTAAAGATGAAGGAACCAAAACGCGAGCAATATCTAGGTGGAACCAATGGGACCAAGTATCACTAAAAAATATCCATATAGGTAAAATAGGTATTTTAGACCAAATATATAGATTGAAGATAGACCAGTGATTTTGAAGCAAGATCAAATAGTCTACAGGTTCTATAGATACTATGATTATGTTAAAACCAATAATAAGATTGGTTTTCACCTATAAATAGACATGTGTTCAATATTGGAGAGAATAGAGACCATGGAAAGATGTTTTGTTTATAATTAGGGTCATTTTTTAAATGAGAAGGTATAGTTTGCCACCCAAAGTAGATGTGGCATAATTCTATTAATTCTAAGACATGGTCATGAATCAACATCCTTGAGAATGTTAATCCATCAAGAGTAGTTGGACATCAATCAATGTTTTCTATCTACTCAGTTCTCTCTCTCTCTTTATATTTTCTATAAATATAGGCTTCTAATGCTTAAATCATATCCCTCTTTTTGGTATGAATAGAATTTACTTGAATTTGTACTACAACACCTTTTGATGTAATAAAGATTGAATTCCATCATTTTTTAAGCTATATTAAAGTTTGTTCCATGAATTATTTTATTATGGCTAAGTAAATGTACATTCCTTACCTGTGTCTAAGTTTTTGTCACATTAATGAAGTGCTTGATATGTTCTAATAGGTAATTATAAGTGAAATTTATAGTTTATTGTTTAACTTGGAAGTGGTTAGGTGCCCTTTCATGTTAGTTTGATAACTGATTAATGCCTTATTTTGAAATATTTATGTGGGAATGATCTTATTTTTTATTGATTGCATATTATAGTGTGTCTTGTGTGAATTGAGTGATTGAATCATTTGTGCATCACCTTTTTTACATGATTTCATAAGTTATTGTTAAAATCTCTCCCTTTTCCAAGTAATTTATAGTTTAGGTTTAGTATAGGTGATAGATCCAAAAGGAATCTAGCCTTTTCTATAGGTTTGATCCATTATTAGGATACCCACAGACTAAGATCAATCCCATGTTGGACTATATTTGAGTGAAATATGTGAACTATCTTCTACTCAACTAGGGTGCAAGCTAGAACACCAATAACCTTAAATTGTGATCTAATTGATCTACAAGGGATAGGTCTACAATTACAATGAAGGTTTTAAGAAGTTTTCATGTTGTCTAGGAACATGAAATAAGTTTTACAAGATGTATGAGATCATCATATCCTTGAAAGATTGATAAAAATATGGAATGTGAAAATTTGAGGAACCAAAATATCACTAAGACATCACATAGGGAAAAAATGAACTAGTTCATTTGCAAATTTTATATATGAGCTCATAAAGCCTCATGAAAAATAATATTGTAGCACCATAAAATTCATTATGCCAATAACATATCCTACAAATTTCAATTCCATGCAAGCTTTATAGCTTAATTTATGGAGTTCCAAAGTTGGTCACACAGAGTAAGATAGTCATGCAAGTGTCGAATTCAAGCCTTTGTGAATAGTTTTTGAGATTCAAATGATCAATGATGGTCATGTAGGTGTCATGCAAAGAGCACATACTATCTTTTTTGATCCTTCTTATCTCCACTTAGATAGATCTTGGGACTAGTAGATCAAGTGGGTAGAATCCTTTTGACATCAGGAACATCTCCAACAAATTTGGTCACTCAATGATTTTTAGCACCTGAAGATATAAATATTCAAAGTTGGTTAAATAATGGGACAAGTTCGCACAAACATAAAATTTAATCCACTAGAAAAATCCATTGGTGGTGCTTAAATTTTATGGTCTATGAGATTTCAAATGCGTCTACATAGACATCAAGTGATGTTCATATGGACATCAAATTTAAGACCCTTTAAGTAGTTGTTGATTTCAAACCATGGGTCCTAGGCAAATATAATGGTAAGCATTCAATTATACATTCAAATCTAATGGTGAGTGGAGGTCAAAGGGGGTAGTGGATCGTAAAAGTAATTAAATACATGAAAAATGTCAACAATGCATTAAACTAGTAGAGGATCAATGATCAACATTCATCTAGACAAGCAAGATCTAACTAAGTGAGATGGGTCAACATGTCAATGGTCTGAGTTGGAAATTAACATCCAATAAACAAAGATAAAATATAAAACATCTCGATGAAAGTAGATAAGGCATTTTAAGACCTAGGTAAGGTAAAAATGAAGAAACTAGAGCTTGATCAAGATCCATGTGGAACTAATGGGAACAAGCATCATCAATAGAGCTCTATATAGGTAGAATAGGTCTTTTGGACCAAATATAGAGATTGAAGATAGACCAATGATTATGAATCAAGATCCAAAAATTTACATGTTCTATGGATACTGTGACTATGTGAAAACCAATAATATGATTGGTTTTCACCTATAAATAGACATATGTTCAATATTGGAGATAATACAGACCATGAAGAGATGTCTTACCTATCATCAGGGTCATTTATTCAATGAGAAAGTAGAACTGAACAACCAAAGTAGATGTCACATAATTATATTAATTCCAAGACATGGTCCTCATTAGTAGCTTATATAGATAATGATATGGTTTCAAGAAGAGAACCTAGTTGTTGGATAAGGACAATGAGTATTCAATTATTTTAAAAAATTGGTTCTTTATTGATAAGGTCATGAGTTAGCATCCTCAAAAATGCTAATCCATCAAGAGTATTGGACCTCATTTGATGTTTTCTATCTATTTTATTTTCTCTCTCTCCTTCTCTTTTCTATAAATACAATATGTTAAACCTTAAATCATATCCCTCTTTTTAGTTTGACTAGACTCTACCAAAATTTGTATTAAAACACCTAATTATGAAAGAAAGACTAAAATCCATCATTTTCTAAGATATATTGACGTGTTTTCCTTGAATTCATGTACTATGGTTAAGTGAATGTATGTTCCTCATCTATGTCTATGTTTTTATCACCCTCATGAAGTGCTTGATAAGTTCTCATAGGTCATTATAAGTGCAATTTACATTTTGTTGTTTAACTTGAAAGTGGTTAGGTGTCCTCTCATATTATTTTGATAACTGATTAATGCCTTATTATGAGATATTTATGCTAGACTGATCTTTTTTGGTCTTTATTGCATCCTATAGTCTGTCATGTGTAAGTTGAATAATTGAATCATTCATGAACCACCTCTTTTACTTGATTTCATAAGTTATTGTTAAAATCTCTCTCCCTTTTCCAAGCAAGTGATAGTTATGTATAGTATAGGTGATAAATCCAAAAGGAATTCTACCTTCTCCTAAGGTCTAATCCATTATTAGGATACCCACAACCTAGGATCAGTCCCAAATTGGACTAGATTTGAGTAAAAGATGTGAACAATCTTATGCTAAGCTAGTGTGCAATCTAGAACACCAACAAATACCAACAGAGAGTTAGAGAACATCTTGACCAAGATAGTAAACATAAACAAAAAATATTGGGAAAACAAACTACCTAAATAAGTATGGGTTTATAACACCAAATGGAAATACACCAAAATTTACTCACCTTATGAACTTGTGTTTGTAAAAAATCCTTTATTGCCCATATAATTTGAATTGTAGACTTTGAGAATAGCAATAGAGGTTGGAATATATATTGATGTATCAAAAAGAGAGATAATTATTCAACTCAATGAATTAGATGAGATGAGATTAGAAGCATTGTATTAGACATAACTTATAAAACATCAAATAAAATGGTGGCATCACACTCACATCAAGGAGAAAAGATTCAAATAAGGAGATTAGTTTTTTCTATTTTATTCCAAGTTTTAAAACTTTAAAGGGAGGTAATACTAGATGGTTGGGACATTATCAAATACAAAAGTTCTTTGATAAAGGATTGTTTTAGATTTTTCCCATAGATTGAAATAATAAGAAACTCTTAGTCAATAGACATAGAATAAGACTCTATCAACAACCTCTAAATAAGGAAGAATGTTTTAGGCAAATTCAGTCTCATGATTAATGTGGGTATAGGAAAGAATGTTGTTCTTCTATCATAGTCAAAGGATGAGTATTGAAGCCAAATGAGGGGGAAGGTTGAAAATTAGAAATGGAAGTTGTCCTCCCAATAAATGAAAAGGATTAAAAACCAAAAATGGTGGTCTTTATAATTATATATATATATATATATATATATATATATATATATATATATATATATATATATATATATATATATATATATAATGAGAAATTGAAAATAAAAAATTTTATATTCTCAAGGAATAAAACAATAAATTGATGTATGCTCCTAAACTAACTAACATGGTCTAATCATGATAATAAAAGTGGTAGTATGAGGAGAAGAGGAGACATCACAACAATTGAGGTATTTTTTACTTTATTTTATGTGTAGGATTATACTTAAGTTGTTAAATTTTCATGCTTATTGATGATTTAAGGAATGTTACCCAAAAAGGGAAGGTGTCCTAAAAAAGGTACTTAAAATGGATAATTCCTAAAAGAAACATTTTTTTCAATGTAGGGTATGATGTTCCATAAGCATATACTCTTCTAAAAGTAGGCATGATGTCAGCCTCATGACATGATGGGAAATCATAAGAGAATAAATTAGTTAGGATGACAAATGATGGGAATTTTGAGTTCAACACACTTGAATAATCAATTAGGGATATGGATGACTCGAGTTAGTGTGTGGAAAATATGAGAGACACATTATAAATATTTCCCAAGATACCTTCTATGTGTTGAATAACCATATTCATTATAACATTCATGTCCCATCATTAAATAAAGGCTTTAGACATATCTTGAAGCTAAGGGAAATGATTATTGAACTCATACCCAATCATGCCATGTTTTTTTAAAACCCATTCAAGTATATAAAACCCTCTACCTTGACTCAAATTTCACCTCTTCCTTGCTACCAATTTCCTAAAAAAAAATTATCGTATCTTCAATCAAGATATGTAACTTCTAAAAATGGGACAAAAAAATAAATTTGAGCTAGAGTCTGAGGAATTATTATTAGAGGATAAAGTAATCATTGTAGTTTTTGATGTAGCATGATGGCTTGAATTACTCAATAAATTTTAGGGGTATGATGAGTGGATGGTTAAATATTGTTTTTTAAATTTACAAATAATTATAGCATAGTAAAGGGAGTGAGCATAACAATTTCTAGCTAGGTCATTAGTGAGTTATCAATCATTCCAGATGAAGGTGCAAGAATTGTAGGAAGGTCAAATTTTAATGACCTTATTAAGATATTAAATGAAGAAAGTGAACCAAATATAGAGTTAATTATCAACCCTCAAAGTGTTGTTAAAGTGGTAAAAATGGAAATATTACATAAACCTTGGAAGAAATTTACTTTAAGGGTGATCAAATACTTGACTTGTGATGGCCAGTATGGCTCTCTTGGCTCTTATGCCATAAGGATCCTCACACATTTGAAGTAGGTTTTTCACAAATCTAAACATAGGGTAAATTTTATTATTTTTTTGATAGGATATATATATATATATATATATATATATATATATATAATGTAATTGATAAATAAGAGAGGAATAGCCTCTATATAACATTATGGGTTCATTAAACTCATTTTTAAACATCACTTTATCAATAGCCAAATGGAGAAGCTACTTGGGTAACATTCATAAAGAATAAGATGAAGAAATGGATTAAAATAAAGAGAATATCACTATATATAGCTACAACACCAAGGTCTCATTCAAAATAAGGAACTTGTACTGAAGGAACATCTCTAGAGCTAGTGACAAAAAAATTGAGAAAAAGGGTCTCCAAAGTAAGCTTTAAGGTCACTCTAGAGCTAATTGAGTAGATATCAGAAAGAATGAAGTTACAACCTAGGGTTTCAAAAGTAATATATAGTCATTTTAGAGGAAAAAAGACATAGTCCAGAGATGGATTCAGTTAAAATATTAAGGAGATATTATTGAATAAAATAAGGAAATTTACAAGAGGAACCCAGCCTGTTATTCCATAAAAAAAGGAAATTAATTTTTTAAGAAGATGAGGATTTAGAAAGAGAGGTAGTAGAGACATTGGGGACTCTTAATCATGAATCCCTATATAGATTATTATTATGGGAGAAGAACATATAATTGAAGGCATTGAAGTAGGATAACTCATACTCGAAGAGGTTAAAGAGGAATTTGGAGTAGGAATTGGTTGATATAGTAGAAGCCTTGTAAGATCATACAGTAGCATTTCCTCCACCTTCATCTCTACCACCAACATCATCTAAAACACTTATTGATAAAGTAGAAACCATAATAAAAGAAGAAGAGGATGAGGAGGAGGAGGTTATTTCCTCCAATTAATATGAATAAATAGAACTACAACATGTCATCTTTATTTATAAAGCTAAATTCACTATGAAGTAATAAGTCTAAGAAATTGCCTTCCTAAAAATCTACTTTCAATGTAAGCATAAATGTATTTATAATTTTTGAAAACAATTAGAATAAGTATCACATCATTCTATATAAAAAGATAAGGAGATAGGGGTGATTAGAGAAAACATAGTTAAACTAAAATTAGTAATAGACCAAAATTTTCAAGCACATCCCAAGAAACAAATAAACAAAAAATTTAGAACCTTGTTATCTTTTCATGATGTCATGTCCATATGGGATAAGATATACATAGATTTTACAATGATAAAGAGATAAAATAAGATGCTTAAAAAAGAAACTAATAAATTTAATAAAGAGTGTGATGATTTGAAGTAACAAACCCATAAGGATAAGGCCACCCTTCAAATAGCTTGTGAGCTAGGTGAAAAAAAATTGGCCTATAGAATACTTCCTCTACTACAACATTTTTCTTCAATAATAATTTTGTAGGTCACAATTGTTGAGAATTTATTGTAATCAAAACCATGAAATAAAAAATGAGAAAGAATTTTTGGAATTTTTTATACACAGTACTCAAGACCATAAACACCTTTTGTGTGAATTCTACTTATGTGATCTCATTCTAATAAATATGATTGGTTTTTCATCAATATTTTCATAGGAGAGGTGCAACTAAAATCTCTCTTTTCCACATTTAGCAATAAATTTTCATGGTAATAAAAGATTGATGAATATTTTGATAAATCAAGGATAGTATGCCTATGTATAAGACCTCAATTTGTTATTAAATTTATAATTATTTCAAAATTAAATGCTCATTACTTTCATCACATGTGATATCATTACTTATTGGCTCTACAACAAAATATTTTAAATTTTAAAAGATTCACCCAACACCATTTTAAAGCAGCAGTGGCATGTATAAAAATATGGGATACATTCAACATCCATTTGAATAAAAGGGATGTAATCTCTCCCATAAATATATTGTAGTGTCTATATAGGGCCAAATTTTTTATGTAGATAATCTCAAAATTCAATAATGGAGGAAATAGAACTTGGATTGGTATGAGGTTTACACCACCACACCTTCTCAATCCTATGCCACCTTAGAAGAATGCATCTTTCCAATCTAGTGAGTAGTTTGATATACTAATGGAATTTATCATTGGAGATATGGGATTTTTACATGTAGATGAGCAAAATTGAGATAATTACCTTGATACCTATGATCTTAGCCTAAGGTTCTATTAAAGGGTATTTAGTTATGAAGAGAGAAGGATACAGTTTGCAAGAGGAATTTCAAAAGGTAAGGTGTGGGGGAAATGATGATCCTATTATATGATTTATTAAATCCTACATATTTACCATGTATCACATACTAATCTACCTTATTGAAAGAAGTCTTGCATGCATTTTATGACTTACTTCTAGTCTGAAGTAGGAAATAAGTGATTATGTCTCAGTTTATGTGTGTGAGTTAATACTACCTATTTTACCATTATGTTCTAATTATTTCTATGGATAGTTATAATTTTTTTATATATAGGTTATTTAAATAAACTATGCTTGAATGTTATAATTTTTGGAAAATGAATTTGACCCTTGGAAGTTAGCTTAGTATATGGCAAAGAAATTTAGGGAAGCTCTACAATTTTTTAGTCAAGCTCTAATAGACAATAGTGAAGCTCTAGAGTAAAACAATCAAGATCTAGAGTCCAAAATATAAGATCTAGAGTACAATAGTGGATTTATAGAGTATTTGAGGATAGTTTTAGAGTACACAAAACAATTGAAATATAACAGTCGAGCTCTAGAATGCATCAATAGAAATCTAAAATTATCCCAGCCATTTGCAAAGCTCATCAAAGTCATTCTTTTATGATTGTGTAAATTTGTAAAAACCTTTTCATTATGTCCATAGGTCATTCTCCAAGACACTTACCAAATATAGGAATCTATGTATAGTATTATTGTTTATAATAATGTTTGTAAAGACATAATAATAGACATTGTTAGATTTTGGGTTACTAAGAACAACAATGCATTGTAAATTAAAAACATTATATCCAATTCTAACCATGCATGTTGTTTCATCTTCTTTCCTAGCATTTCACTTTGAAATGTTGAAAATAGTTGTAACACCTTTCTTATGTTGAAAATAAATTAAATCATGATTGTGATCTAGTTATTTTGTTAGTTGTTAATGTATTTTGAGATAAAAGTTGAAGAACATTGGATATCAATATAGAGTCTTCCTATTATTCTATGTGTTAGATAAGTAGAGAGAATTGAATAATATAAAATCAAACATGTGTTAGATCTATTTGGTAATATTTTGTATTTTCAAAAATTAATAAAGTTTGAATGTTCTTAAAGTATCGAGTTAATCTAAATCTTGTTCCAAAGGAGAGCAAGGGTGCACTCACCCAAGGAGCCAAGATCTGTGTTGTTATTTTTGTGTATTCATTTTATATGTTATTTAATTTTGTTAAGATGGTTTATGTTAATAAGTATGAATTAATAAACATGTAGGAATATATCTAAATTATATGTGAATTTATATTTTCCTATTTATAGAATTGTTATCATTTTCCTTTTCAGAATAAATTCCATTTTCAAGTAAATTCAATATTAAAATAAAATAAGAGTATGTTTTCTTTTTAATTATCAAGTGTGTTTGATTACTAGTATTTTAATTTCATAAGCAAAAATCATTTTCCTTAAATCAAGTGTGTTAATTTCAACATTGAAAAGCAAGTGTTTTTTTAACAATTAGATAGATTCAATTACAATTGAGTAGATTATAACTTGGTGATAACAAGTAGGATTCATATTAGATATTGTAGTAATATGCATTGAGAAAGGTTTGAGATTATATATTATGTATTTTTTTCCTTTTTATGATATTTGGATTGTGATAATATACAAATATAATGAATTGAAATAATATTTTCAAAAATAACATAAATTTTAATTCTAAACTTTAAAAAGTGTAAGCATATTGAATTCATTATATTTATGATATGATGTGTTTTCTTTATAGGCTATCAAATATATTGATGTTAGTCATAAATAATGAACATGACCTAAAGGGAAATAACTATAAATGATTTTACCCTTTTTTAGAAACATTATCCCATCTCTAGCGTACGCTGAGAGTAACTTCATGGGCTAATTGCTTACCAGTGAACTATAAGAGAAAATGAACAAAGTCTTCCTATGGTTGAAAACTAAAAACTTAAACATTTTTTATAAATTGTGAGGTACGCAGAAACAAAAATACATATATAGTGTTTTCTAATGGATTTAATATTAGATTAGTGCCACTCACACCATGGCTTAAGTAAAATTGAAGATAAAATTTTCCCAAAATGATAACTCTTATGAGTTATAAAACTGCCAAAACATAATTTATAGGAAACTAAATAAAGGAAAAAATTTAAAATTTACATTTAAATTGACAACCAAATCAAAATATAAATTATTGTGTATATAAATAACAAATTTATCTAAAAACCTAGAACAAAAATTAGAAAAGTGATGCTAAAAAATGTAAAGGTTCACCAATATGTTTTACCCTTTTTTTGATAAAATAATAGATGTGTATTATGATAATAGATATAAAACTTGATATATATCAAAATATTAAATATGTACAATAAATAATAATTCTTATTTTAGAAAATGATAAATATGGAAAACTTTTATTTTTTTTAAAAACTAAAAATAAATGTACTTGGATTAAATCTATACTTATGTCGATTATTTTAGATATATGAAATTGGAAATGTTCATGATCAATATCAATAACCTAATCTAAAACTTCCTTTGTATAGGTATGCACTATCTAAATAGAAGAAAAAGGTCATTCATTTTTTTTTGACAATAGACTTGGCCCAAGTGATTTTTATTGATGATTGATAGGATAAGATAGAAAAATTAGAATTATGATAATGATGGTTTAGAAGTATAATATGAAAATATTCCTACACATGACTAATATATGTGGAAAACACCATAGGTCACTCATCTTAGTTTACCAAGAACATTTTCTGTGTTGACTATAAAAAATTATGATTGTGGTTATTTTTATGCATGTGTCTGCTAAGTAAGTGTTGTCACTTAGATTTTCACACTTTGAGGAGATGTAAAATCTCTCCTGATACAAGTGGCACAATGGAAACACCTCTAATATTGTGGGTAGCTTATGAATGAGGTGAATCTCTAGATATGGATAGCTCCCTTGATGTACCACTTTAGATTGTAACTACACCTAAACTTTAGGGGGAAAGGGAGAGAGATAACTAAAATCAAACTATTCTAAGGGAGGTCATACACCAAATAAGATGATGACTTCCAGCTAGTAGCATTTTACACATGAGAAAAAAAGACTAACTGAATATACACTCTTTTAATCTACATCTTCTCACATCAATGTTACATTATGAGGTTATGGATGAATGTAAAAAACTAAGAGGGATAAATAAGAGGCCTTGAATGACAATAATGAAAATACTAACTCACTCAATCCTTGGAATTTATTAGAACACTTCACATGCCTTTCAAAAATAAGCTTTCCAATTGTAAAAATGATGCAAGAATAAGATAACATGATAAGGAATCCTTAGTCTTCACCATGCTATATCCAAGTTTCAAGTAAAAAATACTAAAAATAGTCATGAAGAGGTAAAAATTAGTATTCTTGTTGGTCAAATGGCATGCAAATGAGAAAGGCTTTACCATACTCAGATGGATCATAAATTACAATGGCCAAAATGGCAAGTTGTTATAGAACATGAGAGAGAGAGAGAGAGAGAGAGAGAGGAGAAGAGAGAAGTCCAAGGGTCACAAATATACTTGTCAAGATGATAAAATCAATTAATTATTCATGATATTAGGATATGAGATGAACCATGAAAGGTCAATAAGTACAAGTGTCCATCCAAGTCATAAAACTCATGAAAAGTGGCATGAAACTCCTCATTCTAGCTTAGAAATCTATTTCATGATTTGAACCTATTTGAACATCCTAAAACTAATTAGGGATAGGTTTGATAATTGGGTTGAAAGGGATGAATTTTTTACATGCCTCTTTATGCATTGGTTATAAGCTTGGTCATTTAAAAGCATCTAGGATGGAGCTATCACTATCTACACTCAAAAAAACTCCTTCATGCACCCTACATAGTTATCCTAAAATTTGGCTTAAATTGATCATGAAGACCCTGCATGGCCTTAGAAGCATTAGACACACCTTAAAATTACCCTACTTGAATTTTAACACCCTCTTTAATAGCTTGTCCAATAGGCCAATTTTGACTAGTTGAGATGCAGCAGCTAGTTGAGGCACTTAGATGTTTTTCTAAGGCATTAAATGGCCATATTGATTTATAACAAGTTTATATCTTCCTCCCAAATTTTATTTCATCTTCAAACTCCCAAACCTATAAAACAAAAAAAGTTAAAAATACCATATTTCTCACCCTATCTGTAAAATTCCATATAATTAATTTTGATGGTATGGAACATGAATGAGTTCTCTTTAACATCTAATCATCATTCATGACATTCTAGTCCATTTTTATGTGTCATCTCTCTAATTTCCTCAAACTAGTCACTGTCAAGGGTTTAGGAGGATTTAGATCTATTTTGACCTCTTAAGGTTCATTCATAAGGTTATAACATTGAATTTGAATATAAATTCCATAAAGTGATTTTTCAAGACCTATTCTAAATTTATAAAACTCCTATAGTCTCCATTCAAATCCTCCTAAAAGATATGAGCATCTAGACTTGCCCTATTGAGTTCCTTTCTCTAATTTTCATAGGCTTAATATTGATATCAAGCCATTTATTATATATATTGACATTTTATCTACAAGGTTAAGGATTTTACACATCTAATATTACCCTATATACATGATCTAGTAGTTTTAAATTCATGTCTAAGGACAAAAGTGTGAATGACCTCCTCTTTTGGCACTAGGGCTAAACCTTGCTTAATATGCCTAAGTTGGTTCAAGACCCAAAATGAAATTATAATGATTTAATATACATAAAAATATCTCAAAAAATCAAATTCCATCCTAAAAATTTTATCCAACAAGTTTAAATTCATGTCTAAGGATAAATGTTACATTGGTCTCTTATTTGGTCTTTTGGCTTAACCTTGCCCAAGTAGGTTTGACCACAAATTTCATGTTATAAGTTTCCATATTTATATTAATTCATATATTATTTTTATATATTTTTTAAACTTTATACATCTTTGATGAAGGCTCAAATATCTCTTTACTTATCCATTTCTTTTCTTCCGGGTTTATGCATAGGGAAAGTACCCTCTATCTGAGATAAAACAGAGGTTAATTCCCCTATTTTCTAGACTAATTGAAATTTTAAATTTTAATACAATTTTTATATATTATCCACACAAAAATAATCCATTTATCAGTTCATTTAACCCTCAAAAGTCTCTAGGATCCAAAATAGACCATGCCAAAAGAACACTGTGTATGTAGGATTTTCATCATGACTGTGTGTTATAGGTTAGGATTAATTTCTTTGCTTGTATTCATTGTATAAATAATTTTAAAGGTTTAAAAATAAATTTTTATTTATTTTAAATTTTCTTAACATTTTAGCTCACCACATGCCTTTGATACTCCTTACTCAGTCAAACTGAGTTTCCACTCTTGACTATATTTCTTGCTTTGAGCTCAAAAATGGTTCCTATAGGTGTTAGGATTAGTTTGACATTGATTATGATATATAAATACCTTAATTTAATTAATAATTTAATTTATAAATTGTTTTATACTTGTGCATCATCTTTATACAATTCCAACACTAAGAACCATCACTCTTCATGTTCATTACCTTAGACAGTCAACCATAGTTGACTATAGGTGCATATTATAGGTGTTAGGCTTTGAAAGAATGTTTAGAACACATTTTGAAGTTTTCATGACCATATAAAATTTATCTTGACTCATTATATCAACTTTAGTAGCCTAAACATCCCTTGAATCACCCTTTCTTAGCTCACTATCCTATACAGTAAAACACAGTTGACTGTAGGTGTATAGTTTCACTTGGGGGGACTCCTATAGGATTTTATGTGATAAAAAATCCATCTAATAGCCATTAATTTTAATATTAATTCTCAATAAGGATAAAAATATGTTTTATGTCCACTATTCTTTAGGTTCTCATGAAAGAAACATATTTTCACATTTTCACCTATAGTTGATTGTAGGTGAGCCTTTAGTGATGAAACAAGCCTATTTGTGCATATCAGATTCTATATCATCACCAATTAACTCCTCATGATGATATTTCATGTTAATAAATGTTAATTTCATCACTTATAAAAATTCACACTATGGTGTCAAAGTTAAGTTAGAACTTTGGGTGACAAATGTCTCCTTTTGACTCAGAACTGTAGATCAGACTACCTGTATTTAGTGTTTTTATAGGCAATTTTAGGCCTCAAAATTACCATTCTCCACTACTCATGTTCTCTTAAAAATTTATAAGGTAAATTTACAAGATGTAGGCTATAATATAATCACATTATGATGTATAAAAAGTTATTATAACCTTGTTATGTGATGTTCCAAAAAATCCCCTGGACCTTTGTTTTATTCCTTTAGGGACTTATGGCCTGAACACAATCATTTGAACTTTTGAAGTGATACTTAAATCCATTTGCCAACCTATAATTATTAATATGTCTAACATACTCCCCTAAAAATTTTAGGAATCAAATAAGGGGTTCAAAAATGTTTAAATGCCTCAAAACAAACTTCTTAATTCCTTATAGTGTCACCTATAGTTGACCATTTCTCGATATAGGTAACAGGTATGGAATTACAAGAAATGCACATTGCCTTTGATATTTTTATAAGATATATTCCTATCCAAATTCTCTAAAATATCTCCTTCACACTATCAAGGACCTTTTGATGGATTCAAATTTGATTTTCAACAAACTTGGTCTTGTGAGGGCACCTATAGGTGCATGTTTTCATATATATAGGTAGACAGTGAGCATGTTGTATGACAGCCATAAAATTTCCTTGACTATTTTAAAAATAAATTAACCATTACATGTTATAATATGATATATCAGAATTATTAAAAATTTGTCACACTCAAACGGATGTCCTTAGAGCCCTTACAAGCCATGACTAAGGCTGAAAGTTGGATTGGAGCTGACTAAGTATGACAATGGACTAAAAGTTAGATTGAATCATGATGTTATGAGACTAATCATGAACTAAATGTGATAAAAAACATCATGAATACATTATTATGTAATTATAACAAGACCCTAGAGCTATTTTCAAAGCATGAAATCTTGAACATGGTGAAAAACTGACTGTTGCATGGAAAATTGCTTCTTCTTGCAACCTAAGCTATTTTTTTCATAAAAAACATCATTAAGATTAAAAAATGAATGTATATTATCATATTATGGATTATAAATCATCTTTAATATATTTCAACAATTGTTTCATATGAAATTACTCAAACTAAGGCAAAACCTATAGGGTACATAGATTAACAGGTAGAAAAGTATAGTCAACTTTATGAAGATGGTTCATGAATAAAAGACCACCATTATTAAAAATAATTATATGTAAATGAATTCATATGAGTTTAATTTCACCTCCAGAAGGAATTTTATCTAAAACATCCTCTGCTAGTCATACCAAACACAAACTTGAAGATTGCTTTTGCTTACCAAGAAAGATGAAAAGGGAACAAAATAGTTTTGGGCCAAAAATGGCACTTTCAAAGCACTTAAAATGGTATTTAAGCTTGTTGAATATTAATAAACATACCATGATATTTTTCCATGTGGCATACTTCCCCATGGGCTATATAAGTGCCAAACTCACCTTTTTTCCTAATGAAAACCACCCTTTCCTCTAAAGCACCTACCACTTTTAGTTAGAAATAGATCACTAAGACATAATATGACACATGGAATGTGATATCACATTTTTGAAACTTCACACTTCCTGAGAAATTTGTAAAAATCATTATATGTACCTTTTTTTACCTTCAAATGACCCAAAATGATTAAAAGGACTAAAATGACTAAAGACCAAGGCTAGTATAACATCAAATGACATAATTAACCTATAAAAAACCTTTAAACATATTTATTAGGCCCATAAAACATATGAAAACCAAATTTTTACATAGGGGTGCCCCAATTTCACCTAAAATTCAAATTTGGTCAACATTAAGTTAAGGTGTTGTGATTTAGACTATGTAGTGCAAAATCTATTGTTCTCCTTATTTTGTCTTTAAAATCCTAAGGGCATCTTGAAAAATTAAAACATGTAAAAAATAGATGTTGGTTTAATGGTTAGATTTATCTCAATCACTCGCTTGATTATTGACTATTTTATATGTATTTAATACTCGAAGGAAGGAAATCAATCCCACATAGTTCTCCCACCTAGAGTGATTGTGTAATTATGCTCCTTGAAAATGTGTATGCATATATAAAAATGGATTTAATACTTGACACTAATATCCTTTAACTTTATTTTATATTATTTACACTTGGCTCAAGTATTATCCTTATGATTATTCTTAAATTTGGAAAGAATAGGGTATATTGTCTCAATGTGCAATAGTGTGAAAGTGCTCAATGGATAGTACCAAGATAGGAATAATGAATGACCTTTGATTTAAGTTTATATAATTTCTTTTTCATAATTTCATTTATTTAACCTTTTAAAATGTGAAATAATACCCAAAATATTATTTAAATTTTTGGAAACTAGTCATTATTTGGTACAAGATGCAGTCACTCTAGGTGAACAATCTTGTGGTAGTGGCCATATTCACCAAACATTAGCCCATATCATGAAAGCAAGGATAAATATCCTTAGTTAGGGACATTTTAAATATATGATTAATTATATTAATTGATTAAATTTAGATAAATGTATCTATAAATGATGTAAAATAAAGGTTCAATCCCACATATAGATAGATGGCTTAAAGGAATGTTGGATAAGACTCATGTATTTGGGTGCAAGTCATGTTATTTAAGATGTGTTAAGAATTATCATTATCAAGTACCTATGAATATATTTATATTTCTATAGTTATATAACCCCAATAACACATTATTGAATGATTCAACATTCACTAAATTCTAATACTCTAAATATGGATCAACCATAAGTAGTTATCCCACATGTGCATATGTGTGCTTAATAGTGTTCCACCAGAATAAAATGCAACTATTTTTATTTTCACACTTCATAACCTAAAAATTTAACCTTTCAATTATGTTTAGACTTGGATTTTTGATTTTTTTTTTGAGTTATGTTTATATTTATAAGATTTTTAATAGTACCTCAAGGGTGTGCAAATGGATTTCCTCAATGTTTAAATGAATGTTAGATGCTTGTTAGATAAAAATGCCCTTAGCCTTGATGTGTATTTATATATGAATATCTGGGTAAATTTCCCCCAAAATTGGCACATGAAACATATTGAATAACCCAAATATGTATTAAAATTTGAAAATAATTTTCTTAATAACTTGGGACACTCCTAGAAAAGGTGGACACCATTGGTAACTAACATTTCCAACTTGTTAAATCTATTTTAAATTAAAATGACTCAAATAAATAGATCTAAACTATTGAAACTCAAATACAATTAATTTATCAAATATATTGTAAAATAAATAATTTTTAGAACTCAAAATTGTCTAAAAATAGTAACTTGATAAACAAATATGCAAACCTCCCTCAAACTTATTTTATGCAAACTATATAGGCTAATTGTTACTGGAAACTACCTGAAAAGACCTATGAACTATGTCATAAATAAATAAAATAATAAAAATTATGTTGCGACAAGGTCAAACTAAGATTAAAATGTTGCACTATGACCTTATATGGTATTCATGCCCATGTCCTAATTAACTATTTGACTATTTTTTTAATATGCATACATGCAGCTATCTATGAGGATTTATTATATGGCTGTGTGTATCAATTTGATGCATGAAAGTCTTAAAAATAAAACACCCAATCTCCTATATAATAAACACAATAGAGATAAAATTCTAGAAGAGAGAATATGGTTAGGGTAATATCCATCTATCCTTATAAAACTTTGCATATTTAAGTGTTGCCTACATATCCAAAATGGGCCTCAAGCTGATGTATGTGATTGATAGATGTGATTTGAGAGTTCTTGATATGATTATATAGAGAAAAAAATTGAATATTTCCATTATCCAACCTTGTTACAAGTGTAAGAGGGGTAATATTCAACGTCTTGAATTTAAAAATATATCATTTAGGTGTGGGGGACAAGGTTGCACTAGTGGATAAGGTCATTCTGTGTCCTTATCCAATGTAGCATGATCTTATACCAAAAGTACAAAGACTATTATAATTGGTCTAATGAGAATTTGTAATAAAAAAAGAGATGTTGGAATGGTGTTCGGAGTGGTAGAAAGATACTTTGTATTATAGTGAATGATCTTGTATAGATTGAAAGTTAATGGAATGGTGAATAGGAAATGTGAGGTAAGCATATCAATATTAAACATTTTCAAGTACTTTATTATTAAATTTGAGTGTCTAAATTTTCCCCCACTTTATTATAGTGATGTAATGAATTAAAATTACTAGAATAAAGTAGGAGTGAACTTAATTTTGTATGCACACTTTATCTTCTGATGTGAATCATGATCATGTAATATGCCTTAATGTGAAAGCTATAGTAATGCCATTGAAATTAATTATTTTCCATATTTTAAAATTGAAAATCAGAACTTTATAATTTGAAATTCGAAAAGAGAATAAAAAAATATACACCTGAGGGAGTATGAAATATAATTGCCTTGTAACTTATAAATAGATAAATGTGTGTACAAAATTGTTGAAGAATTTGGAGATATCTTTAAATTATAGTTAATTGAGAGTAATAAAGTCTCAATTTTTGAAACCAATGAAATCCCTTTAGTTGTAAATATTATATGTTCTAACTCTCATTTGAATTTGTATATTACTATGTAAAATAATTGAAGAGTGGAACCACAAAACATGGATTTCTAATTTACAACTAAATAATGGGTGAAACTACCAAATGTGGTCTTATTTATGTAAAAATTACAAATACATATGTTGAGTGTTACTAGAATATAACATGGCCCATTTATAACATGAAGACAAATGACACCATTGGGAATAGATCTAGATTTTATTTGAAAGTTTACAACTCTTGAACTTTTGAACTTGATAAATTTAAAATTCCCATGTAGTAAGTTAAACATGAATGAATATCATGACCCATATACTATACTAAAATTATATTGAATACCATTTGACCTTGTAACTTTTGATTTTTTTAAAAAAAACTATAACTATTTTTACACATGCCCATGCATATGTATGGAGTATATGTGAATATTTATTGATGTAAATATAGGAATGAGTATACATGCATGTCACATTCCCCCATAATCTTAACAAATTTAATCATATTACAATCTAAAAATTATATATTGTCATAAATGTAAAAAATTACTCATGAAGACTTGACTCCTCAAAGCAAGCTTATTTTGGTGCTTCCCTTTTGAGATGAGAACCATAGCCTATAAGTCACTTATATCAAAAACAAATGGTGAAATATATGATCATGTAATATCATTTTTAATCATTTGAATTATATTCCATCATAGAAATCGATATAACATTGAATTTTACATTTGCTCCAAAGTCTGTTCGCTTATAGGAAAAATGAGTCTCGTCCTATATTGCATGAGGGATTAATTATAATAATTGAAGGTCACTAAAAAAACAAGGCCATTGTACTAAATCCTCATTCAGATAAAAATAAGGACTTACAGAGTAACAAGAATGAAATAGCAAAAGGGAAAGAAAAAGCTAAATCCAAATCCCCTAGCTTTAAAAATCAGACTGCAGATGAGGAAATAGAGTGGGAAAGAACTGAAAGTTCTAAGGAGGAGAGCATGGAGCAAGAGGGAGGAATAGAAATTAGGCAATCAAGCTCTAGCGAGGAAGATGAAGTTCAAGACAAGAATGAGAAAGAAGGAGTCACTATAGAGGAAAAAATTGAAAACAACAACCATGATCCTGAGGCAAACCAGCAAGTGTTTGGGGAAAGTGATAAAGACTTGGATGATATTTTTGAGGACCATGCTTTGAAAAATGAGAAGGAAAATCTATTTTAGGTTATCAACCAAGTAATGGAAATGGGAGCTCAAGTTAAGGATGATTGTAACCAGAATGAAAGCCCTGTTGAAACTAAGGAACAGAAACAAATAGAAAGGGAGGATCATATGGAAGAAGTTGAAAATAGTCCAAAAAAGAACATATAAGATTAGAGTGATATAAGGTAGAATGATGGGAGGCACCCCCTTATGAGCTTGGTCAAGTGTAAAGTAGATGCTATCCTTCAATTCGACTCATGGATGTATAAGGAGATAATGGTACTCAAGAAGAAAATGGAAATAATGGAATGTAACCAGGAAGTAGTTTAGAATAAAATCAATAACATGGAAAAGTAGATAAAGGATATTCCTATCAAACTCAAATACTATGAGAACAACCTAAGGGAACTCATTAAGGAAAGCAGAATGAAGATGGAGGAGGTTACCTCTAGATATGTGTAGCTGTTGTAAACATTGGAAAATGAGCAAATGAGAAAATCAAATCCTTGGAGGGGCCAAGCAAGAGAATAAGACAAAGCTCAAGAAAGAAAGAAATGCAAGAGGGAGCCACATTAGTGGCTACAGCCATTCAGGATACTGTTGTGAAAGGTAAGGAAGTAGTGAAGATGATTTTGGAACTAGAAGAATAGGTCCTAGTTCTTTTAGTTGGATGTAATAACTTGTTCCATTTTCTAGTTTTTTGTTTCCTTATCACTATGGAGTTTCTAGGTCTCTGAAAAACCTGGGGTTAGTCTTTTGATTATCTTTAATGGTGGTTTCTTGTCCATGTAAAACCTGATTTTAATACTTCTTTGAAGTAGGTTTTAGGTTTCGCCTGTGGACGTTTCTATTTTATCCTTCTCCCTTTGTTTCTAGGTTTCAGGGTCCCTTCAAAACCTATTTTTACCTTAATCTAAAACATTTAATTTTACATGAATCACATGTTAGAGAGATATAACATTGAAGCACATAAGTAACATGTGCATGATATGCATCATGGAACAAGAGTAAAAAGTAATAGGTAAAATCAATGCATGACATGAATCATGGCACCATAGTAAAAAGTAAGGAAAAAACAAACAATGTCATATAATATCATGCAATTTCCATATAATGTCACACATAAAGCCCAATAGCCACATATAAGAGACATGTGTAGGTTTCATAAAAAAATAAGGCCAAGGGACACACACAACTATAATGATGATTCCATATAATAAAAATTATGTATATATATTACACACACAAGGCCAAGGGCCACACAAAATAAGTAATTGAGTCCTAATTTATCATGTAGTAAAGCGAGAAAGAAGCATATAGTAAATGAGACTAGTCTACATCAACCATGTGTGTCCATACCATTGTTAGAAAACAACATTTTCATGTAACACAAAGTAAAGTATGATTGATTTGTAAAAAAATTGTATAATATGTATCTCAACATGGTAGAGAGGTTTTGGATAGATGAAAATTGTTGAAATGTTCACAACAATGAAGAGATTCCCCCAACTTAATAAAGCTTATGGGTAATAATGAAATCCCAACATTGAAAAACCATGTGAAATTATGTCATGTATCACACTCAAATACCTCATGAAAAGCATTGTGTATAGAAAATTTAAATATGTTATCTACCTAACATAGAATAAATAGCATATGAAAAAAAATAAGCTAGTAACATTTGAAAATGCTTTTAAGGCCTTGATTTTGTATTTTGTCAAGTATTTTTATATCCTTAATTTTTTTTGTAAATATTTGAAAATAATTGGAGGTTTCAAAATAAATAAATAAATTGAAAATAATTTGAAAAACACTAAGATGTAATAATTTAAGAATAAATTAAAATGGAATGAATTATAACAATCCTCAACAAGATGTTAAAGCATAATGTGGAAGTGAATATGGAAAATGATCCCCCTAGTGTATGTGTAAATGAGTGATATAAATGTAAAAAAAGGATTATTGTAAGATAGTTATTTTTGGATTTTTTGAATCAGTTTGAAAACCAAGAGGGCACATACCCAAAGTGAAAATAAAACCAAGGGATAAAATAAATATTATAATTCAGATAAAATAAGTAGCAATGAAATAAAATCAAAGAACTATGTACAAATAAAAATATTCAAGTAGTTAACCAATCATATATGTGATGGGAATGTATGTGTAACCCATGGCATGATAATAATGAATTAATTTCTATGATAGGAAGTGTCAATTGTATATGTCTTTGAATGTAAGTAGAATCAATATGTTATTATATAACAATTTGAATCAATTCTCATATATCCATTTAAACTTGTATCCTCATGTGTAATAGGATAATATGTAACAACATGATACTATGATGAATCTATTTGAATAACCTATGGTTCTTTAGGATATGAATATATATTTTTATGTGTCATTTTATGCTTAGGATAATGTACCATTCTATTTTGAACTAACTAATTACTCTCATGTATAAATTTATCATAATCATAAGTAGATGGAGAAAATAATTATGTAATATGCTTATGTGAAATTGTATAATGCTCATAAATAGGTGAAGAAACTAATTCTATAATATGCTTTTGAATATTTATATATAATATTTCATTAGCATGTTAAATTCATGTTACTTCCACCTATTATATAGGATAAGTAAATACCATTGCTTCCAAATGAAATTCATATTGGATTCCTTGAATTTTAATCACTTGATTACCATGAATGTTTTTGAGACATTTTATGCACCATAAAAGGTACTACTCTAATATTTTGTATCTAAAGGTGTCCTAATAGTATATCAAATACCCATGTGATTTTTAGAACTAAAAATGAAGTGTGAACTATGAGAGGCTTTAATTTTAAAGGTAGTAATATATGCCCAAGATTATATATGACCATCAAAGATTTGACAACTCTATAATTATATTTTATATTTTATTCTATACAACCAAGAAAGTAGAAGAGTGTTATGGTTCACATATTTTCATTTAATCCATTTTATATTATGATACTATGGATGGATTTTTTGTCAACACATGTTTGAATAAAGAGTTTTTTTATTTATGAATCATCATTTACAACTTCACTATAATCAAATGTAATAATAAGAAATGGTACTCTTTTACATTAACTATACCAATGATGTTGTCAAGTGGTTTCCCATATGTAGGAGGAGGAGGATGAGATATCAATTGGATGCCCATACATTAAGATTATCCTTGTTATTTAATTCATGGTTTGTCATATGATCTTTGCACATTTTGATCTTTGAATTTTCATTTTCCTATGGTTTAGCCTCTTCAATGGGTGTGCCAATGTCAATAATTTTCTCATCAATAATATATTGAATCTTGTGATTAATTTTGAAACATTTATTTTTAAATTCCCAATACATCTATGGTAGTCATAATATGCATTTACATCTAAATTTTTAGATTATAGTATATAAAGGTCCACTTCCTTTGGTGGTGGAAGAGTTAAAATATTACATTCAAGTAATTTTATCAATAATACATGAGGAGCTAAAGGTAACATTGATAATTTCTTCCTTGGTGAATCTTATAATTGAATCTCTTGAGTTAGATGTGAGATAGAATTAATTATAACTTTAGCTTCATTATTTATTTCATTAGGTTTTCTCTTCTAATTTTAAGTAGTTTAAAATTTGACATTTGAATTAAAAGAAACATTTTAAGTATACCTAAGCTTGTTTAAAATAATTAATTTGACCTTAAGCTCTTCAACGGTATGGAATAACTCATCAATATATTTAAAATTATCAAATATAATTGAATCTTGAAGTGGAGATAGTATAATTTGAGTGAAGATATCTTGGATCTAATTATTATCCATTTTATTTGTAATTTTTACTAGCATAGTCTTTTATCTTAGCAAACACTCATTGATTGTTTCATTTGACCCTTCTTTGAGCTTTGTAATTTGAGCATATTAAAGCTTTTCACCAATGTTGATATAAAAATGTATTAAAAATTATTTATAAAAGGATTTAAAGCCTTTATTTATTTAATATGAAGATCATAAAATCATCTAAGAGCATATTTTTATATACTTATTTGAAAAATCTTGGTCAATAATTTATCATTATCTAAATATTCTAGATAAGCTGCATAAAATGCACACAAATGTTTTTTAGGACCACCTTTGCCTTATATTTTACCATTTTTGGAATTAATGGTAAATATAATATTCTAATAAAATAAGAATAATATTATTCTATAAACAAATCAATAAAATAATTTAGATTCATAATATATTTTTATATAGTGTTGAATTATTAAAATATGTTAAATATAGAAACTATAATGCCCAAATAGTAATTTTATTGATTAAAACATGAATAAGGAATAATAATTATTTTATTTAATGATGAAAAATCATATCCAATAATTAAATGTGCATAAATAATCATGAATATTCTCAATTATGATTTTTTATATTATGGAAATTAGCTCTATGTTAGCCTAGATACTACCATCAAAATTAAGACAATAACATTGACCCTTATGTCATGAAACTTATGTTTTTATCTATTATGAATTAAAACTAATTTTATATAAATTACACCTATTATTTTTAGGGTTTCATGTCACCTTGTAGTTTATTTTCTTGAATCACGTGCATAGTTTCAGGATACCAGTATGTAGCTCAAAACCAAAGGTCCTCCAATTAGGGCATACCATCTTGAAAAATAGTGGTTAGTGGGAAAAACTAAATTTGAGATAACATAAATAACCCATTTATCAATGATAATTAACTAAATATACAATACTCTAAAGAGGGCCTCAAACTAATGTAGTTCTCTCCCTTATGTGGGCTTGTGTGTGAACAATTGTTCAATATGTTATATGCAAGTAAATGTAGTGATATATATTTTAAATTTAAATATATTGATTATGGGATAATATTTGGATGCTTCATACCTATAATAATATTTATCTTGTGATTTATATAGAAATAGGGAAGAACATGGCAATTTTTCAAGCTTGAGAGGTGTTTTTAGATGGATGTGTGCTTGAAATTTACTTTATGTTCCTTAATTATAATGAATGGTGTTTGAATTATATTGATACAACACATTTTTTAATTATCTCATGGGAGGGTGAAAAAAAAACTATCAACCAACCCATACATGCTAAAATATTTGAAATTTTGAGTTTTTATGAGGTATGGACACTAGTGTTAGACCATGAACACTAATGTCAATGCTAGTGTCCTAATATGGATAGTAGTGCCTAGGAGAATAGTAAAATGTTGAAGATATGTAATTTAAAAGGAATGATATATGTAATATTTTAATCATAATATGGGATATAGGTGATTTGGGTAACTAGAATATTAGGGTTAGACTATAAAATAATCATTTAGGCATAATGGTATGGAAAATACAAGCCTTTTGGAAATGAGAAGGTCATAAAATGAAGGTTTGAGACATGAATGGTAGTTTTTAAGTGTAAAATATTAGTTTGTCATATTAAATCTAAATTTAACATCTAAATTTAAACCCACTTTAATCTAATAATGTATAAGGATGACATTAATAGGTTAAAAGAAAATAAATGTGTACCTTGGTGTGTAAAAGACACCTTGATTTGACTTGATCCCTATTTGAATTTGTTATTTTAATATTACCTATAACCAAGAACATGTTATAGTGTAATTAGTGATTATAATCTAAAATTTTAAATAATTGAAATGCTTGAAAGGAAAAAGATAGAGGAAGGAGTAAACCTATGTGTCAATATAACCATGTTTTCCCCTTGGTATTTTTATTTTATAATTATTCTTCCTAGTTGAAGAAATGGATAGGGAGATTAAAAAATTAACCTTGGAAATGTGAAGATGATAATTATAGGTTGATATTCCCTCAATCCAATACAAATATGTCTTATGCCAATGCAATTGAGTGTGCTGAGTCTTAGCCATAAAGCTCAAGTGTATACATAATATATCTAATGTCACCCAATTTAAATGGTATAACCATATCAACCTAAAATATGTAAGTTGTGTCAAATCCATAAAGTTCATTGAATCTCTATCACACTACTCAAAGGATCCAAAACATTTTAGTATAAAAAATCTTGATCGATGTGTTTTACTAAGGTAGGTGCATGAATATGTAAATAATGTGTGTGTGTGTGTGTGTGTGTGTGTGTGTGTGTGTGTGTGTGTGTGTGTGTGTGTGTGTGTGTGTGTGTGTGTGTGTGTGTGTGTGTGTGTGTGTGTGTGTGTGTGTGTGTGTGTTATATCAAAATTTAACATGTACTCTATAAAATATGTATAATAATTTTCACAATTTTTAAAAAATCTATCCCAAATCTATGAAAATTAGTTTCAAATGCATAAAAGTATATATCTGAATCATGTAAATTGCATAAAATTATTACAACTACATGTATGTTGACTCACTTATCTATAATGTGACCGCATTTATATGTAACTACCCCTATTTTTAGGGAGGTGAATAAAACATGATAGTCACCTTATCTCAAAAGGATAAGATAACCATGTTATATCTATATCAATCACGTCATAAAAAAGCATATATTCACACCATGACTAAGTAGATGTATTAATTAAGATCATAATATTCAAACATAAAAATCTATAAGATGTATGATATGGATCATGTAAATGTCTATAAGTAACAAGCATAATCTCAATAAATAATCAAGAACACACACAAGAACTCTCAATGTCATGCAAAAAGGGTCTAAGGATACTACAAACAATGGAATGTTTAAATGATGCACATTCAAAGGGGAGTTCATGTTTAAATGTCCTTACACCAAAGAAATAATCAACATTTAGGGCATTGGGGAAAACAAAAAATGAACATGTTAAAATCTTCCAAAATCAAAACAAGGTATCAATCAAGAAGTACACTCAAGTAAAACAATATGAAAAGATGAATAAGTGAAGTATATAATCAACTAGCATAAGCATATAATACTATTCCCATCATACATGTGTTATCAAAATGTCTGGTAGCATCATATAAAATATGATATATAAGATGTAAGTATGAGTATATAGATGTTTAAACATTATCATATAATCTCAACATGATAAGGTAAAGTGTTCATAAAACAATATAACATGTAACAATAATGATCAATAGTAGGATATGCCCCCAATATGGTGTGTCTCATGGGCATAGGAAAGGTCCAAATTTTTTATGTGCCTATATCATGGATCTACTTTATACCTATATCATACTCAAGTACTCGTGAAACATATGTGTGTAAATAAATGATATGTTATCTAATAACAAGTTAAAAAACATATGCAAAATCTAGTAAACATGGGAATATAAATATTTTTTGTATTTTTGATTTATTTGAATGTTTTTGTAATTTTGTTGATTATTTGATATTTTAATTCTTTTTAATTTTTTAAGGAAAGAAAGGTCTAGCCAATGATCCCATCTAATGGATGTCATAAATTTCTCTAGAATAAGAATATGGTAGAACAAATTGGTCATGCTACCAATATGTGTGTGTGTGTGTGTGTGTGTGTGTGTGTGTGTGTGTGTGTGTGTGTGTGTGTGTGTGTGTGTGTGTGTGTGTGTGTGTGTGTGTGTGTGTGTGTGTGTGTGTGTGTGTGTGTGTGTGTGTGTGTGTGTGTGTGCGTGCGTGCCAAAGTTGGAGCTGTATAATCTATGATACTTTGTGTATGTCTTAGTAATTTTGTTGATTATTTGATATTTTAATTCTTTTTAATTTTTTAAGGAAAGAAAGGTCTAGCCAATGATCCCATCTAATGGATGTCATAAATTTCTCTAGAATAAGAATATGGTAGAACAAATTGGTCATGCTACCAATATGTGTGTGTGTGTGTGTGTGTGTGTGTGTGTGTGTGTGTGTGTGTGTGTGTGTGTGTGTGTGTGTGTGTGTGTGTGTGTGTGTGTGTGTGTGTGTGTGTGTGTGTCTGTGTGTGTGTGTGTGTGTGTGTCTGTGTGTGCCAAAGTTGGAGCTGTATAATCTATGATACTTTGTGTATGTCTTAGTAATTTGTGGTTGTGAAGATAAAACCCATTTTTTAGTGCTCTATGACTTATTTGGTGAAATTTTGGGTATTTTTACCCTCTCTAAAGCATGTTGATCTACTCTCAAAAACTAGATGGGTCATGCATGTATAGATGTGGATTTTATAGATTCCACTATATATTTCAAATGCAATAACCTCTCAAGTATTGGTTTCCTAAGAAAGGCAATTACCTTTTACTTAAAATTTCACTCACGAATAAAATTAATAGGTTTTATGATTGACTATATTGGAATAAATTTATCTTGTTTTATTGGATGTTCAAACATAAACCCTTGAAATGTGATTACCCTATTGACATGAATATAATTGAGAAATTTATGCACTATGGAGGACATTACATGAAGAATATGAATCCAAATCATCTCAATAACATATCAAATAATTTTGTGTGTGGTATAAATGAATTTTTTTTGGTCACATGTGATGAACTAGCTTGTAAAGGTAAATCAATCTCAAAAAAAACCTCTTGTGCTTTGCCATCAAATACCTTGATTGTCTTAACTGAAAGGTATGAATCATCATATGTATATCCTAAATGTGTGAGTAATTTAATGGTACATACATTCTCACTATAATAATTATCAACCTTAAAATTGTGTATAGGTTGATGATTAATATATGCTCTAATAAAACATGAGTGAAGATATGAGGTATTAAAAGGCCTCTAAACCATAAGAGGTATTTTTCATGTAAGTGTGCCAATAATTCCATCTAATTGGTGACCATAATATTTTGGAGGATAATATGCATTATATGGAATTTTCACTTCCATTTTTTCCCTTAGAATGATCCTATAATGGATTATTGACTATCTTTTGGTTTTGATGGTCATTATGTTGTGACCCTAAATCTTTTGAAGAATCATCATATGTAATTTTTCCATTACCGATAAGATCTTGTATCTTGTGATTCAATTTGAGAAATTTATTCATGGAATTCCCACAACATTGGTGATAATCACAATAAGCATTTAAACCATATCATTTTGGTAGAGGCTAGCTCATATCAACCTTAAAGTGATGAGGGGAGATATGAGATGGCACTCCTATCTTGTTAAGGAGTGAAACTAGAATTAGTTAATTGTGTAAATTATATCTTAGGTGTATTGGATAAGAAGAGTTGATTACATTTTCATGACACCATATTCATTATTATTGTTGTTTCCTTCATAGATTCTATAGGTTTTGCCTTATAACTTGGTTTTATATGAAACTTTGTATTTGATATAGTTAGTGTGTTGTCTACATACTTAATCTTGTTTAATGAAAAAAGTTTCATTTATATATCTTGAAAAATATGGCATAAGTCATAAAATTATTTAAACTTCTTCAAGGTAATAGACTCATGTTATGGGGAAAGAAAGCTTTTCTTAAGGACATCTTGAATATATTTATCTATTATTGGATTTGTAATTTTGGCAAACATTGTCATTTATCTCAAAACATATGCATTGATAGTCTCATTGGTTCCTTGTTTGATATTTTCAATTTGTGACTATGACATTTTTTTAGTAATGTTGATAGCTAAATGTGTTAAAAACTGATCTACTAGAAGCTTTAATGCCTTATACTAATTGTAGTGGTAGATCATATAACCATCTCAAAGCATAATTATTAAGTACTCTTGGAAATAATTTTGTCAAAAGTTTGTCATTTTAAGAAAAATCAAGGCATGCTTCATAGGATCAATGAATATGTTAATCAAGGTCATTATTAACATAATAAAGTGTAAGCTTGGGTGCTAAAAACTAGTTGTCAAAGTGTGAAAATATATCTCAAGTGTAAGAGGATTATGAAGAACTCTCCTCCATATTTATTATCTTAGCTTCCAAAGTTTGAATAGCTTGGAGAAATTTTTTCATAGTATACCCATTGATATTAAGATTTGATATTTGGAAAGTCACCAAAGGGGATGAAAACACTACTTGTGTTGATGTAGGCATTAAAACTAATAATTGAGTTCAATTATTGATTGTTCCCATGGATGATATAGTAATATTTGTTTGATCTTTGGGGTAAAATGGCTTGAATACATCCCAAATGCGACCACTATATGTACATATCAATGGTGTGCTCTAGGGGAGAGATGCTAGGATTTATGTGTGATAGTAATATCTATTAGCCCAAATATTTGTATCAATAGAGAGCAATGGCTATTCACAAACACCTTTGGCTTTAGTTTCTAAGATATTATTGAGGATATTTTGGTGATCTCTAGGATTTTCATGAATTTACTCTCAAAATAATGCAATCAATTTAACTTTCTCTTGATCTAATTATTCATGTTTATTTTTGTTATGTGTTTCATGGTCCTCATGATTAGATTCATCCTCTATTATATTTTTTCATTATTCTTGTCATTGTCATTATTGGCACTGTCATTATTGAAATTTTTTGATAGGGTATTATATTGAGACATTTTAAGTGGTGAAATAATAATCTCAATATTTTTAATAGGTACACCATCTATTCTATTACTATGCCTAGGTTTCATAAAAAATAATAAAATATAAATATAAATAAGCACTCTAATCTAAAAATATAGAAGGTTGAAAACCCTATGCCATGTTGGGATTGGCATAAGAAGACTCAGAGGCCAAGTTCACTATATTTTTAACCCTTTTTGGAATTAAGGACAAAGAGAATATCCTAATAAAATAAGAAGACTATTTTATAAGAAGATGAACTAAATAATTTAGATTCACAATATATTTTGATATAGTGTTGAATTACATAAATATGCTAAATATAAAATGTATAATTCCAAAAAAATAACTTGATTTCTTAAAACATGAATAAGGAAATAATACTTAGCTTTCTGAATGATGTGAAAATAGATATAAAAAGTGTAGGTGTAAAAATAATTAGGATGATGCTCAGTTGTGATTCATCATATTCTATAAATTAGATCTATATCATCATGGAAACTACCATCAAAATAGAGACACTAACATTAATTATTATATCATGAAACTAAATCTTATTTCTACAATGAATTACATATCGTTTTTTATAAATTATACCTACACTTATTAATATTCCATGTCACCTTGTATATTATTTATTTGGATTGTACACATAGGTTTTGGATATTAGTATGTAGCCCAAAACCATATGTCCTCGAATTAGGGTGTGCCACCTTAAAAAAATATGGGTTGGTGAGCTCAAGTGAATTTTATATTACCTAAAAGACCCATCTATTAGTTAACTCTACCTACATAGCCAATAATCTGAAGAGGGGCTTAGACTGATATACTTATCCTCTTACGTGGGCTTGTGTGTGAACAATTTTATAATATGCTATATATTAGTGCATGTAGTGATATATATTATAATTTTGAAAATACTAATCATATTATAATATTTGGATGATTCATACCTATAATGATAGTGATCCTATGATTGATATGGAAATAGGGAATAATAGGTAAATATTTCAAGCATGATAGGTGATTTTAGATAGATGTCTAATTGAAAAGTACTTGATATTACTTGATGATAATAAATGGTTTTTTGGATTTTATTTATACATTGCCATTTTAAATTATTTACTAAGAGGGTGAAAATAACATTATAGACTAACCCATACATGTAAAAATAATTGAAAATTTGAGTGTTTTTGAGGTACAAACACTACATTAGAACTAGGACACTAGTGTTAATGGTAGTGTCCTAATTGGATGGTAGTGTCTAGGAGAATAGGAAAATGTTGAATATTTTCAACCAAGAGTGAAGGATATATATCAAGTTTTTATTATATTTTGGGCTACATGTGATCTGGGTAATACTTATATTAGGGTCAAACTATAAGATAAGCATTTAGTCTTTAGTGAGATGGTGAACATGAACCTTTCAGTAATGGGAAGGTCCTAAACTGAAGGGTTAAGCCATGAGTGATATTTTCCAAGTGTACAAGACTAGTTTATCATGTAAAATATATATATTTATCATCTACACCTTAATATAGAGGAGACTTAGGAGCACAAATCAAACTAGTAATGGATAAAATTCAATTTTAGGTAAAAAAAGGGTTATGTAACAAGGAACATGAGTTCATAGAAGGGATAGCATGAGAATTTGATTGCTCAATTTGAGATAGGTTATCTTGTAAGGAAATAATAGTATACCATAAAGTAGAATTTGTAGAGGATATTAGAGGAGTATAATTTAGATGAGTAAGCATGGGCATGGATATTTGTTGGAAACCAAGTGATGTTCCCAAAGTGAGGGATGAAGTTATGGAAGTAATTAGATGTAGATAAATAGGAATAGATAGAGTATTGGAAATGGAGATATTATAAAATCTAACTTTGGCACCTTTATTTTGTTTATCTCTAGCAACATATAAAAATGATTTGTCCTTTTATAGATGTTCATGAAGATATTTCACAAATTTTGCTTTATCGATTTCACTAGAGTTTTCCTAAAAATTGGTTTCTGAGATAAGAGCCATAGTGTGGCCTTTTAGAGGGTGTGAAGTAGGTATTTTGAAATCCCTTGAAGTTGAATATTTTAAACAATGTAAAATATGTGATTCCTCTTGTTCTTAAGTCATTTCATATTTGAAAAAACATATTAAAGAAGAATAATGATATAATATAGTAGTATAACCATGTGAAATAGGAATGCCATGAGATTGGACCTTATTTAGTATAACTTATCTATTAATTTGACATTGAATCCATGTAACAACACAATGTATACAAAGTTAAATAGTAATACAAAATGTAACAATAAATTATGTGATCCTATGTAACATATGAAATAAACATTCACTCATTGATCCCATTAAGAATACAATACAATAAAAAACCCAAGGTATAAGGGTGATCTAGTAAAGTGTTTAAATGATTGTGTCAGATCTCAAATATACTAGCTATTTTATTAATTAGTCTCGACACAATGTTTCAAAGCTATAACTACATAAATAAAATCATAATTTTACCCCACTAACCCCATTTTTGAGGGTATGGTGAGACTAAATTCCAAAGGCAATATGATCCTCTCATGTGTACCACAAATTAAATGTCTAAAAGAGGCTTCATATTTTATAAAAAAGTGACCCTACACATTTTTGAAATATCATGAGGTACATGAAAAAGAAACTCCATGTTTTATTGTTATAAATTTTTTTAGAGTTGTAAAATATATCATATCTTGGGCTCAAGATTAACTTGAGTTTAGCTACAAAAACTAAACTCAATATATTAAGTTTTGGGATGAAGTGTTTTCCAAAAAAATGTGGGGATGACTAAAATAGCATTACAAAAAAATACCAAGGAATTTTTATAGCTCTTGTAGTGATTCCATATTAGCTATTTTTTCAAACTAGGTGATTTCAGTCTCTACAGATCATTAATTCAAGTCATCTATAATTTTTTATTGAAGCTAAGTTATAATCTAAAAACTTATCTATAGTTCAATAATATCCTATCAAAGATGACTATGAAAAAGTAAATTGAGATTTCTATTGTCCATTTTTTTATTTAAGTGTTTTACATTATTGTTACATTACAACCATAATGGACACAAGCTAACCAAAAGAATTATATAAAATTTCACATCTTATTTTTAGTGTAAATTAATATATATAGAAAAAAATAGAAAATCATATTGAATTCATAGATATTTGGCATTTTATAGAGGGTACCTTCACTAGACCTATGACTAATGTTGACCATTGGAAACATTTAGACAAGGAAATACAAATTTAAGTTTTTATCATAATCTTTTTGGATCCAAATGAGATATAACCTCATATTGACCACTACAAAAAATTCTTGGGATAAACTCATCACCATATATAAGTCAAATAATCAACATCAATTTTTTTACGCACATAGTTAGTTGACTTAGCTCAAGCTCAAGACTGAATAAATTTTGAAAAATTTGTATGTTATGTTGTTGAATTTCAATCATTAATACAATAATTTGGAAATATTTTTATATGAATATCTAATTACCATTGACCTCAAAACACTATCCTCTACATACAAGTTTTTTGTAAATTTTGTGAATGTTTCTAGTTTTAAAAAAATTGATTTGATAATTTGGTCAACATGATACATAAATACTAATCTATGCATGGTGAATAATAAAATAAATCATAACAAACCTTATCCACACATTAGAAAATAAAAAATACCATGTAGCCTATAAGTCAACAATAAAAACTTGGTAAACATTTTTATTTCAAGAAGACTTGTAAACTATTTAGAAATAATGTGCATGAGATCAAATAGGTTTGGTACAATGCATTCACAAATGGATCATATATAAACAAGAAGACAACAATTTACATCAAAAGGACAATATAATAAAAATTACACATTTAACTAAAATAATAATCCTTCCCTAAAGTATAATAATGGGAACATTATTGAAGATAACAATCCTTAAAATGATGATTATATGTGTCCTACACAAATTAATGAGTAGATTCTTCAACAAATTTCAATATATTATGTGGATGGCACATGGATAGAATGAATAATTGGATCATCACTTTGAACCATTCATCCTATTGTGTTCATGCCTTTATAGGATATGATCATCAATAGTGTCCATGGTTTAGGTGATGTTTTCTTTCTACTTAGAAAACATTCATGTAAAATCACATAAGTCCTATATGTTTTAGGAATATCAAAAAATATTTTTTTATAATCTAATTTATTTATTACAAAGTTAAGTTTCAATTTTATTGACAAGATAACAAATATTTATCATATTTAAGGCAAATCCATAATCTTAAATATTATTGCATGAACTTTTGGAATAGAAAAAATTTATAGCTTGATGTAATCCAAAAATACAATCAAGCTCCAATATTCATGGATAAAGAAATTTCCAATC
Organism: Torreya grandis; assembly: GCA_037957365.1. Taxonomy (NCBI): domain Eukaryota; kingdom Viridiplantae; phylum Streptophyta; class Pinopsida; order Cupressales; family Taxaceae; genus Torreya; species Torreya grandis. The sequence goes on along the minus strand of JARHVA010005653.1, from coordinate 99,898 downwards.
TCTATCATCATATTTTTACCATATTAGCATTACCTATTGCATACACTCAATAGTCACAATGTGATTAGAGGTCATCCTTCACTAAATATGAAAACTAATGTGTTATAATTGTTTAGATAAAAATATATAGATCCCCTTTTGGTACTAGTACATATTAGGAATCTATTGCATTGGATCTAGTGTACATTGATTTATGTTGAGCCTTCACTCTTATTTTTAATGCATTCAAATATTTTTTTCCATTTATGAATGATTACTCATGAAATATGTGGGTATACTTATTGTAGACCAAGGATGAGGTCCTTGATTTATTTAAATATTTTAAAGCTCTAGTAGAGTGATAGTCTAGTCATCACATACATGTCCTTCACTTACATCAATAGAGGAATACACTATTAAATTTGTTATATACATTTATAAAGGTACAAAGCTTTTGATGCTAGTTGATATATCCTTATATGCCATAATTAAATGGTGTTAGTTAGTTACCCAATCATACCATTATATAAATTATGTGAATTTTGAATGATTACCACCTGACACAAACATATTATGTAAAATTAGTTCATACATCAGTTTGCTTTTTGAACCATGAACCCATTAAATATATCAATTTTATTACCCAAAAAACATAGTCAAGGTACAATCTTTCTATCACTCATTCCTTTTTAAGTTTCAAAGAAAATATGCACATTTGAAAGAACAAGAGGAAAATTTGGATGGAAATTCCTTGGAGTGTATCTTTCTTGTGTATAGTGAAGAGTTGAATACCTAATGAATCATGGATTGAAATACCAAGAAGTTATAAATAAACATGAATGTTTTATTTAATAACAAGGATGAATACACTCTACCTTCCACACCATCACATGTTTTGGGAATTATTTTTATAAACATTTCTTATGATGATGATGGAATTGATTATTATGGTAGTAATGATGAGGATGAGTATGATGATCAACCAGGTTATTTATCTTTATCATCCAAAAGTATCACACAACACACACCCAAATGGTACACTAGTACTCTTTGAGATTAAAAAATTGATGGATTCCTAGAACTTCCACTTTAGGACTAAGGATTTGTATAATGGCTCATGAGGAGGTGAGCTTAGACCTCATGAGCATTATTTCATAATATTTTAATCCCTTAATATTTTGTGAAACCCAAGAGTCAAAAATTTATAATATTTTTATCCCTCAATGGCTTGTGAAACCCAAGAGTCAAAACCTCAGAAAGAGGTGATAGATGGTATCATGCACTAATGAAGAAAAATACATGGAAAATTGTTAATAATCCAAAATGTAAGAGTTTTATAGGTTGAAAATAGATATGTAATACCAAGTGTAAAACATATGGCAACATTGACAAATATAGTTCAAGACTTATATAAAATGTCTATGCACAAAAGGAATGCATTAGCTATAAGGATAATTTTTATCCAAAACCCTAGATAAATAATATAAAAATAATGTTTTCTATGGCTACATATTTTATTTGGAAATTCAATCAAATGGACATAATTTTTTCTTTCTTGAATGGAGATCTAGAAGAGGAAGTTCGCATAAGATATCTAAAGGGTTTTATTACACTAGGTTATCAAAAAAAGGTTTCTATACTTATCAAGTCTATGTATGGTCTCTATAGAAACCTAATTTTGGTCTTTGACACTTTGACATTTTAATTTGGCATGCATTGACACACTTGGAAAATACATAAATATATGACTCTTAACCACCATTATCCTCTAGACGTATTTATTTAGGATAAACTTGGTTTATATAGGAACACCTTGATAATCATAAAAAAATATTTTTCATACATCAAATCCTTATTTTCACTTCCAGAACACTACCAGTAAAATTAGACAATGTCAGTTATCCCAGGTATTTTTCTCCATCAACAGTGTTCAAGGGCCCTCAATGGGTATTATTCAAATTTAGATATTTTGGTTAGGTTAGGATAGACATGTTTTATATGTTGGTTGTAGTATTAAATTAATGAAGAGTCACCTATACATATAAAACACCTCTAAGGTTATTAATCATATTTAAATCACCTAACAAGACCTTTGATCATATCTCTCTCTTGGAACATTTTTCAAACTGCATATACATATCTCAAATATTTAAGGAGTATCCCTCAAGAATTACATAGGTCCAAATATAAATACAAATACATCAAAATTACATGGTGCCAAATTTTAAATAAAAAATATAATACTACATTATAGAATATTCATGATTTTTCAACACTCACCTAAGTGGAAAAACCATTTGTAGTTTGAGACATCTTCAAAGTATTAGAGCATAGGCAATGCTTATCCATTCAATGGGGAGTGTTTGGGACAATCCAACCCAATATAATAACCAATTTAGAGTTATCTTGTGATCAATAAATCACAATGAGGGTTTTAGACCAAAGAGATAGAAAATAGGTTCTATTACATAGAATTAAAAAATTTATTCATACAAGCATAGATTTTAGGTGTAGTGCTACCAAAACATGCAAACCCCCATTAAACACAGATACACTAATAGCATACCCTAACATTTTCAATCTTCATTATTATTTAAATTATTTGGTAGTGTTGAAACAATCTATCAACCCCTATTTCAAATTTGAGCACCTAATGAAGCATATCTTAAGCATTTTTAGATCTCTTGACATCATCTATGAGTGACATAAAGTCATTATTAGATAATTATATCATATTTATCTTATTTTTTCAATTATAAATTAAGTTAAAATATTTATTAGCGTATTTCAATTCAAATTATTGACATATTACTATTATTTATATAATATGAATTAATGCATAGATTTAATTATTATATCTCTTAGATGCAAAAAAATCAAAACATTTTGGTTAACTTGATTATTGATTTGAAAATGCAACCTCTAGGTTTATTTTTATAATATGGATTTAAAATTTTCTTTTAAATTTTTATATTTATCCCTTAGTAGGGTTTGACTTTTAAGTCTAATTATTATTTTTTGTATAAGGGTTTTACCTTTTATTCTCACTTATAAACCCTTTAGAATCGCTAATATGGATACAATGGAAGATATCAATGATGTTAATAATTATTAGTTTGACTTTCATTTATAAAAAACATTTTAAATATTAAAAATAATGATCTTGATGAGTAATATGATTTCCTTAATGATACAGACTAAACTAAACTTAAATAATATGTTAAGATAAAACACCATGTGATTGAAACATCATTGTATGTAACTAAAGATGAAAATAAAAATATAGTGAGAGCAACCACATTTGAAGAACCACATGATTAACCTTTGAATGATACTATTTTTTCTTCTATAATCTTAAATACTACTTTAGTTTTTCACACCACTAATCTTATTGCTTATATATATGTGTATACACTTATGGTCACACAAGTGATGCCTACACTTAGTGTACCTAGTATGGGAGCACCTCAGTCTATTCCTTAGATAACTATGAGAATCCATGTATATCATACTACCTATTTTGTGCCTTCTAGGCATACAATTCATGTGGCATATAATCTACCTAATATGGCTACCAATCCTAGTAACCATATATTTATGCAGCAAGTTTTAGATTTTTGAGCTAATGTTACTAAATTGGAGCATAGTTGTAATAGTACAAGTCATATAAAAACCTCTAAAGAAATATTACACAATTCTTTGTCCCTATATACTTCAAAATATCCCATATGCATAGGTTTTTTAACACCTAATATTACACCATTTTATGGTTAGGGTGGTCTAAAACAACATTTTAGAGCCTTTCATGCAACATGTTTAGATTATGTGAGTAATCATAATTTACTAACATTTTTTTTCCTAGTTGCCTTAAATAATATGTTTTGTAATGGTTTTATTACCTTCATCTTAGATCAATACATTCTTTCAATCCTTTTTTTGACCAATTTTTAGCTCATTGCTTTATCAACATTAGTGATAAAATATCGTATGCTCAAATTTCATAACTAAAAAAAGGATCTCAAGATCCCATTGGTGACTATGTGCTTCATTACAAGATTATGCTTTCAAAAATTATAAATCATATGGTTAAAACAAAACTATAAGACATTTTTAATTAAATATTACTTTGAGCCATCAGTGGCTTTATTATGTTTAAATAATTTCAATCTTTTAATGACATGTGTCATAAAATCAAAGACCGTAAGGTAAATCTTCTTGCCATGAATAAATTAGAGTATGGAAAAAACACTCCCACATATTCCAAAGTTAAATTTCAAATAAAATTGTATTTCAAATCCAAAATTAATAATTCTAATAATGTTTCTAAAATAATGGTTAATGTGATTTCAAAACCTAATAGTATGTTTATCTTTTAGGATCCTGAATGGATATAATTTTCATGACTATAAGAACCTCCTCATAAGGTGTTGTAAATATTACTTGAGTGAAACTTTTCATACCTTCCCCCACTTTTTTAAGTTGACATGATAAAGCTACAACCTAATAATTTTGATATCAATGCATATTATGAGTGGCATAAATGTGTATGGAATTCAAATAAAAGATGATTTGGTTTAAGTCATATTATCAAAGATATAATTGATAATAACACTATTGAGATTAAATACGTTAACACATCTACAAATGATTAAGTTACCCAATCAAATACAAAATTTAATACTTTTACTAATTCATTTCAAAACCATTTTGGTAAAAGAAACCAAAACTAATCTCAAGGTACATATTACTTACATGTGCATACTTCTTCTAATTCATAAGTTCGTAAAGCTATAAAGGATATTATGATACATGGACTTATTGGTGCACTAAAAATGAAAAAGTACAATGAAATACAATTGAATTTGATTACCATGAGATTATTGATGATGATTTTATTGATGTACCTTTATTTATATGCATTTTCATTGACTCACATCCCATACAAAGAATTATGGTGGATAGTAGATTAAGTGAAAACATATGCACTATCATTACTTACTAGCCTTAGGTACACACATAGAGACTTCATTGGTTCATAAAACACTATAAAAGTCTTCAATTGAAACTATCAAAACCCTCTTAGAGGTGATATGTTACCACTTATGGTAGGATCTACAACTATCACTACTTAGTTATTAGTTTTTCCCAACATTAGTGCATTTGATATGCTATTAGGATGACCATGGAGACATAATATAAGTGAAATCATGTCTTTTTTACATAAATTTTTAAGGCATATCCATAATAATAATTTTCTAATGATTTTAAGTGTTTTATATGCGTACCACACATATATTGATACATTTCCTCTTGTGAATAAATAACATCATGTTATGCAACTTTCACATGTTCTAATTTTACAACCAATTCATATTCCATTATAGTGACAAATGATTTATCTTTATTTATCCAATATCCTCTATATCGATAGTGTATATGAGTTGAACAAATGTTATCTAGTTTTTTGCATCCTATAATAGTCTTAAAATATCCTTGTGAATGTGTTCCACAAATAACATTGATGCATTCTCCCAACACATAATGTACTACTAGGTTACTATTATGACTAGATATACATATTATGTACATGATCATATTAACCATACTAATGATTCCAAATATTCTATAGCTAATTACTAGTTTTATAATTAAAATATTTATATGCATGATACTCATATCCCATGGTGTGTGATCACCCTTGAGCATCCCCTTTTTGGGATCATAGACTAGCTCGTACAAAGGCTATTTTACATAGCTTCTTATCAATTGTGTGTTTGATCACCCTCTCATAAATTTTTTTTTTCCTCCAATCTTCTATTTATTCATGTAACTATTCTTTTGTATTGATTATTCTTATATCAATAGATTTGAATTCATTATTTTGCTTCCCTTGCCCTTGCATTTGTCGTGCTTGCCCTAATCTTGAAATTCATGTTAGCTATCCTAAAATGACATGTGCACATACATGATTTACAATAGTATGACATTATAACATACTTATATAGATTTTTTACACCTTGATGCATTAAATAATTTTCTCATTTCTCATATTTATTTTTGATGCTTAATTTTTTTATGGCACATATTGAGCTAACATGATTAAATCTACTTTATGCCTAAACACCTTATGACATTTTCAAATGGAATCTTACACACTAGGTATATGCACCTATTATGAGTTATTTCAAATGATTATTTGAGATGTGAATTCACTATACAATGGGGGCATATCACTTTCCTTTCACCTTCTTGAGATTACTTTTCTTTTTGATTTGCTACACAACTATGCATTGACATATGTTATTGATTTTTATTATCGACCTTTCTCCTTAGAATTTATAAATGAACTCAATTTTTACTTATATCAATATTCAAAAACTACAAAAATATCAAAAAAATTAAAAGTACAAAAAAATTAAAAAATTAAAAAAATTAAATATTTAAAAAGTACCAAAAAATATATGTTAAAAAATACAAAACTAGGACCTATGGACAACTTGATTTGATGGTAAGAATGGTTACTTAATGCCATTTTTCATGTACATGGTGAGTTACATATGTAGTTTCTATAGTATACCTGAGTTGGATGTATGACTTACAAGTTTGTAATCACCCAAAAGTGGTAATTGAATGTTAAGAGTGTTTCTTGAGTTATCATATTCATAGCTTAGCATTAGACCTATCCTAGAGCCTTAGAAACACTTTTTCAGTTATTGAGTAGACTATAGTCACCTACATAAAGTAAAAACATAGTCCTAAAACTATTTTATTAGATCCCAACATAAATTTCTTAGTAGTCTACCAAGTGGACATTAGTGCCACATTTGGGACACTACAACCACATGGTGTTATTGTCCCCAATTGGGCACTACTATCATTAGCACTAACTCTTCCAAAATGGTACTTTAAAAAATGTGTTGCCCTCCTAAATTCATCTTAATTAAATTTTCTTATCCATATAAGATACAAAAATCTATAAATACAAGTCTAATTAACCTCTATTCACTAGAAGGAAATCAAACCAAAAATTAGTTGAGAAAAATTAAGGTATTTGATCCCTATTCTTCCCTAATTGTGCATAATACTATCTACAACATCCTTGATCCTAGTTTTAATATATTTCAAATCTCAATCACATTCAAGGTATCCAAGTCCACTCTCATTCTAGCATTCATTTACAATTGCATCAAACACTAGGTGGGATAAGTACATTGGGATTAATCCCTCTTTAAAGTATTTGTATGTACAAAAATATCTTCATAACAGGGTGTTGAGGATGTCAAATATATCTTAATAATGAACACATAATTATTTCTCATGTCATATGTGAAAGGAAGATTAGGGTTTACACACTAAATCAGATTTTCTAGGCATAACATACAGCTTTAGGCTTTGTGCACGTAGGAATAGAACTTAAAAACAAAAGCATAAGTGATCCAAAAAAATAGGAATATCCCCACAAAGGTGAAACTACCACTACCTTGATAACATTATAAAAACATGAAACTACTATCCATATGGGGTGTTATTATACAGTGAGGAAATAGACTCCAAAATCCTATTGATGACACTAAAAACTATCCAAAACCCAATTTTTAGAACCCATATCATCCATGATAGTCACTTAATAGATAATTATATATTTATGCCTATTTATTGATATTTTTAGAAATTCAAATAAGGTTAAATTTTATAAAAAACTAGTGTTTAATTATTACAATTTATTTAAATGATTTAGATATCTCAACCCTTTAATCTTAACATAGGATTTACATAGTTAAACCGTAAAAGGTTGAATAATTTGGTGAACCCATCTTACTTTTAATAGTGATTCAAACTTTAATTTGCTTAATAAAAAAATTCAATAATTTAAGGTTGTATACTTTTATTTTATTTTTATTTTTTGAAAACCTAGACAATTAAATCAATTTCACATTAGGGTTTCAATTTATTTTTCATTTAATTTAAATTAGTTCAAACAAACCCTAGATTTAAAAAACCTAACCCTAAACACACTTAGGATTTTTATTCTTTTTTATCTATAATTATATTTTAATTATAAAAATGTTAGATTTGCTGCAATATTTCATTTTTTATAATCTTTCATAGATTATTATTCTTAAAAGTTTAAAAATATACAAAACTTGTTTTAATACCTTTCAACCTACAATGGAAAAATTTAAAAAAAGATTTGATGAGATCGATAAGCACTAGTTACAAGACTTTGTGTCCAAACATAAGGATATACAAGATGATTTCATAAACATTCTTCAAGAGGAACTCCAAAAGACAAAAAATGGTTAATATTTAACCCATTTAGTTAATAATGTTGTTACACCTTCAATGGGGCCAACTCAACCAACTTAAATAGGACAACCCAATATTTTATTAAACTATCAATGATAGATACACCAATTTTGTATAGCTCCCTAACTCCAACTGTACAATCCCTTATGCATGAGATTCTTACTCTATAATCTAAGTTGTTAGATATCAAAAAGGGAGAAACTTGGACATCACATGCCTTAGATTCCAACATTTTATTACATACACATTTGACACATCACATAGTGTTAAATCCTCCATCTAGCTTTATGTCACACAAGATCACATTATATGCATCACCTTAGATCCTTTCATGAAGGATGTTTGTACTATTTGTCCAATGATTGGCTTATTATGAAGCTATTTCCATGCAATCCCAAGGATTATGACCTATAGTGGTTATATGAATTTATTAAATAATATATCATGGAATTTAATCCTTTAGCCAACATGTTCCTAGCACACTCCTATATCAACATCAGTGATAAGATGTCATATGCATAAGTGTCACAAGTAAAGAAAATTCAAAGGAGCCTATTATTAATTATGTCTTATGATACAAGATAGTAGTATCCAAATTGACTATCCCCATGGTAGATATATATTTTCAAGATATATATCAATAGAGTTTATAACTAGAACAACACAAGGCTATCATATTTAAGAATTTTCCCACATTTAATTATATGTACCACATAGTCAAGGAAAGAGATGTTAAAATCATAGTAATGGGTAAGCTCAAGTACACAAATGGACTAAAATATACTATTAAGAGTTAAAAAAAACCTCCATACAAGGTAAATACCATAAAAAAAGTGATCAAAAGGCCACAATCAATGTAGCTTTTAAGTCTTCTCCCAGATTGGTTTTATCCACTCCTCAAAGTAAAGTCTTCATTAATCTTCTAGAGTCACCAGCATGAGTTCTGAAAAAAACTATTAGAATGCAATGTCATGCCCCTCCTTCCCATTAAATAGGTTGATATGACATGGCCTCTTCAAAAAATTTATGATTCAAATGCATTCTACGAGTATCACAGGGAACCAAACCACATGACAAATATATCCATTCACCTAAAGCACAAGATACAAGATCTCATTGAGGCTAACAATATTACTATGGGAACACCCATAGAAACACTAAAACAACATCAAATAGAAGTAAAGGCACTTAAGATATTTTTAGATCCTTTCCTAAAGTATAGGAATAAAGAGGTAAGTGGTATATTAGGTGTTTACTATACATACCAGACACATCCACCACCATATTCGTATCACAAAGTTGTAGAGGTGGCATGTATATTGCATAACATTATTGGCATGTATCACAATACAGTGACACCTAGACCAATTATTAAATTTTCATAGTAATAAATTTTGGATGACAACATAGATTAACAAGTGTTCATCATATAAGCATACATATACCACCATCCTATTCATAGTGTTATGGCTAACAATGGGTCAAGCATAAGATGTACACCATGACACTCTTATATCACTTGTTCTACATAGAGAGGGATATATTCCCCATAGATAGATTTATTAGTGGTTTTATTAGCCATATTTAGAGCTCCATTGTGGAGCTTGTGCTTTCACTAAAAGTTGGACCAACACACATAGACACTTAGTTCCTAGTAGTACTTAGTGCAAGTGTATTTAAAATATTATTAGGTAGGTCATGGTAACATCAACTCTGATACATACCATATAGATTACACTAATAATTGAAGAATATAAATGATAATAAAGTGGTTAAAGTTGAGGGTATCCCATATTAGTATCCTCTACCCATCCCACAAGTAGTTTCAACATAGTTTTTGTATGTAATAAAAAATGCATCATGTCTATGAGTTAATCCTAGATCAGATAAGATAGATCATACCTACACTTCTAATTGGGGATACACTTATTAATTAGGGGCATGAATAATATGGGGATCTAATAGACCCAATTAGGGGATCACTTGTATCACTTGTCATAACACATCATGCTAGGAAGGGTTCTAAAGCCTAAAATTTAATACAATCACATGACAACCCTAATGGAGTCTTAAGGTTTAAAATTTTCACTTTATTATAATGTAAAGGAATTAAAAATCTAACTAGTATACACCAAATCTTGTGACACAAAGTGGGGGTTAGAGACAATAGAATAAACATGTATAGGGAACTTCAATTAAAGTAAGTATGAGTAGCACCCTAATACATAAAATATGAAAGATAATACTATTAAAGGCAACACTTATGCTAATTTTATCTACTAAAAGAGAGGAGAACAAATTTATAATATACTTACTTGAATATGAACCCATCGATACTTAATCTCTCCCTTGGCCAAAGGGGCTTTTTAAGAGGTTATTGTGGTCCATAAGGATAACTTTGTAAGACCAAAGCATTCATGACCTATCCATAAGACTAGATTCTCCAATTAAGAAACCTAAGCTAAGTCTCCTCAAGTAGAATGATGAAAGAGAAAAATATGAAGAAGCACAAATGAATAATAAATCATGATTACATATGTGAATAATGACATAAATGATCTTATATATATAAGATATTACCCTAAATCCTTTTGGGAATGTCAACTATATGAGGTTAACCCAATTGACCTAGTGTGTTTTAAAGGACAATTTACCAAATCTAAACTAAGTCAGCTAAAGTGATAATAATATAAGAAAGTAAAAAATACCCCTAAACTATACTGGGTTGATTCAATTGACCCAGTACAATTGATAGTCCAAAAGGTGTTTAAGATAAGAAAAAGGGGAATAGAAAGAGGAAAAGACTAGAGGAATACTCAAGGGAGAAGAAATATCTTGGGGAATGGTTTTGAGATCTGGTTGGATTGGTAATAATGGGGAAAAAAGGGACAATAATCCTACAAATCACCAAAGTTCTACCCACCCCTTTCTCAATACATTCCTTAGGGAATTCACTTAGAGAGATTGAGTCTTGATGGGTTCCAATAAGATGTAAAACATTATTAATGAATAAAAGTTAAAAATATTATGTGTATACATATGCCCCACTCGAAGCTCATCATATGTCACTAAGGTTTTATAAGGGATGGTACTTTGAGAAAGAACATAAGGAAACACACACAACACTGATGTTAAAAAAGTTATAGTATTTTAAAAGCATAAAATAACTAAAATTAAATGATTGAAATGGAAACTAATCTAAAAATTAAATAAATTAAAATTAAATATGATGCATACCTTGAATTACCTTTATCATAGGATGATTATTTTTGGTGTTATTAGTTTTGATTGTGTAGGTCATAGACAATGATTTTGACAAACCCCAGAATATAAAAACAAAGAGAAAAAAAACACAAGAAAATCCAAGATAGTTGTTGTTATGAGGATGGGATGTACTTGGGAAATTTGGCAAGCTAGGGTGATAGGTGCTATGTTAGACCAAATGACCAAGTCAAACAACAAGAGTAAATTGGGTAACCAAAAATTCAAGGCTATTAAAGACCGAAAAACTCAAACAAGCTATCCTTATGTAAGCAAGGAAAGCTCACCAAGTCAAACTAAGGATACATGTCAAATAGGATGATAAAACAAAAAAATGAATGGTAAGATACTAAAAAAATGGTAAAACAATAGTGATGTGTGAGCATCAAAAATCCACATCTCACTCAATAATGGAAAAAGGAAGCATAGAAGGGAAAACAACATTGATGAGTTAAGAGTAACAAACTAACCACACTCAATAATGGAAAAAGGGTATGAACTTAGGTATTCATAACAAAAATACAAAAAAATCATGATAAATGGTAAAAGGAAGGTAAAGTAAGTGTCGTAATGAAAAATCATGGTGTAAAGAAGGAAGAATCCGTAGTTGCTCAAAACATGTTTTTCTCTAAGGATAGATAAAACTAAAATAAAGTAGTGTTATAATATTTTTAAAAACTGAAAAATAAGGAATTAAATAATGGAAAATATATTTGGAATCATAATTTGTCTATCAAAGGGCAAAAATGAAATGGGTGGAGGAGAGAATGAAGGAAAAACCAAGGTAGAAGAAATTTTTATCAAAGTCAGGACACTTAAATTAGGTTTTTCAAAAAAAGAGGACTTTCAACCTTAAGAAATATGAATAAATTCACTTAGAAACACAAGTTTTAGGTAAACAAATGTCATATATAGATCATCCCACCAAGTCTATATGCATGAAAAGTAAAATGGACCTACTTATTCACAATGTGTTCCTTGCTCTTCAAGACCCCTTATAAATCCATCAATCTACTATGAAGATTGGGTACTTTCATGAGAAAGTAGGTAGCACCATATATTTATTTGAAATCCCCTATTCCAATATTCAACCCTAACACACCCCAAAGGACTTCAACTCTATAAGAAGTTGATTTTGGAGTTTGAGCTTCGATTGTAGATAGGAGTTGTGATTTAAATGGCATTTTTGGTATGAATTTAAATTTTAAGATTTGTATATTTTTCTTTTAGATATCATTACCTTTTATTTTTAAATGATTTGGCTTTTAACATTCTTGATGGCTTTTTCTAGATGCCTCCTCCATATAGATTTGGAAGACCAAACATGGGTGTTAAAGATGACTTTAATTTGAATACTTGGGACAAGGTTTCTAAGAGAAATAAACTTCAAAGAGCATGGGGTCTAAGAGTCTCATAAATCTAGGTAAAATAAAAGTGATATCTTGATTTGGACCTTGCTTTATCCAATGTGGAGATGAAATAAAGGGGAAATCAAGAAGAATGACACATAGAATAATTTAAATTGATTCAAATTGAAAAAATGTGATTAAGGGAAAAATAATGAGGGAAATGGAAGAAAACATGCTAGCATAGATTATTGTGTAGATTTTATCTAACAAAACAAGTAAAAGCTAAAGTTGAGAAAAACGATCAATAACATGAAAAGGTGGTAATTTTATGAGGATGGGCAGGTCCTATCCATGGTATTACAAATCAACTCATAAAATAGAGACCCATGAGGGTGATAATAAGTAAGATAAAAAGAGTAACCTAAAGGATGCCAAAACAACATTAGAAAGCAACAATAAAAAAAATAAATGGATAAAATATGGTGGTTTTGTGAATAATGTTGGGTCCTATCCATGGTCTTACAAAGTAACTCAAAAAATAAAAACCCAAGGGGTGAAAAATACTAGAGAATATGCAAAAATATAAAGTAGACTATGGTACATCAAGAAACCAAAAGACCAAAAGGGAGGACTAAAGGCTTATGAGAGGAAATAAATTACTACAGAGGGATAGACCAATGTTTAAGTATCCTTTAAACATTTTTAGATATATATAGATAGAAAATATGACAAGAAGGAAATGGTTAGGAAAAGTAATTTTTAAGGAATTTAGAATTGGTGCACTCTTTGAAAATATGTCCTTCATTAGTTTGAAGATGATAATTTATAGGACCAAGAATGTCTTTAACTAAATATGATCCCTAACATTTTTGGGCATATTGTCCTTCTTTATCATGGGTGTAATATAATTTAAGGACAAGATAACCAATATTAAAAGTACATATTTTAACATGTTTTTTATGTTATCTAGCAATGGGAGCCTTATATTGAAGGTTATGTTGCAAGGTGGAAATATGGTGTTCATCAAGAAGATCAAGGGCATGAAGGTGAGCTTCACATAATAATTCATTGAGAATAATTACATGAATATATATACAAAGAGAGGGAAACTCAACTTCTAAAGGAAAAAGTAACTTAGAACCATAGACTAGCAAAAATGGAGTTTTCCTAGTGGTAGTGTGTATGCTAGTCAGATAGGCCAAAGTGTAGGGTATAGATGAATATTCCAATCCATGAAAGTTTCACAAATTGTTTTTGAAGAATTTTTTTGAGAATTTTATTGGTGGTCTCAGCTTGACCTTTACATTGTAGATGATAAGGCATGGAAAACTTGTTATTGATCTTAACTTTGTTGCAAATTTATTTAACATGTTTGTTTTTTTAAATTACCACCATCATCAAAAATAATGGTAGGAGAAATCCAATGTGGAAAATAATTGGGTTAATAATAAATTCAAAAATGGTAGGACTAGTGATGTTAATGAGAGGCATGGATTATACCCATTTATTAAAATATTTGATAGTGCTGATGATAAAAACATGCCCATCTTAGGAGTTAGGATGTTTACCAATAATATCACATCCCCATGTGGAAAATGTCCATAGAGACTTGATAGTTTAAATCTCAGTAGGAGGTGAATGGATAAGATCATTGTGAAGATGATAAGGATGAAATTTTTGTGTATTCAATTGCATCTTTTTTAAGAGTAGGCCAAAAGTAAACCATACGTAGGCATTTGCATGTTGTAGCATGTCTACTATAGTGACCACTATAAATTACCCCATATGCTTAGTCAAAAAGAGGAGGGACCTCATATTACATATAAAAATGGAGAAAGGTACCTTCTAAATTGTGATAGTAAAGGATTTTGTGTTGAAATACATACTTGAAAGATTGTTTATGAATTCATGTCTTTTCATAAGAATAAAAGTTAGGAAGATAAGTTTGGTGTTCTAAGAATTGAGTGATGTCCTTATACCAATGGCTTTATATAATGAAAATATCTTTAATATGATATATAAGTGAATAAAATGGTTGAATTAAAGACATAGATTGTTTTATATATATAAAAAAGGAAGGATTGAAAAGAACTTGATGTGGTTAAAATAGAGAAGTTGAAGAGGCAAGAGAATCAATAATGGAATTTTGATCTTTAGGAATAGGCTCAATAGTGAAAGAGATAAAATCCTTATCAAGAGTGGTTTTAATTTGATGATAGGTAATAATTTTCTCGCTTTTACATTGATAGTCACCATTAACTTGACAACATATAAGTTGAGAATCACCTAAAGCATGAAGGTATTGAATGTCTAAATCAAAAACATCTCTCATGCCTAAGATAAGAGCTTTGTAATCAACCATATTATTCATGACATCAAAGGTGAAATGAATATATAAAGGAATGATCTTATTGAGAGAACTAGTGAGGATATAACCTACCATAGCTCCTTGAATGCATTTAACACCATCAAAGTGAAGGGTACAAGTATCCTCATGCAAGTCAACATTGATTTTAGGAAGCTCCTTGATAACTACTTTTGGTGTAGTAGTACTAAAGGGAGTGGAATATTCTTCAATATTATTGGATTCAAGATCAAAAGTAAATCTATGAATATAATCTTTAAGAGAGATAACTTGATTAATACCTTCCATATAAAGGATATTATCATCTAGAAGGTCTTCTTGAAGAGAAGAAGTGGCTAGAATAGGAGTGATAGGAAGTTGGTCAGGTATGACTTGCCCTTTAATAGCTTTTTAAGTGATGATGTAAATATCAAATTACATAAAGAGGACCATCCATTTTCCATCTCTATCTCTAGGAAGAAAGGATTTGGAGAAGATATGATGAAGGGGATTGGAATGAACAATGACATAGGTAGTTTGGTAAAACATATAATGATGAAAATTTTTAGCTAAAAAATAGATGGTGAGGTAATCACACTCAATTTTGGTATAATGTGTTTCATAGTTGATGATGCCTCACTTCTCATATCATATTGTTGGGTAAGCATTACCCTAACTGAAATACGTGTGGAAGAAGTATATAGAATCAAAAGGTTTATCATTGAAAGGAGGATGAATTTTAAGTAGGTGAAGCAATGACTCTATCATGTTATCAAATGGTTTTTGACATGGATCCAACCATTCTAAAGTAGTATTTTTCTTGAGAAGGGAACTAATAGAGTGAATTTGATATGCCATTTTTTGGATGAATCATCTATTTACCTAAAGTTTACTTAAATAAGTACAAATATAGAGAATAGAACAATGAATAGGCATGTTTATGATGGCACTAATTTTGGTAGGATCAACATCAATACCATGAAGAGAGACTAAGAATCCTAACAATTTTCTAGATGTGACTCCAAAAACACATTTGTAAGGATTAAGTCATAATTTATATTTAAGGAGATGATCAAAGATGATAGTAAGATTGGAAAAATGATTTTTGCGATGCTTAGATTTAGTAATAAGAACATCTGCATAGGTTTCAAAAATGTTGTGAATGAGATCATGAAATATGTGATTCATTGTATGTTGGTAAGTGGCTTTGGTATTTTTGAGATTAAAGGTCATTTTGACATAGCAATAGGTGCCCCACTCCATGGTGAAAGTAGTCTAATGTTGGTCATTGGGAGTGATATGAGTCTGATTGTATCCCAATAAAATATCCATAAGAGATAACATTTCATAACTAGTTATGGAATCAATGATGGTGTCTATTGAAGGTATGGGGAAGTTATCCTTGGGACAAGTAAGATTAAGATTATGGAAATCAATAATTATACAAGTAACCATAGTGATTTTCTTCTGAATGGGAACAATGTTAGACATCCATTCAAAATAATCCATAGGTTTGATAAATTTAGAACTGATTAATTTGATTATTTACTTATGATATAAGGTTAAAAATTTAGGTGGAAATTTTTTTAATTTTTGATGCACAATTTTGGTATTAGGATAACTAATGATGTTATGCACCACTATGATAGGGTTAATGCCAGGCATGTCCTCATAAGACTAAGAAAATTAATTATGATATATGTCAAAGAATAAACTAAAATTATCATATTTCATAGGTGAAAGCCCTCAAGAAACTATAATCAATCAAGGACAAGATGGGCTACCATATTCAATGAGTGGTTTCTTCAATAATCATGGCATTACCATCTTGAAAGCTATACAATACATTAGGCAAGGCTGAAATTAGATTTGTTTTAGGATAAATTCTAGTGATGAAGTTGTTGAAGCAAGGATTTTTAGTTTTAAAGTTTCCAAGTTTATGATGTTGCCTTAGAAGTTGAGGTTCCTGGCTATGGATTAACTCAAGAATAGCTTCATCACTAGGCAAGGTAGGAAAAGGACCATAATATTTAACATCTACTACAAGATATAAAATTTGATTTCCATGGTTATCATATTTAATATGAATTTGATGGAGATCATTTTCCTTGGCATCAATCATAATTTTAGAAGTAGAAAAAGTAGAAAGAATAGAAGAGATTGGTATATCAGTGGATTCAATGATGGGAGAAAGATTGGAAGGAATGATTGGATCCAAAGGTGTAAGAACTTATAGAGGTTCAAAAGGTATAACTTTTTTTACCATCCAAGGAGTATCAATAAGAGGAGGATTGATGTGAGGCACATAACCCTCAAAATCTAAGGTATGATCTACATAAATGGTATGCACATCCTGATTGAAAGCATGGATTTAGGCTAAAGTTTTTTAGTAGTTTTGGACATCCAAATATCTAGATTAAGCTTGGGCCATGATATATTTACCATCATATGTTGGAGAAATCATACAATCTTGAGAATCAAGGGGAGTTTTAGAATGTGAATTCCCAGTATTGTTGAATGTATGAGGAGACATGATGAGAGGATCTTGAAATAATTTGTCCACTCCAAAATAATTTCAAGTAAAGGAATATTATGGTAAATACGTCTCTTTATCATTACATGGAGGGGGAAAGTCAATAACTTCATTAATAAGAGTAATATTATGGTATTTTGGTAATAGATAAGGAGGAAGCCATTGTAAAACATATGGAGGTAACTTACTAGTATTGAAAGTGTGTTTCAAGTCATTGAGCTCATCATCATCATAATCTATAAGATTAAATTATAGATTAGGATTCATGTTGATGAATTTGGGTAAAGGATCATTGTTAATATTAGGATTTGTAGGAATACAATATTGCAGTTTAGGATTAAGAAGCTAAATGATCCATTGATTAGGATCAGGTTCATGCTTGTACTAATTTCTAGTATGCAATAATACAATACATTGACCATCAAAAGAAGCAATATCTCACATTTGATGGATCCAAATATGACCAAGAAGTATATTGTAAGATAAATGGAGATCAAGGACCAAAAGCTTAGTTCTAATGATCTTAGGTCTTATGGTTAATGGAAGCTATATACAACTGAGTGGTTTTTAATTAGTCTTATCATAACCACATCAAGTAGGATAGGTTTTCTTAAGATGATCTTTGTTATTACCAAGTTGTTGTATAATCCACAAGGATGTCACATTAATATGAATGCCTTCATCAACTAAGACTTTTTGAATAAGAGTGGTATTAGTGGATATTTTAATAAAGAGTGGTGCATCATCAACATGAAAAAGAATTTCATCATTAATCATGTCCTCTTCAAGGAAATCTATGGAATGTTTGGAAGAGATACATGAGGTTTCAATGGTGTTGACAGTAGTAGGTTGAGAATCAATAGAAGGTGGTTCTTCATCTATGGAGGATGGATCTTCAATTTTGTGAAGTTGTTGCATGAGGATTTTTTGATGATAGTATGAAGTGTGAACCAACTCCATAAGAATAATCTTACAAGTCATAGAGTTGAGTTATTCAATAAATTCCTAATGAGATTTAGAGGAACCAACATGAGTTTTTAAAGCTAAATTAGTTTTGGAAGGTATATATGTGGTTGGAAAATCAAAATGAAGAAGTTGTTCCTTAGGGGATTTTGAATCAATATTAGAGGTAGTAGTATCTTTAAGAAGTTGTTCTTATAAAGATGGATTTTTAGGCTTGATAACAAGATCTTTGTGTACCAATTTATGATGATAATTAACCTTGGTAGTGTTGACATATTGAGAGTTGTTATAATATTGACCATAATCATAATAATTGGTAAAATCATTATTGTCATTTTCTTGATTATTAGAAGAAGATGTTTTGGTTATTAGAGGTAGAAGCTTTGAAAGTTTGTCATTTTTGGGAAGCAGTAGTGTATTCTTGATGATGAAGTTTGATCATATCTTCATGATTGAATGAATCACCAAGCATATAAAAGATAGAAAATTTATTTATCCCTCTACCAAATTTATGAGAATGCCCAATGTCATCATGGAACCAACAAAATTTAGTAGGGTTGTACAACTTAGGAGGAACATTGAGATAGATGAAAGGTTTTGACATTGGTACAGAAAATTCATTTGTTGAATTGAAAGAGGTGTATGAGAAGGTAAACAAACATTAGTTTTGGTAACCCATTGTTTAGTTTGTAAAACATTATTAGTAATATCATTAAATGTTCTCTAAGATCTTTTGAGAAGTTTAGGATTAGGTTCAAATTCCTTCATAACAATGTCTTAATGCTTAGCTTGATCAAGAGTTTCATTAAGTGTTAGAGGAGCAAAGGTTCAAACCTTATATTGGAGAGTAGGAGTCAAAACTATGATAAAATGTTTTAATAAGTTACCATCATTCATGTTATGATCAACTTTATGAGCTAATATTTCTATATTTTAATAAATTCATGAGCTAATTCAGTTGGGGATTGCTTAGGATTGATAAAGTGGCCAAGACAATTTTTGGGAAGATCATTGTGTTGAAACTCTTTGACCAAAAGGATTAACCAAATCTTCAAATTGCCAAATAGAATGTTGGGGTAGTTGATTATACCATTCGAATACATCACCAATAAATTTTTTGATGAAGATTTTATTAGTGTTGAAGGTATTAGTTTGGATCCACTCTTTGTAAAGGTTTCCAAATGCTTTAAGAAATGAAGTAGTGTCCTTAGTCCCATCATATTTGATATTTGGAAATATGTTACCAATATCAATGGAAATAATGAAGGGAGATAAAGGCTCATTTTGAATGGTTTGAGGCATCTTGTTATTCATTATAGGTTGACAAATAAAATTACTTAAGTCATCCCCAAGATGTGGAGGAATATAATTAGAATTAGCATGAGGATGCATAGTTGGAGGTTAATTAGCCACATTGATTAAGTGTTATTGGAGTTACATCATTTGGTTGGTATTAGAATTTTGCATAATATTCATTTTTTGAATAATTTGGGCTAATATTTGGGTTGTATTAGGAGGTGGGTTAGTGTTTTTAGGAGCACTCCCCATATTGGTATTAGAGAGAGAATTTATAGAAGAAGTATTAGTGGGATTGTTAAGTAAACTTGTATCAATCACTCCCACATTAGTTTGAAGATTTTGAGAAGTTTATTGATAAGTATATAAAGGATCATATCCATCAACTTCATCTGAAGGTGTTATTTGCATGTTATTTTAGTTCATAGATGTAGGAGGGGAAGAGGTGCCCCAAGAGTGATAGTGATCTTAAGAGGAAAAGAGAGGAAGAAATGAACATCCCATATAGTAACTAAATGGATTTAATTTATCTAAGAAGATTATAATATGAGATTTCATTCTGACTAAAGAGAGATGGATAGAATGTAAAATTTGAATGATAAATAATTAGATTAACAAATAGGGAAAGTAAGAAATAGTACAGGGTTGACTGGGTCAATCTAGTGCAAAAAATAGGGCCTATACACTATATAAGGTTGACTGGGTCAATCTAATACATTGAATAAGGGTAGGAAAAATATGGAAACTAAGGGGTAAACTATACAAGGTTGATTCGGTTGAAATCACACTGGGTTGATTGGGTTGATCCAGTATAGTAGGTAGGGATAAAGAACAAGATGATAAAAAATTTATGAATTGAAAAATGATAATTTTTGTAGCTAATCTAGTTAAATAAGCGTTGAAAGGAAATAAAAAGTCAATTAGATTAACTTTTATCAATCGAATTGAGGCACACAAATAAAACCTTACACTAATGTTGGCTAACGGATTTTTTTGCACACATAATTAAATAAAGAGCAATCAATCAAATTGTAAACTAAAGCTAAATAATTGGTAAACCTAATTATTATTTATATTATTAAGAATGATTTTAATGTGATTAGAAATTGGCTATAAGCAAATTACTAGATAGAAATCTAAGGATGGTTTTAAGTAGTTTGGGATGAAATGGACTATAGTGGAAGTGATATAGGCTTGTTAGTAGGGCCTACCCCTTCACTTCACACATCATAGTGATAAGGGTGTTAAGTGATTATCAAAATATACCATTAAACATGCTTTACACTTGACTAAATCATCAAGTTAGCTTCCCCTTTTGTGATGAAATCCAAGTAGGTTAGCCTAGGTTAGACAAGATGTTAAAGTTATTTTTAATATTTTTATGATTTGGATATGTGAATAAAATAAGAATAGTGAAACTAAGCAATTAATTAAAAATCACCTAATTAGACTATGTGTACTTATCTAAGCATGCAAGTAACAAAAAAGAAGTGTGTGAGCTAATTACTAATAGGTATGAGTTTAACTATATCTTTAAAATAAGGTATATAGTGAACACTATATGAACAAAATACAAAAAAAGGTCGATAGGGTCACACTTGTACTACAAAAGCAAAGTCTAAAAATGAACTATGTTTGTAATGTTGATCCAATTTTTTATATAGCACACATAACACATAACTAGGTCAACAATGTTGATCTAGTTGACTGTACAAGGGTAATTTTAAAGATTGTAAACTATGAAATGAAAAGATAAAAAGGAAAGAAATAGAAAAGTAGAAAGGAACCTTTATAGATCATAGATGTAATGAAGAATATTTTTCATTTAGAACCTAGAAGCATGCTTGAGAAACCTATAACTAGGTTGATAGAATTGATCAATTTGTATAGGAACCTACTAAAAAGTGATAAAATTATAAGGGGTCAATTAGGTCAACCTAGTAGGCCAAACTAGGTGTCTGAAAGGCTAAAAACCTATCTAGGTCGACTGGGTCAATCCAATTGCCTATTCCTAAAACCTATACATGGAGAAAAAGATATGGGTTGATATAAATGATGCAATTTGAAAATGCCAAAAATCAATTATGTAGGGAAAATATCATTAACAAATATTTCAAAGGGTAAGTTTCACAAATCCTAAAGTGTATGTGTCTTTTGGCCTTTTTCTTGAGAAAATTTCATAGGAAATATTACTACAAGGAATTATTTTGGGCTTTTCACATCGAACAAAATATTTGATGACAAAAGTACAAAGGGTCATTTTATAAAATCCTGAAGGGTATGTCTAGAAGATAAAGTGACCTTAACAAAAATTTGGGAGGGTACTTTCAAATATTCAAAGGGTAATTTCAAAAAAAATAAGGGAATTTTCAAAAAGCCAAAGGCTATGATTTGGTAAAATTGTTGTAGGTAAAATATTTTAGAAAGATAAGTCTAAAAAAGAAATGTTGAAAACATAAGTCTTGAAAGTTAGATACATGACAAAAGAACCTTGCATTTAGCTTAGAATGTAGTAATAAGAAAAGGATGAAGAGGTCTTGGGACATAAAAAGGACCAAGAATCATTGTTAGACTAAGGTTTGGTCATGTTGAAAAATATGACTAAGCCTTAAGATAAATATAAACTAAGCCCATGGCATCATTTAAAATGTTCCCATGTAAAAGGTTCCTGCCAAATTCAAATGAAGTACTTACATTAAAATTAGACCAAGGGTTTAGTAATTCTACTTTATTTCCAACAAGACAAAGGCTAGAGAATAATCAAGTTAACATTAAAATCATGAAATGCAAGCATTATTCATTCCATGTAGACCATACTGGACCTGCAACTAAAAATCACAAAGATCTAAAGTTAGCAATTATAGATAAGGGTAAACTAGAATTATGCACAAATATGCTAACCATACTATATGTGGATGATCTTCAAATAAAATAATGTGCAAACATTCTAGTGACACTCTGATCTAGTGAATCTTCCATTTTAAGGTACAAATTTGCACAATTTGACACAAGGGTCCCTATTTTCTAGAAATGGGGTATGTTAACCTCAACAAATGATGACTTTTATGGGAAACATAACAATATATTATTAATCAAAGGCTCTAGTTTAGAAAATTAAGTATAATGCCTATTCCACTTGATCAATATCATTATTAAGATTTGTTCATGGTTAAAACAAGTTTTACACCTACATAATTAGGACAAACATCAAAACCTAGTCATAATATGTGTGTGCTTTGATTTAACTTACTATTTTCCATGGGATTTAGGAAGAAAATTATAGATTTCATGATTTTAAATATTAATCTTTACTTATATAATGTTTAGGTATCCATTAAGAACTATGATTTAGCTTAGGGAAGGCTTCAACATTGCTCTGATGCCATCTAGGCATCTATAGCCCTAACATAGATGTCTTTGGATCCACTTAAGGTCTTTCTCCACTACCACCTAGGAATCCATATCCCCGGTGGAGATTGCATCACCTTTTCTTGAAAATATTTTGATTTTGTAATAATATCTTATTTTTATATCTTTTTAGATCATTTTGGATTTCTATCAAAATTTGTAAACTAGGTTAGCCAGGTTAGCGATTTGGTCAAATGTTTGATCTTTAGACAATCACCTATGGTTTTAACCTTTATCCTAGGCAAGGATGTTTTTTAAGTGCAAGCATGACTGTGTCTTAATAATTCAATCTTTCATCACATATTTGCAATCCTTCTTAAAATTGAGATGAGATCAAAACAAGGTTTAAAACCTTATGAAATAACCAACTTATCCATTAGTCCTTACTAGTTTATCTAAAATATAACATCAAGATCATATTTCAAATCCATGGTCATCATACACTTAAGATTCATACCTAAATTTCTAAACTATGGAGTTTTTGAGTAATTATGTGAAATTTGAGCTAAGAGTTATCTAAAAGGACTTATTGGAAGAAAGAAACAAAGTAAAGAAAGAAAAAATAGCCAAAAAATGTAGGAAAATGAAAAAATATATATGAACATATGTACACACTAGGGATATTAAGGAAATAATAGAAAGAAAATAATCTAGCATACCTACTCTAAATCTAACCATTCTTACAATTCACTCCATAAACACTCTAGGTGGGGTAGTAGAGAAGTAGTGCTTAAGGTACTACCCATTGGTGGGTAGTGTGAACTCTACTCCTTATAGGTATTTAAGTTTGAAGGTGTTATCTCCAAGTATCTCAATGATCTAATAGGGACCTATCCACAAAGGTGTGAATTTCCCATGTTTACCTTTAGGGTCAAATGCTTTATCCTAAAGAGTAACCAATTATCCTTACATAAACACCTTTATCTTTGATCACTTATAAAACCACCTTTTCACTATGGTTTGGTGCCTCTTAAAATTGTAAAAATATTCCTCTCTTGCATCCTCTATCTAAATTATGTCTAGCAGCCTTGAATTTATGAATTCTTGGTCTTCCTCCATATACTCTTGCATGAACTTGTATGTTGGCATATTGAGTGTGATGGGGAGTATAGAATCTTGACCATATATGAGTAGGAATGGTGATGCTTTGAGATCTTGCTTGACTTTTATTCTATCTACCCAAAGGGCATATTTGAGAAACTTGTGTTATGTCCTAGTTATTTCTACTATATACTTTTTTATTGCCTTCATCAAGTTATTATTCATTGATTCAAATACTACATTGCCTTACAGGAAATGGTTTGAGGATAAATTAAGAATGATGTTATTATCATATGCCCATTCTATCATTTCAATGGATATAAAATTAATTACATTATCATAGACTAGAGAGATTGGCATTCCAAATATGGTGTATATTTTTTCTTCTAAGAATTTGATCACTTGTTTAGTTTGGCACTGCTTGGTCACCATTGCTTTAATCCATATTGTGCAGTAGTCAATGGTAGTTAGAAAATTATTTTTGACTATTTGTTGAGTTAGGGTTGATGAACCCCATAAATTCAAGCCCCCACAAGATTAAAGGTTTATCCACCATAAGTAGTTTTAATGGCATAGACACCTTGGGATCTTTATTATTAAATACTTGGCGTGAATGTCACTCTCTTACATACTTGTGGTCATCCTTGAAGATTTTGGGCTGATAGTAGCTAGACCTCAATATTTTATGGGCCATGTTTCTTCCTAATGGATTTCCACTTCCTAGATTATCATGAAAAGTGCTCATGATATCGATTATCTCTTCCTTAGATACACACCTTAGATAAATACCTTCAAAGTTATTTTTATATAACACTCCATCCTTGTTCAGGTAATGGGCTAACTTGAGCCTTAGAGTTATCTATTACTCTCTATTTAATCCTCTAGGATAAATGTCATTGATTATAAATTGGTCAATGGGATCATACCAATAATTATATTGAAAACTTTGTTGATCTACCTGCATGACATTTAGTTTGGGATTAGTATTGGCAATCAATTGAATTAAACCTTGGCACCTTACCAGCTTAGTAATTTTCATTTCAATGCAATATTATTGAAGAAAAAATATCCACTTACCTCTCATTTCTATTAGTTAATTTTGATTTATCTTGAGCTTATTGATAGGATCAGGTAAGATTACATGCACCTTATTCCTAAGAATATAGTGCCTAAATTTTTTTATTGCCTCGACTAATGCACATGCTTGCTTATCAGTCAAAGAGTAGTTTAAATTATTATTTTTAAAATTATTACTCGTGAAAAAAATTGTATGGTCACATCCATCTATCTTCTATGTTAAAACTATAGCCATTATATGATCTGAAATAAAGGATAAAGATAGAAATATTTACTAAAGTCTAGACTTATTAGGACTAAGGCCTATCTAATCACCTCTTTAATGCTTTTTAAGGATTTTCTCACTTCTTAATTCCATGAGACTTTGTCATCCTTCAACATATCATTCAATGGCCTCATGATCTCTATAAATCCAAAATTGAACTTTCTTACAAATTTTATTTTACCAAAGAATGACATCAATTTATTCCTATTATTAGGGGGCTCTATATTAGATATTGCATTTACTATATTAGGTTCTATAGACATTCCCTCCTTAGTGATAACATGTTCTAATAAGTTTCCCTTGATAACATAGAAAATACTTTTCTTTTGGTTAAGATAAATCCCATCCCTTCTAAATCTTTCAAATACCTATTATAGCTACATAATATGATCCTCCCTATTCTTAAAAAAGATAGATAATCCATGTATATAATAATTCACTTACCTATGATACCTTGGAAAACATGATCCATATCCCTTTAGAAGGTTTCACCTTCATTTATCAATCTAAATGACATTCTTTTGTAGGCAAGCATGACCTACTTGGTATTAAAACTAGGTTTCATCATGTCCTCTTGATTCACCAACACCTAGTTATACCCTAAAAATATATTAAGAAATGACATCATGGTATAAATAAAAACATTTGTATTACTTGGTCAATAGAAGGTACAAGGTAGTTATATTTCTCAAATGATCTATTTAGGTTTATAAAATCAATGCACAGTCTAATTTCACCATTTTTCTAATAGATTGGCACTAAGTTGGCAAAACAAGTGGAATACCTTATGAGAAACACAATCTTGTCATCTAAGATCTTATCAACCTCTCTGTATATTAGTGGTTCTAAGACTAGGTTGATAGGCCTATACTTTTATCTAAAAAGTTTGTAGTTTTATCTTCATGGTATGGTGTGAATTATGACCTTTGGATCAAAGATATTCAGGTCATCATAGGATCATGCTATGATATCTTTATATTTGGTTGGAGTTTATTTGGATATTTTAGACTCAATTCTTGTATAGGTTGTACTAATATTAACCAAATGAGTTTGACCTTGAAATCCAAGATCAATTGCATTATAATCCTTCCCTTTCACTTTGGGAATCTTGGTAGCCTCAGCCAGTCTGTCAAAATCAAAGAGTCTCTATAAGGCTATCATGCCTTTAGGGATATTATTATCATTAAACTAAATATCCTTGTCATCAAGTTTAATTATATGTTTTCATCATCAAGGAGACTAGATTCATTAATAATGTGACCCTCAAAAACATTTGAATTAGCCATGAAGTCTATAATATAGTGATCATCACTAATACCTACAATTTTTTTATGTTATTTGGCAACGAGGGATATGGGATTACTCAACTGTAAGGCTTTATAACTTGGAACTTTGATTAGGCATAATGTTGGCTATAGATGATGAAATTTCATTACTAACATGATTTTCTTCCCTAAGGATTGATACACTGTTGAAAGAGTCACAACATTTAATTAAGTCTCACACTGTAAATTTATACTTCTTGTGATAGGATAACTTGCATTGATATTTACTTTTGACTTGATTGACCACTAGTTTAGAATCACCAAAAACTAATAGTTATTTGGCCATGATCATGCCTAATTGCAAATTGTAATCCAAGAATTAGTGTTTCATACTTAGCCAAAATTTTGGTGCATGAGAATTGAAGTTTGTAAGAGGTGTCATTTTCTTTCCCAATGGGATCAATTAAAAATATTCCTACTCTAAAAGCCTATTTACATCTATCACCATCAAAATAAATCTTCCATAATTTTAGAAAATCACGAGAAGTTTTAGAGTTGCATACCTTCATGATGTCAAGAGTGTAAATGTTTATATCTAATTTAACCATGTTGACCTTCTCATTGATTTCATTATACTCCATGATCATATAATTAATTTTTTAATCCATTTCTATCTTGATTTAGTTGGGAAATCCCTTCTGAAGAAACCACATACGTAAAAAATCTATTGACATATATCCATTCAATCTCCTAGTTTGGTCTTTGCTCAATAGCATCTCACAAGCACTAGGGATGTCCACCACTTAGATATCAATGAAAATTTGGATCCTTGGTTCTTAGTCAATCTACATGTGAACATTCAATATTCATCAATCACTTTCACTCTTGATTTATCTAATTGAGTTATAAATCTATTAGATTTAATAAGAGCTAAACCTAATTATTCATAAATACACTTAGGCATGACATTTGTAGATACACTAGAGTGTAAAAAATAATTATGTAAATTCTTACCAAAGATCTTGACTATAAGTAGGAAAGGAGGAACATATGCCTTACTTTTATGTATTAAAACATTGTCATGTGTAGATGTTTAAGATTTATCAAGATTTTAAATAAAGACTTCAACAACAAATCTGTTTGTTCAATAATCTATGTTAACTCATACAAAATAATGTTAGACTTGATATTTTTCATGTCCTCTACTTTGTTATACCTAGTCCTATTGGAAGATTTATATGTATCAATATTGGGTTTAGAAGTACTTCCATTAAGAGGATCTAGATTATTATCTAAGGTAGTATTAGGAGGAGTCTCAAAGTTATTCAGAGGAGTTGAAGTGGTCAATGATTAATTATACTCTCAATTTCTCAAAGGATAACTCTTCTTCAAGAATTAATAAAAATCATGAATATATTTAGGAATATACTTATCTTCATGTCTTCATGGAAAGGGAACTCAAATGTTTCCACCATGAGGGTTGAATCAATAGACCAAGATGACCTTAAAGATCTAAATGTACCTTCATAATAATCCTTAATAGGGACAAATTCAAAAGTATCTAATTATTCTTGGAATGCTTAAAAGAATTAAAAAATTTAACATAGTCTATTTCCCCATGCTTAGAGGTGCAATGAACTCTATAATAGTCAGGTAAAGTAACATCGATAAGATTTATATCAGACACATTATTTCTAGAAGATGGATAATTATTCCTATTTTTATGGTAACTATCATTCTAAAATCTATTAGTGGGCTTATTAAACCTTTAAAAATAGAAATTCCTAATAGAGCTCTCTCTAGTATTTCTTACTTTCTTTTACAACTGAAGGAAGTCAGTACAAAGCTTTTAATCCATCTTGAGGATATAATCACTATCATTTTTTGTGGCCTCAAAATTATGAACTTGATTATTAGTATAATATGTAAGAATTAAAACTTTTTGATCCTATGGATGAGATCCATTTGCAGCATTATTCGGGAATCCCAAATTTTAATAGGATTAACATATCTCAAAGGTAGTTGGTTTAAGACTGGAAGTTGGTTCAAGGTAGGAACATTTTGGATAGTAATGGTAATAATATTTTGAATTGGTAAATGTGGATTAGCATTAGGAATGGAGTATGCTAATTATCCTTGGGGTTGTATATGGTCATTAATGATCACAAACTTAGCATAAGATAAAGATAATGTATTCATGGGCCCAAAAACTCTCTTTATAAACACACAATTCATAGGGTCTAAGGCATCCTTATATATATTTCCAAGGCCAAATCCTCATTAGTTATATAAGGACCTATGGTCCCACTGAACATCTTTTGGAACCTAGCACTGAAGGATTTTATGGGCTCATTTTCATCCCTTTTCACTATGCTGAATTGTTGGTATATATACAAGGAATAATGATCTTATTAAATTGGTAAATGAAGAAATTATTAAAATCAAAAAAATTAGTAATGTAATTTCTAGGGAGGTTTAAAAACCATTCATATGTGGCATATTTAAAACTAAAAAAGAAATAGTCTACATGCTACATATTTATGGACTACATTTAGAGATCTTAATGTAGCCTTAAGAATATTAATGTGTTCCTCAATAGTTATAATGCCATTAAGACTAAATGTTTGTAAATATTTTTTAAGATTATGAGGAAGAACATATATCACACCTAACATATTGATCAAATAACCACCTAGCTAGGCCATACCTTGATAGGGATCAAACATAAGAGCACACTAGATTGGTGAAGTTGGAAAATACCTTGAAATCCTACACTTACCTTTGTCTCACCTAGCTCTCATATGAAATTATAATTCAAGCAAAGGGTCTCTTGTCTCTAAATGTGACATTGTCATGATCCTTGGTAATTCTAGCTTGTAGTCTTTGAATCATATTTGAAACATGATGCATCGGTCTTATCTTTGTAGGGAATAATGGTTAGACTTACACATTAAGCACATTTTACAAATATTTGTATAAATTATGATAAAAGACAACAAAATTTAAATAAGTTAGCTCAAAGATGTATCTAAATATGTGAGTATGATCAATATTTACATGTTTAAGCTCAAATAAATTCAACTTAGCAAAGGATCTATCAATATTTGATCAAAATAGTTATTACTAACCTCAAACCTATTGAATTGACAAAATTTAATCCTTATTTACCATAATTAAGCATATACCATTATTGATTGTTTATATTTATCTAAAAGAAGCACAAAGATGGGTCAAAGACCATAAATATAAATTATTTTTACACAATTAGATAAAGAATGACATAATTTTTTAAAGGTTACACTAATATTTGAACATAATTCACAAAAATTAGTAAAGGTACTTTAAATATATAGAGATGTAATGTGGTCCTCATTCTTGCACCAATGAAGCTCTACCTTTGGATGCCTAAATATGTATCATAGGTGCCTAAAGTGTTCAATAACACTTCTCATTTTATAATTTTTGGAATCCAGTGCATAGGTTACAAGTTATGATAATCCTGTTATCTATTGATGAAATAGAGGCAAAGCAAGTGAACTATTTCATAATATTTATGATATTTGGTGGCTTTGAGCCACCATGACCAACATCAGTCTATTCAAAATATGAATTATCTTTGCTAATAATGGTGAATTGTGATCAAGAACTAATCTAAAGACTAATTTATGATGGGTATTTACAATGGAAGTTAAACAAGAGTGATCTAGTTAAAAAGAAGCAAAAGGAAATGTAATGTAGAAAGGAGTTATTATTGATCTTCATCCCAAAATTTTTGACAAAGTTCAAATATCATTCAAGAATACACTTAACCAATGTGTAACATGAAGTAGAATGAGCTCAAATATTATCACACATCAAGAAAACATCTATGGAATGAGAAAAATGTAAATAAGAACTTAATTTACTTTAAATATTTACCCCTACAAGTAAACAACATTAGCTCAAATGCAATAAGAGTAAAGGAAATGAAATAAACCTAAGAACTTTTTAATCAACCTAAAATTGGCATAATTTAGCAACTCTGCAATTGAAAGGTGAATACCCAGACTTCATAAGAACCATTCAAATATGGAAATAAGAATAAAAAAGTGAGAGATAAATTATAATAATAAATGACACATATGAATAAGGACAATCTTTGCAAAATTCCTCACTTCCATTAATTTCTCAAATGTTTACACAAGGTTTTTTGGCTCAAAAACCCCCCTCTTATTTACAATTGACAATGCTTCTTTTATATGATGTAAGTAAGAATGTCAATCAGTCTTAACCAACTAAAAAGGTATAGGTGTAAGGAAAACTATCCTTTCCACAAATGTTATAGAAATACAATTGACCTTCTCAATGAACTGGTCTATAGGTAGTGTGTTTTACAAACAACACATGCCTTTACAAATAAGATATTCCACTTTTAAAATGGATAATATTTAGCTATAAGAAGAATATTCCTAAGTTTGTTAACCTTTGGGAGCCCTGTGCTGCTGAAATATCTTCATGGTTCTTTGATTTTATTATCCCAGAGTAATCCCCCTTTCTACTTTTGAGGTGAAAATAGAATTCCATGTTCCCTTAAGAAATAATCTTCTGAGTTATCATGTTGTATTAAAATACTTATTGGTGGACCTTGGATCAAATTATCTTTAGACAAACAACAATTTAGACTCTCCTTTGCATTACTAGGTTCATTAGGTCTCTAATTTATCACATTTGCACTCACATAGCTCTGATGTAACATCTCCATAAAATCCCTATGGAATATTTATCATCCTTATACCAAAATTATAGTTACCTTTGAAAATATAGCTTTGATCTAGCACCATCTGATCTATCTGAATGAATCAATGCGATTTATAGATATTTAGATAATTTAGATCCGAGTAGATGTCTTATAATTGACATCCTCATGACCATCATTTGAAATCTATGTGAATGTCTTTGAAAAGAGCATGACAATAAATTTTAAGCTTGTCTTCTAAACTCTTTTATATCTTAAAATTGATTTCCTTACAACATTCATTTGACATCCATGTGGGCATCATTGATGGGTGCACAAACACTAATTTTAAACTCATCTTCAAGACTATTTTCCATCTTAAATTTTTTGTCCTCATGACCATAATTTGACTTCCACATTAACATCATTTATAGGTGCATGAATATGAATTTTAAAATCATTTTTAGGGTTATTTCATATCTTAAATTTGATGTCCTCATGACCATCAATTGACATCTATAGGAACATCATTGATGGGTGTGCAACCATTATTTTTAAGCACATCTTTGGAACTATTTGTTGGGAATTCCACTTGTCATTTCTTGGTTCATCTTATTTCTTATGTGTGCCACTTGGTGACCTTACATAATTGGATCAATTGGGATTGAGCAAATGTGGATCGTAGATCTTGTAGAGATACATAATATTTCAGTAATGTTTGAGGGACATATAGAACTTAATATAAAGTTTTCATATTATGGTTTTATCTCATGTTAAATAAATAAAACTTAAGAACTTAGGTTGAGAACATTTAATCTAAGATTTGAGTATAATAAAAGGTACCCCATGAAATAAAAGAGACATAGCATAGAGTTTTTAGCCTAAGCTAAAAACATAATAAAAATGGACCCTATGAATAGAAGACATGGCATAAGGTTTAGCCTAATTTTTTTATTTTATAAATGAAATTTAAAATTTTAGGCTAACTCGAGGATAATAAAGGGGACCCTACATTAATTAGACCATGTTAATATTAAAATATACCAAGGGGTCACATGATATAAAAGAGACATAGCATATACTTATTAAGATAAGTGTATAGCATGGATAATTTTTCCCATGCAAGTTTGAATTTAATTAAAAAGGGGACCTAGGTTAAAACATTAGACATGGATTAAAAATAGATTTGCTTAATCTAGAACCAATGGCTAATAAAGATCAATTTAACATTGAATCACAAAAACATTAAACATGTTTATTCCCAAATGATATTCCATTGATCCTACAACACAAGCAACAAGTTTTAAGAACATTAGAAGGGGGTGAAGTCATGATCATTCCAAAAACCTATCCATTAATCCAAAGGATATTTATTCCTATAGAGAATAGGAAATATTGAATTTAAGGCATGGGAATAATAATAACTTAAGATATAGTCATAGATTAAGGTCTAAAGACACTTTCAAAAGATCTGAAGGACACTTTAAATAATTCTAAAGGGCACATTCAAAATTTCTGAAGGGCACTTTTAGAAAGTTCAAAGGGTAATCTCAAATGACAAAGGGCCATTTCAAAAAGGCCAAAAGAAAATTATGTAGGGCTAGTGCCCTTCATAGAACTTTTGAAGGGTAAGTTACACAAAGTCTGAAGGGTATGTGCCTTTTGGCCTCTATTTTAAGAAAATTTCATTGGCAAGATTGCTATGGGGAATTGTTTTAGGGTTTTTGTATCAGAATAAATGTTTGATGACAAAATTCTTAAGGGTTATTTTAAAAAATCTTGAAGGGTATGTTTGGAAGATAAAGTGCCCTTAACAAAAATCTTGGAGAGTAATTTAAAAGATCCAAAGGGAACTTTAAAAATTTTGAAGGGAATTTTCAAAAAGGAAAAGGCTACACTTTGGAAAAATTATTGCAGTGAAAATCTTTCAAAAATATAAGTCCAAAAAATAAATGCTAAAAAACATAAGTCCTAAAAGTTAGAAACATAACAAAAGGACCTTGAATTTAGCTTAGACTACAGGAATAATAAAACGTTGAAGGGGTCTAAAGAAATTTAAAAACACCAAGCTTGGTTTTTATAATAAGTTTTAGTCATGTTGAAAGACATGACTAAGCCTTAGGATAAAAATAAACTAAGCCTATAATATTATATAAAATGTTCCTAGGTAAAAAATTTCCACCAAATTCAAATTAAGTACCTAAATTAAACTTAGAATAAGGGTTTATCAATTCAACTTGACTTCTAATGGACCAAAGGATAGTAAATAATCAATTTAACATTAAAATCATGAAACCCAAGCACCGTTCATTCCAAGTAGACCTTATTGGACCTATAAATTAAAAACATAAAGATCCAAAGTTAGTAATTATAGACAAGGGCAAACTAGAATTATGCACAAATATGCTAACCATACTAGATGTGGATGATATTTAAATAAAATATTGTGAAAAAATTATAGTGACACTCTTATCTAGTTAATCTTCTATTTCAAGCAACAAATTTGTGTAATTTGACATAAGGGTCCCTATTTTTAAAAAATGGGGGTATGTTGACCTCAACACTTTCTAGATGAGGAAATTTTATGATCTGAATAATTGCACTAAAGGCCTTCAATTTTTATGTATATTTATTGAGTCATCATACCAAAGAGTATAAAATAATTTTGAAATGATTAGAATAAGTAGTCTAAGATTAGAAAGTGGTGCTTAATTCATAACTTCAATATTCAATCCAATAAAGAGTGTCACACTATGAGATATATAATTTCACATATTGAGAAGTGGGTACAAGCTATCTCGCACTATAAAAATGTAAGTAGTAATATATTATGAACCCAAAGATATGATAATTACTAAAAATATCTCTAATTCCCTCAACAAGAAATTATATGAATTAAAAATGTTGTTTCATTAACAAATGTAGATAAATGGTGAGCTAATGCACTTCATCATTTATAATGGAAGTTAGAATAATTTAATTTATCCTAAAGCATATTTTCAAAAATTGAACTTGAAATTTATACATCATCCATAACCATATGCTAGTGTATGGTATAGTGTAAGCCTTGAGAGATGAATCACCTAGTAGTGTAACTTGGTGTAAAAAATCAAACTTTTTGAAGATGTAATCTATTGTGACATCTTAACATTAGATGTGTGTGATATTTTGCATGTGGTAAATCATATATTTACCATTTAAATGTAGTCTATGAATTAAATCCTTGATATTTTGTGATAGATTATCATGATCTAAAATACCATATATCATAGTTAGCTTATAAGCTTTCAATCATTAGTGTCAAGAAGTGCAAGAATCTTGTTAGTTTTAGTAAGAAGTATACTCTTGATCGTAATAAGTAAATATAATAACATCCTTATGTCACCATATCATAGTGTGGCTTATCTAACTATAACAAAGACAAAATAATTGAGCCATAATGTTGTAGTTAATTTCCACTCATTTCTTAGTTTGGAAGCAAGTAATGAAACTAGTAATAGGGTGTGTATAAGAATACCCGTTAAAGTGCATGCATTATCCAAATGATGATGGGAACTCATATTTAGCTTGGAATGAATATCCTATAGATAAGAAAGACACCAAAAAGGGGGGTTGTTAGATATATGGTTGAGTGGACTACCTAACATGAGCTAGATTCAATAAGTGTATACTTTTTAAAAGGCTATCAATCCACTATTTATAACAATTAAGTTGATATAAATAAAGAAAAAGGAAATTTGCATTTAATAACTAGAAATTAAATGCATGTAATATAAGATGAAATTAAATTTCTTGATAAACAAAAGAACTAAATATGCAAAAAATGGTTCAATAATCATGCTAAGATAGTTGGGGTCATGTTCAAAAAATTAGAAAGGTCTATACGAATAGATAAAAACACAAAAAATAGGGTTTGGTTGGGGTCAAGGGGGTGAAAATAATTTTCTATTATTTTCTACCATAATGGCCATCGATGGTTGGGTTAACCATCAGTGGTTGGGGTAACCATCAGTGGATGGGTGATCATCGATAGTTGAGATAACCATCAATGGTTAAACTAACTATCAACAATTACCTATGTGATTCTAGAAATGATCAAAAAAAGGATTGTAGATTGGGTAATTTGGGAAAAGAGAGGTCTATTATATATTAGGGGAATGGAAAATAAGATACCAATGGTTTTAATAGGAAAGGAAGTTTATGAATGGAATATAAATCAAAGAAAATAAGAAAGAGATACATTTAACTTGTTTGTGGAAGGTTGAAGTAATTTGGCTAGAGTGATATTACTTTGGTCTTTGAAAGTAATACCGACAGAGGTTTAGGTCTTTGTTGATGTTGCTTGCTTACTAAAGGTATGCTAGATACCTAGATGTAAGATAGCTAGGACATGAATTTATAGAGTTATACATCTAAATATTTTCCTACTTCCCTCCTTTTATAGGATGAAGTTACTAAATGTGCAGGAGGAAGTTGTTAAATGGATAGAAGAAAAAGTTACTAATTATGATGCTTTAAAGCTAGTTTGCATCACAAAATGGAAGTTGATAAATGTGTCATGTTTATCTCATACATCTAGTTTTAATACTTTAAATCTTTAAAGTACACTTACAGACCTGACCATTAATGGTCAGGCTAACCATCAATGGTTAAGTTGACCATCATTGGTTGACGTCTAGAGAAAAATGGTTTAAAAGGGGGGTATTTAAAGAGTTAAGTTAGTAAATTAATAAATAGGCTAAGTTAACTAGGTGGTCAACTAGCCTTAGAGTCAGGTAGGGGGTCTATGTGTTTTGACATCTAAAATTGTGTAGTTTTTGAGTATCTACATTTTTACCCTTTTGTTATGTAGCTTTTGATTAATGAGTTTTAAAACAAAAATGAATAGGTTGTTGGTCATAGTTTGATATCCCCAAGTATGAGAGGAGGTATTCCCCCTTAAACTAGGAGTTGATGAAGCAAAGGTGAAATTAGGTTGAGGCTTGATAAATGGTAAAGAGATAATGATAAGGTGGGTGACATAAAATGGTTGGGTATTTGAAACAC
The DNA here is from genome assembly GCA_037957365.1 of Torreya grandis. NCBI lineage: Eukaryota > Viridiplantae > Streptophyta > Pinopsida > Cupressales > Taxaceae > Torreya > Torreya grandis. Next base: position 63,050 of record JARHVA010005653.1, on the reverse strand, counting down.
AAACATGTTCACAAAATGCGATGAAGTGTGATAATCAAGATCATGTAGAGACTAAAGTTACAAATGTTGATATAAATAAGGTTAGCTTATAGGGAAATGTATGATAGGGTAACTAATCCAATAAATGGTCATATTTGATTAGGTCAAGCTCATCAAGTCCTCTAGATAGGGTCAAAATTGGTCATCGGTATCTAGGGTAAGAAGTGCTCCCATGAAAAAACACACATGGTCTAGTTATAGATGAAGCGGTGCAAAATTTTAAAAGTGTAACATGGCAAGGTTGGTTAGTGTGGTTAAAATTATCAGGGTAAGGTTGTCATAAAACATGTGAAGGTTTGGGTCAAAAATAGCCATCATTGAGGTAGATGTGATCAGATGGGTTGGTTAGAGAAGGTTAATCTCCAAAAATTCAAATGGTTGGGTTGGGGAAATAATGTAAGCTCCCAAAAGTATAACACCTAAGTGGGGTGCTTAAATATTAGGAGAAAAATTAATATGGCACCATAACCATTGATGGTTATGGATATCCCCAAGGTCAATTTTCAATGGTCACCTTAACCATCGATAGTTAGGAAAAAACTAAAAAACTAAGATACAAAAAGTGAAATGGTAACTCATTTTTACCAATTGACTTTTGTTGCTTTATGTTTGGGGTAAATCAAAACATTGTGTCTTGTTGTGTTTACCTACTAAGGTAGTGGTGATTTATTCATGGATTGTATGCATGGGATTTAACTTGAGTAGTGACATGATGGAGGGTGGATGAAGACACAAATGTGTGGTAGTATAAGGGATTTGACCATGCCAGTGATCATGAAAATAGGTATGAGTTCTCTTTAAATTGATAGCATAGTATAATTAGTTATTTTCTAATGTGAATTATAGTTAGTGGTGAAATATTTGGGTAAGGTTTTAAAAGTGGTTTAGAAGAGACAAAACCCTAGGTGTGAGGTTTTGTTGAATTAGATCAAGGTATAGATGACTAGGGTAGGGGAAGGGTGTGTTTGGTAGAAATTTAGATGGGAATAGGTTTATTTAGAGAAATTGGGTGGTTTAGGTGTTTTAGTAGAATTTTAGGGAGGTTGAGGGTTTGATTTACATTTTAAATAGTCACAAATAGTGACCATTGGTAGTTAAACTGAACTATTTATGGTTGAGCCTAGGAGGAAAAGGGTCCACAAGGGATTATCGATGGTTCAAAAAACTATAGGTGGTTGAAGGAATTGGGGAAATTAGTGTAAAAAATGAAGTTGAGGACGTTTAGAGGTGAAGGTTATAAATATTATGTAAGAGCTATGTTAGTGTTTTTAAAGGTTAAAGGTATATTCAAAGGGTTAAAAATCTTGGAAAGTGTATAACATGTGAAAAGGGTTTAATGTATGTGTGAAGTATTTGGAAATGGGTAAAAGGTGTTGTCAAAGTTTTAAAAGGGTGTTGCAAGGTAGTATGTTATGGAATATGAAGTGTGAAATTTGTGGAAGAGATATTTAGAAGGGGGAAAGGTGTACATGAAAAGGCTTAAAGATGAAGAGGGGTTAGTGGGTAGTGGTTAGTGGAGAGAAGTGGTTAGGTGGTTAAAATGATATGTGAGGGTTGGTGACTGATAAATAAATAGGTGTATTGGAGAGGTTTGGATATATGTAAGGAAGATGTAAGGGGTTTGGTTTTCAAATTTGGTTAGGTTCAAATAAGTTGAGAAAGGTAAGTGTAGGGTGGTATTTAAGTTATTATTAAAAACTAAGTAGTCATTGCTAACATGATTGTTATATAGGCACATGAGTGGATTTAGTGAGGGATTGAGTACCTCATATTTTTTTTAAGGTTTGAGATATGATGACCACAAAGGAGTAGAGACATATGGAGACAATTAGACAAGGTGAGATGATTCACTACTGACACTTTCCATGAGATACGAGTATGATTATAGAACTCATCAAGTGATGGGACCTGACCACAAACATAGTTTTGCTACTAATGAGGGAGATGATGATTACTATAGAGGATATTTAGTGTATTATAGTGTTACCCATTCAAGGGGAGCCAATCTACCATACAGATAGTAAGGACATTGATTATCATATGGATTTGATTTATGGGGTAGATCGAGTACATTCTTAGTTTCACTCAGGTGGATTCAGCTATAGACCCTTATACCAAAGGGATCTTATAGATAAATGCTTGATTATGATGATGATGGTTGTATCATACTTTATGGTATATGATTTGAGCAGTCGTTGCTTCCCATGCCTATTATTAAGGGTGTTGGTAGAGATGCTTCTAAGGAGGACTATGTTTAGATGGGCCCTAGTGCTATTAGTAGATATCTATAGAGAGCTTTGGGCCTTTAAAGCATGAGGGTGATATGGGATCAACATTGGATTCATGCTCCATTATTGGTCATACAATCACATATAGGTGTTGGGGCTAGTGGGGACACCCTAAGATGGATTTAACTAGGAGCCCTTTCTAGTTAGTTTTACTAGATGGAGAGGTGACTATGCATTGATAGGTGTTGGTGGTGGTAGATGAGATATTTATTGGTTTAGAGATGCCTTGGAGGGGTTTGTGGCAATTTATATTGTATGGAGGCCATACGTAGGTTAGATTAGGTGTCTAGGGTTCAACTACCATACATTATCCCTATAGAGTTTTGGGCTAGATTTATGGGAGACATGATGGGGAGATAGCCCTTATCCCATTTGATTGAGTCTAGAGATAGTTTGGAGTTGGTCAAGGGATCCCACCAAATGTCCCTAGATATAAGAAGGAGGATGCTGAGTTCTAAGTTCCTATTCCTAGATCGATAGCTATAAGATGTCATTTTTTATTATGAAGAGATACCAACTAGAGCCACCATCAATGATATAGGGGTTGTAAATGGTTACATGGTGTGGTACTAGGCTAGATATATAGTAATTGATTTTGGATATAGTGATGATGGTCAGTAGCCTATGGATGTGGATCCCATTGGGGCACCAATATAAGATGGACATGTGGTAGTGGCACTAGTATTGTCATAGGCCCAAATTTCCATTTTATAGGTATAGGTTGCCATTTTATAGGGTCAAATTTCCACGTTGATAGGATAACAAGATCAAACAAGGATCTCTCTTGTGTTAGTGAGTCAGAAGAGATATTCAGTGAGATAAAAGGTAGGAGTGGCCATAGAGATAGTAAGAAGACCACCTGATATAGTTCTAAGGACATGGTACTTAGCCACCTTAAGGAGAGGATATACTATGAGGTGATAGTGCTATCATAGTTGTCATTGGAAATGAGATATGGAGAGTATAGGGGCAGCTTGGTAGGAGGTCCTTCGATAGCTACTATAGTATAGTGGGCCTCAATAAATCCAATGGATGGTTTTGATTATTATCATATATAGATGTTATTTATTATATTATTATGGATATGTGATTGATGATATTGTGGATGATGTATATATGATCATTTATAAATAAAATGATGGCATATTTTATAGATGCAACATGATTTTTAATCAGTAGATATGATGTGACTCATGGATAATATTTATGGTAAATGGTAGATGACATGGTTTATGTTATTTGTTGATATGATGTGTGAATATGGTTATGAATGTGGTTTATTTATGGTTCATTAGTTTTAAAGTTTAGAAATGTGAATGGTGTATTTTTTGGTAGGATGCTCATGTCTCATGCTTTATAAGGTGATATGGGGATGCATAGTTTTAGGCATATGATGACATGCTAATGGAGAATATGGTTTGTCTTGTGTGTTTGGATAGATATTAGAATATTCTTGTGATTTTCAATTTAATAAACTGATAATGTTTGATGATTATATTGTGGATGATGTGGTTATTCATTATCATGATCATGGATAAGATGGTTTGGATTGTGGGTTTTTATGATATGGTTTATGATATGATTAATGTTTGAGCTCATAGTTTGAAATGTATATGGATGATGTTATAAATTTTTGGATATGGTATATGACATAGGGATATAATGAAAACACATAAAGTAGGTAAAATACTAATTGTGGGAAAAGCTAAAAGAACTATGAGACACATGTCTTCATGAACTAATAATAATAAGACAAGAAATGTATGATGATATCATTAAAAAAGGCTTGAAAAAACTAAATTCAGATTAGATTAATGAAAATGAGACTTTTCAATGCTTTGCATGAGCATGCTTTGATTAAAAAAGAAGGTATTGGGATCAATCTGTGTCAAGTAAGCTCATAGTCCCTTTATCTTAGAGAATTGAAGAAGGGAAAGTAGGTGATAGGTAGATGGTTGAATAATAAATGGGTAATATGGGAACCTAGTATTAGGTAGCTTGCCCCTTTTCTAGGTGACCAAATAACCCTAATATATAAGTCCATTCCTTAATATAATGTGTTGATTGATCGATGCACTAAGTCTACTAATTCCATATGTAAAATCTGATTGTGGCTTGCTTGATTTTATTTTGGCATAGGGTTATTTTTTAATTTTATGGTGTTGATATAATTGGTGCAGCTAATCAATACAAGAAACTTAAAATGACTGCTTTCACAAACTTTAATCTAGCCTTCCTATAAGGGAGTGGTCTAAAGTTGGATTTGTTTGTTTTGTAGCTATCCTTCAAGGGAACAGTCTATATTTTTAAGAAATTGAGTTTTGTGTAGACATCCTTCAAGGGAGTGGTTTGTAATGCTAGATATATAGACCCAAATAATAGTTTGGTATCCTAATTTGATTTTTAATGCTTGGTTTTAGACATGGACTAGTATATTTAAGATTAAATCTCAACGTTTATAGGGGTAAGACTTTTATCACAAAAGGTCAATGATGGTATATGTGGGAAAGTGGTTTGAAAGACAACTGATCATGGGATTCCATTTGAATAGAGATGAAAAGTATCCATGAGAACCATGTAATGGGTAGTGTTATGGTATCCATGATTAGGATTAGGCTATAATTGTGACAAATAATCACATGGTTCTATGTTTCAATCAAATGTAATTAATAGGAATAAGATGAAAGTAAAAGGGGAGTGAAAACACCATAAACCAAAGGATGAGCTTAAGTTGGACACAAAGGTGAGTTTAATTCTTATTTTAACAATTAAAAAGACATAGATACAAAGCATTGAGAGTCTCAGGTTCTAGATTACCTTCAAGAGAAGATAAATGATAAGATCTTGATCCATACTTATGGGTTATGATGTAGGGTCAAAGCTAATTGAAAGAAAACTTGCCTTTTTTTCTTTTATCCATATTAGTTACATGTTAGTTTTCCTTAAGGATGAGGTCTTCAATATTGAATTCTCACTTTCTTAGATGTTTTTTTTAAGCATGCTTAATTTGTTATTGATAAAAATGAATATGATTAAGGTATCTAAGGTGATTTTAGTCAAGGAGATCAAGATGTGTGAACTGTTATTGACAATAATGTCTTTTGGAAATGATGTTGTGTAATGAGATGCAAAGAGAAGGAATCTAGACTTCAAGAGGCAAGACTACCTCTGATTTAAAGATGAAAGAGAAAGGGGTATCACATATAGACATTAGAATACTAGTTTGATAGGCCCATAAATTGAAGGGAATATGTAAATGCTAATCCCAACCTAAAACACTTATTACTTTAGTCAACATTTTGTTGAGGATTTTGTTAGAGGCTTCTACTTGTCCATTTTTTTATGAATGATAAGGTAAGGGAAAGTTTAATTTGATTCCAAAATCATCTTAAATATCTAGGACTTTCTTGTTTTTAAAATAATTAGCATTATTAGTAAATATCTTATGGGGAACACCAAAGTGGTAGATGATATGGTGGGTGATAAAGTTGATAATATTTTCAGCTTTTATAGAGATAGAAGGAATGGATTCCACCCACTTGGTGAAATATTTAGTTGTGGTAATGGTGGATTGGTGTCATTATGAATAATGAGGATTGATTTCCATAATAAGATTGAGACCCCATTATGAAATGGCCAATACTCCTTGGACACATGAAGGCCATGGGTAGGTGTGTGATGTAAATTAGTGTGTTATTGGCATTTAAAACACTTGTTTACATAATCACAACAATATTTATTAAGGGTGGACCAATAATAACCAAGGTTAAGGATACATTTAATGATGAGTAGGCTAGTAAAATTCCCCCCATAGATTCCATCATGTGTCTCTTTGATAGCATGGGAAGCCTCATGACTGTGAAGACAATGAAGGAGACCATCAAAACCACATTTGTAAATTATTCCTCCTAATATGGTTTAATGACAGATACTCTAAACAAAATATCTTTAGGCATTCTTTGAAAGGTTGGGAGGAATGATGCTAAGGTTAAGATAGTTAAAATGTTGATCTTACCAAATTTTGGAAGAAGATGCTTCCTTACTATGAATGGTAGGAATGGTATAACCAATATATGAGGGTGTGATAAATTGATTGATGGTCAAAAATAATTGATATCTAGTAGATTATTGAGATGGGATTTGAGAAGGGAAGCCATTATGTTTATGAATATGTTAGTAGAGTATGGAAATAATTGGATAAGGTAATGTTGAATGATGCTAAGAGTACATCTATGATTTTATTTTTTTTATATAGGACATCATTCTTACATTGATAAGATCCATTGACCTAGTTGATAACAAGCAGGAATCACAAAAGATACTGATTATTTTGACTCCCAAATCTAGATCAATTTAGAGACCTATGGCCAGTGATTCATACTAAACCACATTATTGGTACATCCAAAGTCAAGTTTAAAGGAAAATGGAAGAGGTTCAAATTTAAGGGGAATGAAAATAAATCTAGTACCCCCACCATGTTAGCATTTAGATCCATCAAAAAATAGGGTCATTTGGCAGGTGGGTTCTTCCTAAGAAAGACTTGTAATAGACTCATCAAGAAATGCAAGAGGAAATAATTGATTATTGGGTAGAGGGGATTTAGAAAATTTATTGGTGATTACTTGACCTTTAATTGACTTTTGTAGAATGAACTCAAGATCAAATTTAGCTAGGAGCAAGATCCACTTATCCATATGCTAGTTTTGGTATAGTTTAGAGTGCATGTATTTGAGCAAGTCAGTGTTAGTGATGACATAGGTTTTATGATTAAGAAGGTAATGATGAAGTTTGGAAGCCACAAAGACTAAGGGGAGTCAAAGTTTCTTAGGATTGGTATACCAAGTCCCATAATCTATAAGTGTGTGGCTAATATAGTATATGGGTTGTTATTTGTTCTATTCATTATGATGAATAAATATTGCTCCTAAGGAATGGTCTATTGTAGATATATAAAGGTAGAAAGGATTGTCTTATTTAGGAGGAATAATGATATGTGGGAAGATAAGGTACCTTTTTATTAATTCAAAGGCTTGTTGATAGTCCTTTTTCCATTTATAGGAGGTGTCTTTTTTTAGGAGATGGTGAAAGGGTTGACATCTATCTGATAGCTAGGAGATGAAGCGAAAAATAAATTAGAACTTCCCCTATAGGCTATAGAGTTGCTTAAGATTAGTAGGAGGAGTCATCTCCAATATTTATCTAACTTTGATGGGGTATATTTCTATTTTATGAAGAGAAATAATAAATTCAAAAAGCTTTCTAGATAAGACCCCAAAAATGCATTTCTTGGGATTAAACCTAACATGATAATGGATTAGTTGATGGAAGATGATTATGAGAATGGATAGGTGATATTTATGGTGTTTTAATTTCCCAAGGATATCATCCACATATTTTTATATAATTTTATGGATGAGATGATGAAAAATGTAGGTCATGACATGGTGATAGGTTAACCTAGCATTTTTCTGACTAAAAGGCATGACCTTGTAGCAAAAGGTTACCCATGAGGTGATAAAGGAAGTTTTATATTTATCTTTGTGGGAAATCAAGTTATAATTATATATTGATAAACCATCTAAAAATTTGGTTAATGTTGGGTAAAGGGAAATCATCGTTTGGGAAAATAAGGTTAAGGTCATGAAAGTTGATGTAAAGGTAAAGTCCCCCTATGGGTTTGGTAATGGGAATTATGTTAGAACCCCATTTTAGATAATTAATGGGTTTTATGAATTTAATGGATAAGAGATGCTAAAGTTATTATTTGAAAATAAGGGTGATGTAAGGATGTATCCTACAAAGCTTTTGTCACACTAGCTTAACCTTAGGATGGGTGATAATGTTGTGAAGGGAAATAAAAGGGTTAATTTTGAGCATTTACTAATAGGACCAAGTGAAGGATATGCTATGATCGTGAAGGATAGAAGGGTAATACTTTTTCTCTATGGAATTTAAGGATTGGCCAATTTTGATGATATAAGGGGTATCTCAAGTACCCAAGTTGACATTGATACTGGATTCATTCAACATAGTTTAGTTTTTAGGAGGAAGGGATTTATGAATAGAAAAATCCTCACACTAAGGTACATGAGAATGAAATAATAATATTTATTTTGGATGGTGTTGATGGTAAGATAATACCTATCTATCATTTTAGGATGGATGAGAGGAAGGGTTTTAGTTTGGCCACCCTTTTGATAGGTCAGAGGGCCCAAATTAATGGTATTAATAAAAAGAAGTTAGATGGTATGATATCAGAGTCTTTAGATGTTGAGGGACATGGGGTTGGTGAATATGGGACATCCTCATCATTGATGGTGGTGATGGGTTTTGGTGAGGTGGGTTCTTCTAGTGGTACAAACCTAAACAAAATAACTCATGAGGTTTTTGAGTATTGATTATGGGTAACTTGTGAGGTCCTTATTCATAAAGGTTGAGACTAAACCCCTTCAAAGCACACCTATAAAGGTAATATTTGACAAAGGATGGTTTATTAAGATAAAATAATTCATAGCTGAATGGTCAGATATGAGGATGGTAGTAGAAGCAAGAAGTGGATGGTTAAATCCCCTATAGATGAAATTTGTTTGATTATTGGGGAGCCCAAAAGGCATATAGTGTGGATGTTAGGATCATAAGAAGGGTCACATTTAAGGTTCCCATAATCTTGGGGAATAGGGGAAGCATCCAAGTCTAAAATATGATACTCCCTTAGTTAGAGATGTTGGAACATAGATTTAAAGGGGTCCTTTATAGGAATCTAAGAAAAAGGGATTAATGAGATAGTGAAAGCATCATCATAATTATGGGTGGGAGTGATATGGTTTTTGTTTGGTGGTAAGTTAGTGTTATTATTCATTGATGGTGAGGTGGATGAGGGAGGAATAAGAACATCATTAGGCAAATATGTCATATTATAATAGGTGAAAGGATGAGGGTTAGCTTTGATGGTAACAACTTATCCATCATGCTCAAATTTAACACATCAATGCAAGGTAGAAGGGACATAACTCATGGCATAGAGCCAAGGGGATTTGAGTAAAACATTATATTGTAACTCATCCTCTATAATGTAAAATAGTGTAATATTGGGATGGGGTCCCAAGCTGATATGAAAAACAATTATCCCCAAGGTTGTGGCCATAGTATCATTAAAGGAGTGAATAACCACTACACTTTCTGACATGATGTTCTTGGGTAGATACAATTGGTCATAAGCATGTTAGGAGATAATATTGATGATATCTCCTCCATCAATCATCACCTTTTTAATGTAGGTGTGATTTATGTACATGGTGATAAAGAGGGGAGGATAAGAATCCTTCAGATGAACATGAGGTATTTTAGAATCCTAAAAGGTGATGAGGGTCAAAAGTTAGAGGGCTCCAACCAATGATGTAAGAGGTTGTAGATCATCTCTTTAAATCTCTCTATATTGTAGAGCCTTTATCAGTGCCTAATGATGGTGGTATGAGGTGTTGATCAATTCATAAAGGCTCATTTTCATTGGTGTTTGGTGAAGTTGATTTAACATGATACGCTAGATGGATTCAAATGGGTTGAAGGGAGAAGGTCCCAAAATGGATACTTTAGGCTTTGGTGGTGGCATTGGTGAAGTTGTAGGTGTTTAGGGTTGGTTAGAAAGTTGAAGGGTATGTCTAAGGAATAAATACTTTGAATTTTCCCTTATCCTTCTATTAGGTTTATGAGTGAGTAACCATATCAATAGTGTAGATGGGGAGATTTTCTAGGTTTGGTGGTTGCTTCAGTTCCTCCTCCTCACTCTTAGATGAGAGTGGGGTAGTAGTCAAAGGTTGGGTAGGTTGGTTTTATAGTAGGATTGATAATGGAGGTAAAATACATTTGTCTAATAATAGATCATCCTCATCATATAGGCTATGAACAAGTGCTTGGAGAGATTTTTAGTTATCCATGTCATGTTTTGGTGCCCTATGATATGTATAGATCAAGTTATCATTGAACTAGGAGGGTTAGATATTGGAAGGGTAGAAGGTTTGATATGTGGTAAGCTAATGGAAGAAGTTTGCAATAACCTTTATAAGATGGTTAAATAAGATTAATTCAAAGGTGTTGGAGGTGATGAGTTTATAGTTTTAAGGATGAGATCCTTCTTATAAGAATTTTTCACCTTATAAGTTGTAGGTGGTGGAATGGTTTTGGTCAAAGGTTGGGATTTCTTAGTTATGGTTGGATTTAGGGTAAATGAGTTGGGATTGAAATATTTAGATGATGAGGGGTTGGATATATGTGGGAAAGTATAGTTAGATAAGTTATTTAAAAATGAAGGAGAACTATATGATTTAGTAGGTTTAGGTAAAGAAAAAGGGGATAACTTACTAGAGGAAGAAGAGGTAATTAGGATGGTAGAGTGATGGGGTCCTCAAATATAAGTTAAGTGGGAAGGAGTTGGTATGGATCTAGTTTGAGGTTGAGGTTTGGGTAACTATATATTTCTATTTGGTTTGTTTGGGGTTTTCTTTGGTGGACTAGATGGAGTTAATTATAACTTCAAAGATAGGTGAATTCAACTAGGTGTAGGAAAAATTCTTAAGTTCTTGAATGGTTTGGTAAGAGAGGCATGATGTGATTTGGTAATGTTAGTGGGAGGCTATTGGGATGGTTTACTTATGATTTTTGGTGAATAGGTTTTTTATTGGGAGGTAATAATGATTTTAAGGGTGGATTCAAGGTAAGTGGATGATTTAGATTTGTTTTGGTAAGGAAGCCCAAGACAATGCCAAAAGGTGGCTCTATCAAAGCTGGGTTGAGAAGTGAAATATAGACTTTGGATGAGTCTAGAGAAGGGCTTATGTATGGGATTGGTTCCTTGGTCATTAGTTTCAAAAATTAAGCCCATAGGTGGAGAAGAGGGAATGGCTCCTTCATCCTTATTTTTATGGGATGTTCAAAAATTGGTGGTTGGGTAAATGAGGTAACCTTCTCTTGTGGGATGGTTTCTAGAGAGGGAATGGATGGTTCTATGATTAGGGAGGTAGGTGTAGTGTCCTAGAGTGAAGAAATAGACAAGGTTTCTTCATTTGTTTCGGTGTCTAAAGGAATGGAGGGAGTAACTAATACTTCAATGGGTGGAGTGGAAGAAGAATAAATGGTTAACGCAAAGGTTACCTCCTTTGGTGTTTCCATCAAAGGAGAGGTGGATGAATATAAATCCTCATTAGGTGAAGAGAGAGGGATGGTTGATACCTTCATTTTAGTATCCAAATGAATGTAAGGTGGGTCCACTACTTCCATAAGTGAAATGGAGGAAGGAGTGGTTGAGGTAATGTTCTCCTCAACAATGGGTATTTAACAATGATTGTATGTGCCTCATGTGAGTGAGATGATTATATTTTATTGTCATGGTGATGGGTAGAAGGAGCATAATTGGGAAAAGGTTGGGAATATGTCAAAGGACTAATTAGGAGGTACATTAGGATTATCAAATGTAAGTTCTCCACTATCAATAAAGCTTTGGACAAGACCTTTAAAGGTGTCACATCTATTAATGTCATGTCTAATAACTTGATGAAAGGCACAATGGTCATTATCATTAAACCATCTAGGCATAGGGTGAGAAGCATCAAATTGTTGGGGTGGTTTAATAGGTGGAAGTTGAATGAGGTTGGCTTTGATAAATTTATCTAAAACTGAAGCGTACGACTCCCCTATGAGAGTGTATTATTTTAGATGAGCTCAATTTTAGTTTCAATTTTATTGGTAGGAAGGGTTGGAAGAATTGGTTTGATTGGGTTGGTTGATAATTGGTGGTGGAGTAGTCTTTAGGACAACTAAGTTTGTATATTATTTTTCTTTAGTATTGTGATTTTTGGATTGGTTATTAGTTTTGGAGGGAGGATCATTGGATTTAAATCTAGAATTCCTATTTCATAGTTTCAATTTCCCTTCATCAATGGATCAATTTTTAAGTTTACGTGCCATGGTGAATGCCTCATCAAAATTTCAAAAAGTTTGAACTTGAAGAGTGAGAGAAATATGTTTGGCACAACCCTAAGAGAAGATCTCAATCAGCTTAGGTTTGGGTAGGGAGAAAGAAATCTAGTTGATGAGACCTCTCCATCTTGCTATGAAATTGGCAATTGATTCATCATAAAATTACCTAATAGAATAGAGGATGGTAACATAAACCTTTTTAGATATATTTAATAATAAATTATCTAAATATATTTTGTCAAGTTGGGAGAATGAAAATATGGAGTGATTAGTGAGGGAACTATACCAGTAAAGGGTTAGTCTTGTTAAATACATGGGGAAGGTATGAAGGACGAGATCATCATCATACATGATCAAATAACAAGAGTGATGAAATTCTCTCAAATGTTTCTCGGGATCCTCCTTACATTGGAATTTAGAAAACTAAGGTAATTCCCATTAAGGAGGATAAGAATGGATAGGAATAGATGAATCAATGGTCTCATTATAGATTTGATCATAGGATAAAAGGTTATGAGACTTGGAGATAGCTGATTCTAGGTTGGTCATTTTGTTCATTAACATCTAGACCAAATCTATTTATGGTTGGGAAGCTACATAATTAGGTGGTAATCCTTGTTAGGGTTTGGTGTCAACAATGTGTGGATAAGTGATAGAGGGTGCTAAAGAATCCATATATTGGTAAGTGATCATAAGAGGTTGGAATGGTGCCACATAAGGGTTGATTAACATAAATGGTTTGGTGGAAGGTGTTATGTACCCTTGTGAGTTACACACATATGGGTAATATGTCATGGGTACTTGTTATGGGGATGATAGGGGTTAGTTTAGAGGTATTTTTGGGTTAGTGGATGGTGGTATGGATGTAGATTGTGTTGGGGGTATGAATGTGTTATTTGGTTGTTGATGGGTGGTAATTCTATTGTTAATAAGTGGGAGGGTCTGAGGTATGGAAAGTACCAAACTTTAAAATGGGATAGAAGTTGGTGGGTTGGTTAAAATAAGGGGAATAGAATAAATATGGGTAGAGGATACCCCATGATGGAGGTAGTATAGCTGACAAGAGGTAAGGTTGATCCAATGTTGGAGGAGTTGGTTGGGGTAGTAGGTGTTTGATTATTGGCTAGGATGTTACATAGAGTTTAGGAAGTGGTAGTAGGTGGGATATTAGATGAAAAAGAGGCTTAGGTGATCATATATTGGGTTGAGGTGATACTCACATAAATATGGGGAGGTGTACCATAGGGAGGATCCATAAGAGGAAACAAATCAAAAGGGGTATGGGTAGATAAGGTGTTTAGGTAATGCGAAAGAGAAATGAGGTTGTTATTGAGGAAGGTGGAAAAATCTGGATCACCCTCAAAAATGATTTGAGGCCTACTAGGAGGGAAATAAAAATGGAGAGAACTCTTAGCATTAGACGTATACTCCATGGAGGAAGAAAAAGAAGGTCGTTGTTAGTTTTTTTGATTTCTCAACTACTGTCTAGTAAAGACCATGAGAGGAAATAGATAATTAAATGATGAAAATCACACCTCAAACAAAGAACAAGAAAAATAAAATAACTCAAGGAAATAAAACATATATTAAAATTCATTTAATAACATAAGATTATTTTTAAATCACTTTTGGCTTATGCCTTAGAAAGTGTGAAGAGGAAATTTTGTTTGTAGAGAATGTACTGAAGAGGAGATCTAAAGTTTGTTTTAGGTTATGTTTAGGTGCTCAATAGAGAAATTTATATTGATATTTAGTATGTGGCTTGTTATTTGGGCCTACCCCCTCACTTCACACACTTTAGTGATAAGGGTGTCAAGTGCTTAGCCAAAATATACTAAATCTCAGAGTTTATACTCAACCAAAGATTTGAGTTGGTTCACCCCTTGGTAATGACCTCCAAATAAGATTCCTCGGAAGGGGTAACATTTATCATTAGGTGATGAAATCCTAGTTAGTCCTTGTCTCAAGTATGTTTTGATGTGTTGATTGGTTATCTTGTTTGGATAAGTGTGTGATAATAAGAGTGAAAACTATGAATAATTATTTTGCTTTTAAGTTACTAGATGAACTAAGATAAACAAGCAATCAATGTATGCATAAGGTTTATTTTAAGCATAAAAGGAAATTTAATATTTCATTCAATGATCATAAAATAAAGGAATAAAAAATGACCCTAGGTCCCATCAAGAGTTCCAAAATGTTTTAGTTAATTTCCACTCGTTTCTTAATTTAGAAGCAAGTAATGAAACTAGTAATAGGGTATGTAGAATAATACCTGTAAAGTGCATGTGTGATCTAGATGATGATGGGAAATCCTTTCTAGATTAGAAGGAATAACCTATATATAATAAATACACTATAAAAGTGGGGTTATTAGATATATGGTTGAGTGAACTTCCTAGCATGAGCTAAATCGAAGAAGCATATGCTTGTCAGGAGGCTAGCAATTTATTATTTATAATAACTAATTTGATATAAGTGAAGGAAAAGGAAATTTTCTAATAAATAAATAGAAATTGCATTTATGTAAGATGAGATGAAATCAAATTTCTTGATAAAAAACATTAAATATTAAAACAACGGTTCAATACTCATACTAAGATAGTTGTGGTCACGTTAAAAAAAATAGAAAGGTATTTGTGAATAGGTAGGAACATAGATAATAGGGTTTTTTTAAGGTCAAGGGGGTGAAAATAACTTGATATTATTTCCTACCATAGTGACTTCTAGTGGTTGGGTAACCATCAATGGTTGAGATGACCATCAGTGGTTGAGCTAACCATCAACGCTTACCTGTGTGATTCTAGAAATGATCAAAAAAAAGATTGTAGATTGGGTAATTTGGTAAAATAGAGATTTGTTAAGGATCAAGGGAATGGAAAATAAGACACTGATGGGCCTGATAGGGTAAGGAGGTTATAAATAGAATATAAATCAATGAAAATAGGAAAGAGATACCTACAACTTGTTGGGGGAAGGCTAAAGCAATTTGGCTAGTGACAATACTTTGGACTTTAAAAGTGATATTGATAGAGGTTCAGGTCTCTATTGATAATGCTTGGTTACTATAGGGATGTAGATAACTAGATGCAATATAACTTGGACATGGATTTCTATTGTTTTGGATCTAGATATTCTCTTGCTTTTCTCCTTTTATATGATGAAGTTACTAAATGTGCAGGAGGAATTTGTTAAATGGATAGAGGAAAAATTTGTTAATTATAATGCTTTAAAGTTGGTTTGCATAACAAAAAAAAAGTTTTTAAATGTGGCATGATTAATTAATTTAGTCAATTTTAATGATTTAAAGCTTTAAGTAGGCTTAGAGGCATGACTATCGATGATCAGGCTAACCATCAAAGGTTAGGCTAACCATTGGTGATTGAGGTCTAGAGTAAAATTGGTTAAAAATGGGTTATTTAAAAAGTTAAGTTAGTAAATTAATAAATAGGCTAAGTCAACAAGGTGGTTAAATACTCTCAGATTTAGGAAAGGGTTTCAAGTTCTTTGATATCTAAAACTATGTAGTTTTTGAGTGTCTACACATAAACTAGATGAATACAAAGATATCTTGAAGTCACCTAAATAAGTTCCTACATACTGTACACTAAACAATACTATTGATTTTATCCCTTAAAAACCTCTTCCTAAAAACTCTTTATACAACATATAATTTTTAGAGAATGAGTAGATCAAGTGTTAGATCCATGAAATCATGGATAATGGAGACATCATGCCCAAATAATTTCCTTACAGAAGCCTAATTCTGTTTGTGCCAAAGTTGTGAATAAATTAAAAAATCTTAACTAGACTAAAATGAAGAACTATTATCCTCATTCAAATACTAATGAATTTGTATACCATGTCCATGGTGTATAAATATTTTCCAAAATTGATCTTAAGTTTGGGTATCATCATATTCATGTTAAACCTCTAGACATTTGGAATATTGTCTTAAAAACAAAAGAAGGATTGATTGATTGGTTGGTTATGCTGTTAGGTTAACTCATGTAATTAATTCATTAATTTTAAGATGTTGAATTAAATCCTCAATCCCTTTACTTATGCCATTTTTTAATCTACCTTGATGACATCTTAATCTATAGAAAACATGGGACGAACATCTACAACATTCTAAACTAGTGTTTCACATTTTGCAAAAACATATTTTTATGATAACATGAATAAATGTTCATTTTTCATGCAAGAGATAAAATATTTGGGTAATATTAAACACACAAGGAGTGCATGTGTGATCTTGAAAAGGATTCAAGTCATACAGGAATGGGAAACACTAAATATATTTACATGTGATTCAAATAATCTTAGAATTAGAAAATTATATAAGAGATTTGTGTTTAATTTTTATATTTCAAACCAAACTACCAAGGGTGGAAATAAATAAATATTAATATAGTTAGCTACATGACAAATATAATTTTATGAACTAAAATTAACTCTATTTTGTGTTATTACTTATGTTACTTGATCTTAAATTTGGAATATCATCCAATTAATTTAGTAAAAAAATTGACTATCATAAATGGTTATTAACAACACAATACCTAGAAAAGAATTAATTTATATTATAATGCATTAAATAAAATATAATTGGAATGAAATATATATTTAAATTATATACTTACGTTAGATGATGACTGAGTGATTAGGGATGGTGAGGGTCAATGATGGAGTGATGAGGGATGGTGAGGCTCAATGAGGGTGTGATTAGTGTTGATGAAGGATTAAGAAAGATTGATTAGGTATGATAATATATGGTGATAATAAATGAATAAGTAATTATGAATTATAATCCTAAGTTATTATAGATGATGATTAAAGACAATTAAGGTTAATGAGGGAGTGATTAGGAATGAGGAGGGATGAGGAGGGATTGAATACGAATGAGAAAGCAATTAAAGATGATGATGGATGAGGAAGGAGTTATTATGGATGATGAAATATGAGGAGAGAGTGATTAATTATGATGAAGGATAGTGAGGATAAATACATGAGTGATTATAGATGATAAGGGAGTGATTAGAGATGACTAGGGATAATGAGGGTCAATAAGGGAGTGATTATGGATAATGAGGAATGATGAGAGAGTGAATAGAGGTAATGAGGGATGAGTAAGAAGTGATCAAGGATGAGGTAGGGATGATTAATAAGTTAAATTAACACAAAGTGGTAATTTTATGTGTGTAGGTCATCAATGTGACATACACTACCCTAATCACACCAATTTGGATCAAGTTCAAACTGAGTAATTTTCAAACTTCAATTTTGATAAAACTAGGACTCTTATAAATTCTAGGAATCAATTTGAGAGACACAAAAACCTAAAAAATGACTATATGTTTACCAAAACTGGATATCAATTACAAAATTTATGTACTAAAATCCACAAATTTAATACCTAGACCCTAAAAATACCTATGCATTAACCAGATTAGATTTTTAAAAACTATTTTGCACGTCATAAGGATTAAAGTTGTGAGACCAACTCTATTAGATGTTTAATGAACCTAATTTATTATATTTACTAAAATAAATTTAAAATATAATAAAATAAATGTAACTTCTTATACTTGCCATTTAGAGTAGTAAATATAAGCTTTTGGCAAAAGTTGCCTTCATGTGCAACTCCCAATTAATTTTATGTGAAAAATAATAGGAATGAGATCAAATTATCAATAAATTTATTGTGTTATCAATAAATTTTTCATGTTATTAATTAATACAATCATGTTACCTATTAACCAACATTCACTCCATATACATGTTTGTTGCTTTAATATGCAAAACATAAGTAATATGATCACATTATTATTTTTACAATAACACGATTGTATTATCTATTAAAAAAATGACATTATACATTAATGAAATTGTGATATTTTAATTTTGTTTCAATTCCCATGCCTTTTGGCTTGGGAATGGCTTGGATTTCTGAGCCAAAGGCTTGGACTATCAATGTATAGGTGTGTTTTGAGAGTAATGATAAAAAAACAACAAAATTATACTTTTATTGCCAAATGCATTAATAATTTTAATGTGAAAATTCACAAATTAATACTATCATGATGATCATGCTCTCCTCTTTCAAAAAATATGATTTTTATAAATTTTGGACTAATTTAAGGTTTCAAGCTATGTTGATTTCTAATTATACCTTTTTAAGGCCACTAAATGTTGTAAACATAAATACCTACTATACATGTTTATGTAATTTGTATTTAATTTATCAAAGTGAAAAAAAAAATTATATGATCACAAACTAGGCCTAATTCTACACACATTAAAAAAATTGATTTTCATTTTTTGAGGTAGTTAGGTGTGTCACACAGATGGCTATCCAGTTTTTGTCATTTTTTAGGATCTATTTACTTACAATATTCATAAAAAAAGTATCCATTAAATAATTTTAAAAAATAATAGATCACAAACTATAATATCTTATCTAAATTTTCCCTAAAGGGTTTCAAATAAAATTAAACTCTGTTAAAAAAATGGTGTACCGCATGGCCATCTATCTACTATGATTTTTGAAAAAATAAGAGTTCATATTAAAATTTTAAATGTTTGACCTAGTTGTACTTAGCCATTTTTTTTTAAAAATAGTGTTTTATAAATTAGACTTGAAATACTACATTTTATGTTCTTACATTATCTTCAAATTTGAAGATTATATATCTCAAATTATCTATAGAAGTTTAGATTTCTAAAATTTTAGTAAAATCATGTCCACAGGTAGGCTACTTTTTATCCCCCCAACTTTGTGCACTTACCCTAAATGTATAATACTTAGGTCCTACATTAATTATATTTTCGTATCTACATGGCCCCCTTTATTCTAGTAATGAAATTACTATTTTAAATGAAATAAATGCATACATTGGTGTGTAAAACACACATTATCTTTGCGTGAGCCCAACTTGAATGATTTGTTGGTGACTAACATGTAACCAAAATGATATTACAATATATAATTAGTGTATAAAATTTGAAATTGAAAGAATTTAAAATGATTGAAATATAAATAAAAATAGAATGTTTAGGAATATACCTATGTGTTGATGCAACCATTTTTCCTTTTGTTAATTTGATTTGAAAGGATTCCTCATTATGACTCATTCAATATGATATTAATAAAAATCTGAAATTTCAAGTGCATGTGCACACATACATATATTGGAATACACATTTCCCCAACCTTGATATAAAGGTGAGTTTTAACAATCCAATGAGTTTGTTTCATCTCAATCATGAAACTCAAATATGTGCATAACTTGGTGAGTGTGAGATATTTAATCAACTCACACCATATATCTATTGATCATGAATGATTTAAGCAATTCCAATCTATAAATCAAGTAAATATATAAAATTTAATCAATTCTAACTTATAATCTTGGTAATATTCAACAATTTAATAAAATCAACTTTTTCAAAGGTGAACCAACCACCTTAGTAGATTGGCTTAATAAAATTCCATATTTAGTATAATAAAAGTTAGTAACAGTACTTGAAATCTATAAAATTATTTTATTTTGAAATTTTAGGTTTCATTTACATGGCATATGTACCTCATATATGTCTCATACTTAAACCTAGGTATAATGACAATATCAATGTATAAAATTGTATCAAAAATGCATATCTAAATTATATAACCATGAAATATGGTGAATCTGCATTAGATGAAAGTGTCGAGGATATTTTTTTGTGACATTCACCCATTGAATATAGATAATTTGACAACTATTCTCAAATTTGGAAGACATGTTTACATAACATGCCCCACTATAATATGGAGAATCTAAAAACTAGTGTCAAATGTGGAGAACATGTTTACATAACATGCCCCCACTATAATATAGAGAGTATGAGAATTAGTACAAAATGTGGAGAACATGTTTCCATAATATGCTCTCAGTAAAACTAAAACTAAGAAAGTGTAGAATCCATGCCTCTATGACATGATCCCCCTTTTGAGGTGAGGGGAAGTATAATCTGGTAGTTACCTTATGTAAAATAAATAAGATCTTTTTTACAAGCTATGTATGGATCATGTAACATATAGTGGTATCATTTTTATGTAGATATAAAATTTAGGTATGTAATTATGTGATTGCATCAAATCCTAATATGCATGATGTATATCATGTAAATGTCTAAATAATAATAATATATTTCAAAAATAAATTAAGCACACACACAAGAGAACTTAAAATCAAATCAAAATTAATCGTTCCAAGGTTACCTCATATATGGGTCATGTTCAAATTATTCATAATCTAAGGGACATGACTTATTCAAATGTCCACAAAATATAAATTCACATATTCAAATTTCCACATATGATAAACATTGACATATTCAAATATAAAAATAGGCAAAAATGTCATGGAGGCCATAATAATTGAAGCATATTAAAATGATAAAAATAAGAAATAAAATAGAATAGAATATAAATGAAGGAAAATAATCAAATGACATGAACATATCATAATATTTCCTAAATATATGTGTTTACAAGTAATGTTAGGTACATATCATATCAAGTACACTATCAAATTTATAATCATGGATAGTGGCATGTATAAGTATATAATTTCAAACATGATAATGAAAAGTGATAAGAGAATAATGTAACTTGGTTTTATCATGATTTAATAAGTATATGCCCATAATGTACTTAGGGCATGAGTAGAGATAAATCCCAAAGTTTATATGTGCATATATAATGTACCTAGGTATGCCTATATCACCCTCAAATGAAGAGTGAAACATGCGTATATAGAATAGAATGATATTCTATGTACTAACATTTAATAAATAACAAATGTTTAAGAAATAATACAACTAGGAACATGTTTAATATTTTTGGTATTTTTGAATTTATTTGAATGTTTTTTGGTATTTTTTTCTTAATTTTTTTTGTATATTTGGAAATGGAAAATTGTAACCAATTATCCCATCTAAGGGATGCTCATATGGAAGTGATATGAACACTATATAAGGTATATCAAACTAGTGGTAGTGCTAAGGAGAATTTATGGGTGTAATATATGGAATTGTATGCTATGTAATTATTTATGTATGTGTCATAAGGCTATGTGGTCTCAAAGATGTATTAGGAGTAAGGGTTTGTGTAACCCATGGTTTTATGCTATATATTGTATCTAAATTATCTATAATAGGGATAATTTTATTTCATCTAAATAACTTAATAATTTGGTTATTAGTAGATGATGATTACATGGAATCTACTATGTATCTTTGATGTAATGGTTTCTCGAGTATGGACCTTCTAGGAAATGGAATTGCCTATTACTTAACCTTTTATAGAGGATTAACCTTACTAGGTTTGATAATTAATTTCATTGGAATTAATTGTTTTTTTTCAAGGGTATGATCCTATTGAATTATAGTAACTATGATTACTCTAGTAGTATGAATGAATTTAATACACCCTTGCACTATGGAAGGTATTGTGTAGATTTTATGCATCCAAGTTCATCCTAATAACATATCTAAGACTCTTGTGTATGGTATAACTGAGAAGGTATTTACCACATATGATGGGATAACTTGTAAAGGTAAGTCAATCTTGATAATAAATTGATGTGAGGTCCCATCAAATGCTCTTACCACTTTGGTTGAAGGGTGAAAATCATCATGCATATATCCAAAATGTGTAAGTAATGTCACAGTGATTTTTTTTTGATATAACCATTATCAATAACATATGATGACTTCATATAATTTTGTTCAATATATGTCACCTTAGCTTGTAAAATTTTAATAGTTTGGACAATATATTGAACATTTTTATCACTAATATTTGAAGTTTGATAATTCACAAAAGTAGTTATACCCATATTTTGAGTTGATATAAGCATTAAAACCAATAATTGGGTTGATGTGCTAATGTTTCCCAAAGAGGATGTAGGAATAGTAGGATTTGTTTCATGAAATAATGATGTGAACACATAACATGTAGCCCCATTAGAAGTTTTAAATGATGATGTGACTAAGGCGAGAGTGATTGGAAAATGAGGATGTCCCATAACTCTAATTTCATGATAAATATATGCACATGGTTATTCATATATACTTTTTTATTTTTTAGGTTATAACATGGTTTTGAGGATGTCATTAAGATATTCAAAGTTTTTATAGATACACTCTTGAAACATAGAAAGATATTTTAATTTATATTGATCTATTTATTCAAGTTCATTTTATGCATTAGGTTCATGTTTTTCATGATCATAATCATCTTCTATGATAACTTCATTAGTATTTTCTTTAATTTCATTATTGTCATTTTCATTATGTATAGGATTTATTACTTCATTAGTTTGATTCATGTTAGGTAGATAATTATGAATCTCCAAGTGCTCGATAGAAACAAAAAATAATCTAGGGATACACCTATGCTTCATATAAATAATAGAGTAAATCTAGAAATACATCAACTAAAACTCTTAGAAGGCTAAATACCCTAGGGTAGGCTAGGTTTTGCATAAAGAGATGGGTTCACAAAAAATTTAACCTAAATTTTAGATAAGGGGATATCTATGGTCAAAGGGTATTATATTAGATTCTAAAAAAGGATGTTGAACTAGCCTAATGAGTAAACCAATTAATATAAACATGGAAAAATACTATTTTGAAGCTATACAATTGAGTTTGCTAAAAATAGTAAAGTAAAACTATTGACAGTTATTGAAATGAACTAGAAATAAATGATACATAGCTGATTTAACATTCTCATGATGGTATAATATAGAACAAGATGGAAGTGGATTAGAATATTATCCTATAATAGTAATTATATTTATGGAATATCCATTCTATGGCCCCATACACTTGTATTGGATATAGATGGTTGTGTTACTGAAGGTGTCTAAATTTAACATATGTGACTTGTATCAAATACTAATTGGATTTAGATGTGACCAATTATATCCTTATATATATTTTTTCACCTTTATTATGATGTCTTTGAATCATGCTCATAGGTTGTCTATCTTTGTCAAATGATCAAACCCCAACTTCCTCACCCTTGGATTGACTGTGGGAAAATAGGTTAGTGGGCTCATGATGTCAAGTTATCCCAATGACCTCTATATCAATGGGTGTTTATTACATATCCAATACTCCAAATATGGAATAATACTTGCGTATTACTTCCCTATGTGTTGTCTTGTGTTTGTACAAAGATGCAATGTGTGGTATGCATAGACATGTAGTGACCTAGCTTTTAACTTTAAAAATATGGCTCATGGTATACTCTTTTAATGATTTAAAGTTGTGTAACTATTGATCCCATGACTAATGTGGAAATAGGGATGAATAGGGTAGTTTTTATCACTTGAATTCTTGATTGATTTCTTTTTGGTATATTACCTTATTATTTGTATGTGATTTCTAGGTGAGGAATGAATGAGGATTGATCTTGTATATATATTGATCCCTTTTGAAAATATTTCATGAAAGCACTTAGGTTGACATTTAGGATACATGTTATTTTCAATTTGGATGAATTTTAGGCATTTAAAAGTTTTTACGAATGGTGGACACTTGTGTTGACATAGGTGTTTGTTTGGGATACAAATGTCTAGGAAGATAAAAAATATGTGTATGTCTAGATCTAGTAGTGAAGGATAATACATAGTTTTATATCTTTTTACATATTGTATAATGCATAGTCATAAAAATAAAAATGTTTGGATTAAGAGAGAATAAATTTAAACACAAAAAGATAGTTAACTCAAAATTTTGGCAAATAAACATGTCTATAATTGAAAGATAAAACCGTGATGGACATTTTCCAAGTGTAAAAGACTTAAGTACTACATAAATCATATTTTAGTATTTATAGTTTTAAACCAACTTACTATCCTAAACACATATTTATACCTTTGGTTCAATCAACCTATACACATGTTAGTAACATCATATTGGGTCAGTATCTCAGGTTTATCTTGACCTAAGATGTAGGTATAGACCCTATCCTATAAAAAACTAATTTTTAAAATAAAAAAAATTCTCACAATTGGTCCAGATTGTTAGTGTGTCAGTGGCATGATAAATTACCCAGTTGGAATTATATATGAATAACTCAATTCCTCACTTGATAGTAAAGTTGGTAATTATCTTAGGGTAGATTTTAGTGTCCCATACATAAATTAACTTGGGTTTTTTTTTCAATCTCTAAGTGTGTCTTTCAAAATTATGGTAAAAGTTAACATATGGTGTTTAGGTGAGAAGGAGAATGGACAAGTGAATCACAACATGGTGTAGAATCCAAACATACATTCAACTATACATAAAACCTATAGATGGACTATGCCTTATTTTTATATTTATCACACCTCTTCACCCTAAATAACATATTTGATAGAAAATGACAACAATGCTATTAAATAGTAGTTATGCTACCATATAACAACAATGTTATCAAATATTAATAATGTTGTCATTTGATAGTGATACTAAATAATAATAATAATAATAATAATAATAATAATAATATTATTATTATTATTATTATTATTATTGTTGTTGTTATTATTATTATTATTATTTGATATCAATGTTACTATTTGATAGTAATGTTAACATTTGACAACAATGTGGCCAAACAAAATCAAATTCATCACTCAATAAAATTGTTGAATATATATATATATATATATATATATATATATATATATGAATGATTAAATGTCAACATTTCTATCATTTGAGAGCATTTACACCATTCATTATCATTATTATTGAGTGATAACATTTTTTTCATTTAAAAATACTACTAACATTTGATATCATTACTATTGTTTGATAACTTTGGTGTCATTGGTAGCATGTTGTCATTTGGAACCATCACTTGACACTTCATCCATTTCCTACTACTAAAATTTTTGATTATGAGTATATGAGTGGATGATTGTTTACATATAATGGAGAGTAAGCTCATATTGACTTTGAATGGAGTGACAGATTATATTTATATACATGAAATTTATTATTTAGAGTAGGCAAGCCAACCTATAAAAATTACCTACATCTAGATAATTTGGGCAAATCCATGTTATTCATCACCCCCTTAAATAGCCAAAAACCAATTATTAAAACTAAAATATTCTTGAATTAAGTAATAATAGCCACTAAAATTTACCTTCAATTATATATAAAAATTTATACACTACTATAAATTGAGAAAATTTCCCTATTATACCAAAACTAAAACTTTTTCATTAGGATTAGTAATAATCCAAGTCTTAATCATACCAAATCCAATTCAAATCAATTATTTTCAAGTATCAAATCCAAATAATTAGTTGCATTCATATAATGAAATAACACAATTGAAAAATCAAATTAAGTGTTAAAAATACATATGATTTGACTTCCCTCTTTATATTATCAAATACATAAGTGTTCAACTCTAAAATGATTTTAGATTAGGGTTATCTAGGGTTAAAGGGGATATAGAAATGAATAAGCATAAGGGTGATAATTAGATTTATAATAGACCAATTATATGTTGAACTCATTTATAACACATGTTGAATTCACTAAAATAATATAGGCTAAAAATAGTAAGTATTATAGATAACTAATTCTGACTAGACTTCAGACTCAATCCTACCAACCATTGAAAATCAAGCCTAGGAATCATTGGGAATTCAGATTTTAGTCATGAATCATTCATAAATGCTTAGAATCATCTTGATTCATCCCTATTTTGTATAATAGCCCATATAAAACAATAATTATTGATATTTTTTGTTCCAAAAACCTCATTACATCTTAAACTCTAAGGGAGATCCACTTTGTTTTTTAGTAAAAAACCCTAAATAATTCAAAAAATCAATTTTCCCTTCACCTTAAGGAATCAAAAAATCTATATACAATTTTCACCTATGTAAATTATTTCATGGGTTTTAGATCCTTCAAATCAATAAAATCCAAAATCATGGAATCTAGAACTCACCATGCACTTTGCACATTATCAAACATGCAAAATGCATGGTAGGCTTCAAATCTCACCATGCACCCAATCTAGTAGAATATGGAAATTGGTGTGTACTTTGCACATTTTCATAATGTGCAATGTGTATGATAGGATCTAAATCCTACAAAACCTTTAATACCCCCTTCCATTGAACCCAAAACCCTAAGTGGACATTCAACATTTAAAAATGTGCAAAGTGCACCATGGTCTTTTGATTATACCAAACACTTACCAATATTTCATATTAGATGTAGAAACTCAAATGTGATTTGTACATTCCAAATGTGTAAACTACCTTGTGGGTTCTACCTCCCACCAAAGCCAATAACCTCATTTGTAGAGAATGAACCTTCTTCAAGTAGTTTCAACCTCCATCGATTCACCAAATACTTCTTGCTTAATTCAAATGTGCAAAGTGTACATTAAGTCCCACTCCCTACCAAGCCTAATTTCCCATAGAGAGTTGACCTACTTCAATCAATTGCAACCTCCACCACCATCCACTTGAGATACATTAATTTTAGGTTTTCTAATTAAAACTAAGTCATTTTTGTCAAGTGTTATCATTTATTAAGTTGTTAATTACACTTTTGATCTCTGATACTAACCTTAACACATAAGAAAGCTTCGATCCACATATTCATAAGTACTATCAAATTCTTACCACACTACATCTCAACCTTCCACATCACCCTCACTTGTTGCATGGTACTTTCCTTATGTTTTTCCACCATTGTCTTTCATTTTAAATATTTTTCCTAGTCAATTTCATTTCTTTCATGTTTTGATCAAGCTTTCCTTTGGGTTATTGGTTAGCTATTTTTTTAAGGGTCATTTTGTGTTAAAATAGTGTGTCTAGAAGGTCTAGGGTAATCTAGTGCTTTCATCTTTGAAAACTTCATCTCCAATATTTTCCTTCCCAAATCATCATCTGAGAAAAGCCCTTGTTTTTCCCTTCAATAATGTTGTATTTGAACCATGGGTTCCTCAACATAATTTTCCCAAGTATATACCATGATTAAAAACAACAAATATTCCTTTCACATATTCCCCCAACATCCCCATAGATATTGGACCTACCTTAAACACTTAAGAATCCCACAAGCCTCTAAGACTTCATGGAGAGTGGACATGCTCCTAACACCTCCCACCTTTTCTAGAGATCTAATGTGCCTCAAGCACCTTTGAGCCCCTAAAATCCCAATGCACCATGGATAGTGGACCTACCTTAAGCACATCCCACTTCCACTAGAAACCTAATAGCCTTCAAACACCACAGATAGTGGACATGCTCTGAGCACTTCCAGGTTTTGGTAGAGAATACAAGCATTCTAGACACCTACATGTTATGCCAACTCTAACAGTTGGTTTCTCAAAATTCTAAACTTTATTTTTCATGCCTCATAAGGAAATAAAGTTCAAATCTAAGGGCCCTCAATTTACTTATTAATTGGATTCTAGTATGGTATAAATAATAGATACTAATTTAAGTCACATTGACCTATGAGACTTTTGGGCTAGGATATGTGTAGATTTAAAAAGTGACTAGATCTAGAGTATCTATGACTTAGTTTACAATAATATTCAACCTTTCCTCTATTTTTTTATATCCCTAAGTTTATCTTCACAATGGACCTACATTATGACCCTGATAGAAGACAAGTCTTCACTGAGAAAGGGGAGAGAAAGTTCTAGATCTTGATCCTAACTTTATCAACACTATATTTGCCATTACTGAGTATGAGAGTTATTTGGATATAAATCCAAAAAAATTGATAAATTTATATGAGGAGAAGAAAGATGGATGTCAAAATATTATCAATAAGTAATGGCTTAAGACTTGTAAGAATTCTTCCACTAGATTTCCCAAGACTATGTATAGATCTAATTTCATTAAAGAGGTGGGAGATATCATTACACTGCTACATAGAGTATCTAGTGATCCTAATGCTAAGTGTTATTAGGATTAGATATACCATTATATTTGTATCATTAGAGATAAGAAATAATAGATACATTAGGCTCAACTAATAAGTTATTCCCTCCCTAACTAGTTGATAGAGGTGTAAATGACCAATAAGTTTTATATGACATCATACATTATCTATATCTTGGCCAAAGGTAGATTGTTCATAGGCCTTAATATAGTGTCTAAATAAATAACTAGAGTCTATAAATACTACCCTAATCACACATTGTAGGCTAGTAGATAGAAATCTAGGAAATTTAATGATGCCTTCATTTATAGCATCGTCATCATGTTTGATCAAGAGCTTGGGAAGAAAAGGTTCTCCTAAGTAGTAAAAGATGAGATTACCAAATGAGGTTTTTTTTCATATAGTTCCCCACCTACTCTTATATCCAAGAAACTAGATTAAATGGTTGTCCTTACACACTTCCTAGGTATGTAAGTGACAAATGGGAATTATTGGAGTTTGTTAGGCAAGTGGTGGATACACATAAGCTCCTTTTAGACATACATAAGGTGGGGATATGTTTACCTATTTATATTACCCATTACACATGCCAATCTCTTTTGAAGTCCAAAATTATTGAGACAAAGATTTTCCAATTAACATTAAGGACCCTAGATTCTAGGCCTTACTTTGAGCCATATGGTAAGGTCACTACTTCACTAGAGCTAGCAACATATGAACATGTGCCATATTATGAGGATTTTTAGGAAGACTATGATGAAGAAGAAATGGTTAGAATGAGGGGAATATTCTAGGATGTCCCTATAATAAATAAAATACTATGATCTAACAACATTCCTTGATGACTTAGTGGATGAAAACTCTAGGGTAGATCTAATTTACCCCACACAGATCATTTCCAAACCTCTACTACTAGTGATGTGGTCAGTACTTGAATCCTTCTCTTTGTTTAATAGGACAACCCATTTTATTAAAATAACTATCAATTAGCTAAGAACAAAGGGTGTGTAAGTCACAAGGGAGACCATAGGGGTTAAGGAGAAGCTATTTAAACTCATAGTAAGAGGTGTCACTCCTTTAGAATAGGGCCTTAGTGGATCAACAAAAGAACCTGATAAAGTAAAGAAGATGAAGAAGAGAAATGCAAGAAAAGGGGAATCAAGTAGATAAGGAGAAGATGTAAAGGAACCAATTGATCTTTCAACTAAATATATACTATTAGTATCATAGGGATCCATAGTTATAGATTTCATATCCCTAACTCTTATTTCCATTTCTTCCCTTTTTCTTACACATATTTTACATGAGGTTTCAACACCTCCAGTAGCTATCTTGATTCCTCTAGTACCTAAATTCTTCATTGCTTCATAAGTTTTAGATCCTCCACCTCTAGTGTTAACCTATCCACCAGTCCCCACTTTATCTACCATTCCACCCACCTTAATAATCCAATCAACACAAATGAGTAAAGTGGATGCTTAGGGTCCCCTTAGAGTGGAAGCTCAAGTTTCCACTCCACTTTACCTTACTCCCACTTTACTTTCGCCATATTATCCACTCCCACTTTCCATTCCATTTACAATTCATTCCATTTAATCACCATTAATTCCCAACACCACCCAATAATACATTGTTATGGAGTCAGTCATCTTGACTATGGTTACATAAGCCACCTCAACCCCTGGGGTAAATATTGTTTCCCCTTTATCTCAACCCATTATTTTCACATAACCAACCCTTAGTGGTCTTACACACCTAATTGTCACATTTATTTCTTTGGCTTCCACCATTCCACTAGTTCTTAAACTCATAACTCTTGTGTCTATTCCATCTTCCACTCCCCCCATTTCCACTATTTCATCTTTACCATAAGTTGAGGTTGGAACAACCTAGACACTTTGTGTAAATATTTAATTACAAACCATTGATGAGAGTGGATATCCATAGGCACCTCTTAAGTGGACACTAGTATCCTCTTCCAAAGAGTTTCCCTTGGTCATAGTATCAGTTAGTGTAGCCACATTAGCTATATAATTCTTTGGTGATAGTATTAGTTTAGTATAAGGTCAACCCCAATTGGTTGGCATAATCAGTGAGTATAAAATGGAAAGTAATGCTTGATCTCAACACTTTAAACTTAGGAATGCCATAAGTCAAGAAAAAATCAAAATCCACTCCCAAGACCCCCTTATGAACATTCACTGATGATAAGGGAGAAATATATGTTGAGATTGTAATTCCCCTGCCAGTCAAATCAAAAGAGGATCTTGTAGTGGCAGATTATTAGGTTTCTCATATACACCTTGGTTTATAGACAATAGAGGGACTTAAGCACAATGTGAAAATAGATATCAAATCTCTCTCCTAGAGAATTGATCATGATAAATCCACCAAATATGAGCTAAAAATAATGGTTGATCAATTGACCGAAGTGCTCAACTAATTCATAAAGCCTAGTGAAACATCATAACAATGGTATGTAGTGCATATAATTAGTATAGATCAAGATACAACTGATTACGTATGAGATATTTATCACATGGGAAGGGATACAAAAGAATGGTTTGAGGAACTAATCATAAAAGGTAACATAAATCTTGCATCTATGATGGAGAATTATAGAGTCATCATGGAGAGAAAATAAATTTTAAAGGAATAGATTAACATCTATGAAGGAGAAATTTAGATCTTAAATATGTATTATCCAGAATTAAGATCCATAAAATCAATTGACATGAATACCCTCATTTAAAGGATGATGACAAGCATGAGGAACTACACAGGGCTACTCAATTTTATATAAGAGTACTAACAGAGTCTATGGAGTGAACCAAGGAGGCTCATGATAACGATATTCAATGTGTTATATGATATTGATGACATGATGAATTTAATGTCATGTCAACCATTAGATGATGCTAAAAATCTCCTTCAATCAGAACAAGTTCAAAATCATTTTAAGGCAATAGTTGAGAAAGAATCTCTGTAAGACATGATCTTTGTCCTAAGTTCCATTCATAGGTTTATCAAGTATGAGAAATCAATTGATCAAATGATAATTGAAATGTATAGAATAAGAACTTTTAGAAGATAAATGTTTGATGTCCAAGAAAATTGTGCAACCTCCAACATTCATTCTTACGAGTTGGATGCAGAGTGAATACAAGAAATATTCAAGGCCTTTGATACATACATAGAGAAGCTACAGGCCAAGAATGACAATAAAGCTGAGGAAATTATACACATTAATTAATTTTACCTCTCTTTCAAATATTTTAAAATATTATTATCATATGTAATTTCATGTTAAAGACATTAAAAATTATAATTGAAAAAGTACAACTTTTTTTATAACTCTTTTGAGAAAGAGAAATACATATTTTTCACAATTTATATTTTTGAATGTGGAAGTTAAGTAAATCACAAGTGCAAATTGCACTTTCCATTTTGATTAAAGTGATTTTTTAAGAAGGTTAAAAGTCGTAAATTGTAAATTGCATGTTTCCTTTTTGGTAAGAAGTGATAAAGAATTAAAAGGTTGTAAATGTCTCACTTTAAGTTTGCATGCTAGGGTTTACATGAAAGGAATCTTGGAATTTATTTCAATGCTATATTTTATTTAGAAAAACCAAGTTCTAAAAATGTAATAATATTTTCAAATATTATTATTATCATGTGTAATTTCGTTTTAAAGACATTACAAATTAAAAAACTGTAAAAGTACAACTTTTTTATAACTCTTTTGAGAAAAAGAAAGACATTTTTTACACTTTATATTTTTGAATGTGGAAGTTCCAAATCGCACTTTCCATTTTGATTAATGTGAATTTTTAAAAAGGTGCAAAGTCATGAATTGTACATTGCACATTTCCTTTTTGGTAACAAGTGATAAAGACTTAGAAATTTGTAAAAGTCTCACTTTAAGTTTACATGTTAGGGTTTACATGAAAGTAATCTTGGGATTTATTTCAATGCTATATTTTATTTAGAAAAACTAAGTTCTATTTTGGGTACTATTTTTTGCATGGAGAACTATTTTTAGTCATTATCAAATAAAGAATCCTTGCATGGAGATCTTCAATTCCAACCATGCCATGATATGCCTAAGATCACACTTGGCTTATGCATGCCATTCTCTAGCCATTATATAAGTCCAAGATTCCATAAATAGAAGAGGTCACCTCTTTTTTCATAAAGATTTTCATATCTACATGATTTTTTGAACTGAGTGTTCAAGTTTCAACAACTACATGTATTCTATGACACTTTTTATATAACAATGGGTAGATCCCATGGCCAATTAATATTTTTGTTGTTAATTTTATTTTTTGCATTTTGAATGTATTTACCACAAGTTGTAACCTTTAGAGATAAATAAATTTTAAGTTTTTCATTTCTTGTCTTTGGAATCTCTATGTTGTGCAAAGTTATTTGATTTATTATAGAAGCTGTCTTTTATTCCAGTCTTAATAAAATTCATCTATGGTATTTTACCCTCTTGATAATATTTTTTGGAATAAATATCCTTTTCCCTTTTCAAAAAAATAGCTAAAATACTACCTCTAATTTATTAAATTTGCATTACTCTGTGCTTGAAGTAAATTCAATCTATTTTTTGCTCTATTATGTTTATCAAGCAAGTATCTAGATCCACTATATAATATTTTTTTAAATCACCATATTTTTAGTTTTATATAAATTTAAATTCTTCAACCATTTTCCCCATCAAAGCCCTATTTTAGGATCAAAAGCACTAAAGAGTTAGATTTTCCCAAACCTAGTATTTTATCATTTTGCATCAGATTTAGTGAGAGGAAGTTGGACTTCTTCAGAGATTAGCCTCAAATTTCCAAAGTACCATGGCTTTGGAGGTTTTTCTATTTTATTATTAGGCACTTTCACAATAAACTATAGAATCAAGATAAGTGCAATCTTATGTGATAATAATAACCTCTCACAGATTCATCCCTAATCACCTTGTGACATAATACCTATTAATTTGGACTTTAGACCCATTAAACAAGGCACTTGATAAAATCTTGAAAAAGAAAAAAAGTTAATAAAAATGAAATAACTAATTAAATAAGATTAAATGCTTATTTTAAGTATCCATTTGTAATTAATGAATATCTAAAAATGGAAATTTCAAAATTCAAAATATCAAGCCTTTTTATCATTATCTTTATGAGTTGTCAAGCTCTTCCAAAATATCTCAAAATATATAATTTGAGAGTCATGACTAGTAATTTAAAATCATAATTATATGATAAGTTTTACTTCAACTATAGTTAGTCTCAACTCATCTAGGGTTAGTTTGAACCCATTCCATTTTAAAAATCAACCTTAACCCACATTTGATGAGAGTTATTTTTTAAGGCCATACATATTGATATTTAATATCTCTTAGTGTAAATTTATTATGCATAAATGTCTTCAAAGCATTAATAGTGTAGTGTTATAATTCTAATTTGAAGATAAAGAAGCCTTAAAAGTTATGTTACTATGCGAAAATCATAATCTAAGTAAGTCAAGGTGCCAAGGAGAGAAGGAGCAAATAAAGTTTCATTGTCAATGACTTATTGATGCACAAACTAAACAAGCCACTTGAAAAAGTCATTTAGAGCTCCAAGAAAGGTAAAAGAGTATTTTCTTTTCTGTTCTAGTTGTAATTTCATTTATATGGTTTTTACCTATGCTCTCCCTAAGATTTTAGTGTGTTATTTTGATTTATTTTATTATACTAACACAAGAGTAACCTCCCCTCTACATATTTCTTGTTCACATTATGGCACACCTAGTGGGACCAAGCATGACGTATAGCCAAGGAGATTAATATGTTGGTTTTAGTTTCTATAATGAATGCATATAAATATACAAGTTTCAAGTTTTAGCTTTTATTCTTACATCTTTTTAGTTTTAGTAAGTCATAGGTTGTAAAGATCGATGTTGATTTTCTAGATTGATATTAATTTTCTAGATTGATGTCAATTTTTCAAATCAATGTTGATTTTCTAGATCAGTGCCAATTTTATAGATTGACATTGATTATAATAATTGACCATGATCTCTATGTAAAAAATAGAATATGGTAGGGAACATAGCTAACAATGGTTTTACTTGATTTTTCTTGCCTTCATTTCATGTTTGATGACTTGCATGTTGTTTATCTAACCCATTTATTTCAAAATTTGTGAGACAATTAGATTTTCAGCTCATTTCTTAACTATTTTTCATCAAAATAGACTTTGTTTTTATGTTTTTTTAAAGGAAACATCAATGACCTACTTAATTAACATCATTTTCAACAATCAACATCAATCTCTACAGATTAGTGATAATCAGTCTATGAGATAATTGTTGATGTGGTTTTTATGCACACCATAGACAAAGAGGTAACCTATCACATTTTAGGATCTCAATGGAGATGAACTCCACTCCAGGGCATGAGTTGCAGATATGCAATTTTAGATTAACCATGTGGTGGAATAGCTACATGTGACTTTCATCACATCAGGGAAATTCACTCAAGTGATTAAATTAATATCTAATAACACATATTTATAGTGATACTAAATTAAAATAATAAGATCTCATAGAATAAAAATTTTTGGAATGGTAGCGAATTAAAAAAAGGCTATATAGCTTTAAAAATCACCTTTATAGCTAGTTTTTAAGTGGATAAGTGATTTCAAAACCTGTACCTATGGCTAGCATCTATTACACACACACAATTAGACATGGTCAAGTAGTCTAGGATGATATTGATATATAAAACTCATAGGCCTTAGTGAAAGGTTATTTCTCTTAAAGTAGTTTTTGCACACTCTTAATTAGGAGGTTATGGCATGAGCTTAGTGAGGTATATGAGATAGATGTTGTAAAAACATAAAAAACTATATCAAATGAAATTACCTCTACACAATTAATAATATGAATCAATCAAATTAATTACCAATAATCAATAAAATTTATTAATACTTCAGTATTTGTTGTACATCTAAGACTATCATATCAATCAAGATAAAAAAGAACTCCTACACATAATTTGCACACCAAGAGTTATTGAATCATACAACCAAAAGAAATAAAACCTTCATTACATATAATTGGAGAATAATCAAGATTCTCACATAAAAATCAAGTTAAATAGAACGTCTCTAAATTTCTTATTAATTTGAATAGCCAAAATTCTCCTTTCAAAATAATGAGCTCAATACAAATTATAAATAACAAAGTTAAGTGAACAAGAAAAACTTAATGCATAGTTCACATAAAGAGTAAAATATATTTATAATTTCACCCCATTAAAATAAATAAAAGCTTGCATGAAATTTTCATCTAAATTGCATGCTTTAATTTTATATTACTCTTGACAATTACTATCCACTTAAAAATAACTTTAGTTGACTTGCTCTTCCAAATTGCATGAGCTTTAGATAATTAATATTTATAGCCTTAAATAATATCATATAACTAAAATAATATTATATAACTAAAATAATATTATTTAGGTCAAAATCATTTATTAGAAAAGTACAAAAATTGCCAAATCTACCTTATATGCTGATTTTGTGGAGCCATAACTTTTGATTGAAAAGTCATTTTACTATGAACCTTGAATCAATGTATTCTATTTACATTTGAATTTTTTGTATGAAAATTTTTATATTCATATTATTTTATTTTAATAAATTCATCATGAAATAGTGATGAAAGCTTGTTTTGACAATTGTGATTGAAAATTGGCTAAGTATGAAAACTATCAAATCTACCTAGTAGGGTGATTTTGTGGAGCTATAACTTTTGATTGAAAAATCATTTTAATACAACTATTAAACCATTATGTTCTATTTTCATATTTATTTCTTCATAAAAAAATTTAATCTCATACAATTTGATTTTATTATACTAAATTCATCATGAAATAGTGTTGACAACCTATTTTGACAATTGTGACTGAAATTTGGCAAAGTATGAAAACTGTCAAATCTACCTGGTAGAATGATTTCATGTGGCCATATATTTTTTTTGGAAAATCATTTGATAAAAAATATAAAAACATTGTGTTCTTATGAAATTTGTAATCATTCATGAATTTTTAAAGATCAATCTAGTTTGATTTGATCTCTAAAATACTGCACCAAATGTGTTGATCAGCCATTTCTAAAAAATAGTACATGCATATTTTTTCTTCCAAATAAAACCTATCTCTATGTTCAACTGTAAACATTATTTTGATGTATTAAACATTTTATTCACCTAGAACATGTTTAAAAACATATTAGAATACCTTTTAAATTTGAATTAAATTAAAAAATATATATAGCTATTAATTTATAATCAATTAGCATGTGAAAATAATTTTATCTTAAATCTCACGATCCTAAACTTTTTAAAGCTTGGGCATGTTGGTAAACAACAAATGATGACCCAGTAGGGAAAAACTCTTGAGTATTTGATAACTTATAATTTTTGGTTTAACTTTCATAAAAAATATAATATTTTTAAGAAAGAAATAAGCAAAACAAAGAATTGAAAGAAGCTTAAACATAATCACGAAACATACTAACCCTTACCAAATTTTTGATTGTGTGTGATTT
The DNA here is from genome assembly GCA_037957365.1 of Torreya grandis. Classification (NCBI taxonomy): domain Eukaryota; kingdom Viridiplantae; phylum Streptophyta; class Pinopsida; order Cupressales; family Taxaceae; genus Torreya; species Torreya grandis. Next base: position 26,178 of record JARHVA010005653.1, on the reverse strand, counting down.
TGTGAAGATTATTTTCCCTTTTTATGATGTTTTTGATAGATATTTGGATCAACACTATAGGTTTCATTTTGATTTATTTATTTTATAATGATAATAATAAGGGAATCCTGGGTATTGCATTATTACCATCAAATTCTCCATAGCCTTAATAGAGATATCTCTATTCTTAATCTAGGCATTGCTTTATTTCTAGCCAAGGATCCATAGTCTTGATAGAGTTTAATTTAATCAACTTTATTCCATAAGTTTATGATTTTGGTATTTTTTTTTAAGCACAAATAAAAAAGAAGTTGGTAATCACCATTGGCTTGGTGTAGATATACAAAACTTATTCTTATCAATGCATCCCTACAAGTGTGCATCCATATCAATGTTTATTATTTTTCATCAAATTTTTAACATGTTAATATGCAATTAATGTTTCAAAATGAGAGGTATTTTTAAAATTTCCATGAAAATATCAAAGCAACTTTCAACAATCTAATAAAATTATTCCATTCAAATAAAATATGAATTTAATTATGACACATACCTTAATTTCAAGCTTCAATACCTCATGAACAACCCATAAATATCCATAAATGTGAGAAAATTTCAACTTTATTTATTAAAATAATCAACTAAAAAGAAACTAAAATAAAACACTAATAAAAACTAATCCACTCTAATCTATAAAAAACCAAACAAAATTGGGAGGGTGGGTTTAGAAACATTGTGAGAATATCTCCCAGTTTTGGTAGAATTAGGCTTCTTCCATTTAAAGTCCTCAAATATGAAAAAACATATTTTTATTCCTTCAAAAATTCTTTTATTTTATCTCTTTCAAACCTAAAATAATCTGCATAGATGCATTTTATATAATCATCTTTCTTAATTAAAAAATTAGAATAAACATTGGTATTTGAAAGATTTACCTCAAAGTCTTTTCAAACATTAACAAGAAATTTATTTACCTAAACTTTGGTGAATATTATGTTGAGAGAAAGAGATTCAATAAATACCAAGTATTTGAGATTTGAATCATATGATAAATAAACATCTTCTTTTACTTGATCTTGCATGTGTTTCTTATTCTCTTTTATATTTTCAATTTATTTCTATTCATCACCATTTGAAATGTCTTATTTATTTTTTTATGATAACTGATTATCCATCTGAAAATATTCTACACAAGTAGAAATCAAATTAATTTCTATAGACATTCTCACAAAAGTGGGGGTTAATGAATCCAAAATATGTTCAAATTGAAACAAAAATAGATTTTCAAAACTCTTATAATGAGTAATATAATTAGGTTGCATGTCTAAAAACCAATCATAAGCTTCTTCCTCTAAAGTAAAATTAAATAATCTACAAGCTACATCCTCAAATTTTAAATTAAAAATATTCAAAGCAAATTTGTAAGAAATAAGATGTTCTTCAGTAGTTCTTTTGTCATTGTTTTGAGAACTAGGAATAAAAATAAATGGATAATTTGGTAAATCATGTTGAATGCCTAAAATATTTATGGGTGATTCACCAAGACAAGATGTCTTTTATTATATTATATATTTTTTTATTTTTTTATTTTAACAAGCAACTAAAATAAATTGATGCATTAGATGAAAATTAATCACCAAAAGCCCTCCTTCTAGCACCAATAATCTATTCATGTAGTTTCTATGCACACCATAGATAATGTGGTAACCTATAGCATTTTAGGATCTCAATGGAGATGAACTCCACTCTAGGGCATGAGTTACATGTATGTGATTGTAGATTAACCAAGTGGTGGAATAGGTGTATGTAATCTACATTTCATCAAGAGAAATTCACTCAAGTGATTAAATTCACATCTAATAATATATATTTATAGTGATATTATATTAAAATAATAATATCTCATAAAAAAACCACTAAAAGATGGAATGATAGGGCATAAAAAAAATTCTATGGCTTCAAGAATCACCTCTCTAGCTGGGTTTTAAGTGGACAAGTACATTCAAGACCTATGACTATTGCTAGCATCTATTATGCATACATAGTCAGACATGGTCAAGAAGTAGAGGATGATATTTATATTGAAACTAATAGGCCTCAATCAAAGGTTTCTCCTTTTAGAGCAACTATTACACACTCTTAATCAAGAGGTTATGGCTCGAGCATAGTGAAGTATCTGAGAAAGTTGTTGCACAAACATATAAAACTATATCAAATGAAATCACCTATACACACTCAATAATATGAATCACTAAACTTAATTTCCAATAATCAATTTAATTTAATTATCTTTCAATAGTTGTTGCATATCTAATACTAGAATATCAGTTAAGATAAACAAAAAATTCTTCACAAATTTTTCACACTAAGATTTAATGAATCATACAACTGAAAGAAATAAAACCTTCATTACATATAATTGGAGAAGAATCAAGATTTTCACATAAATATCAAGTCAAAAAAACTTTTGTGAATTTCTTATTAAATTGAATAGCCAAAATTCTCCTCTCAAAATAATGAGATAAATACAAATTATTAATAAAAAATCTAGGTAGACAAGAACCATTTGATGAATAGTTCACATGAAGAGTTGAACTATATTTTTAATTTTACCCCATTGAAATAAATAAAATATTTCATGGAAATTTCATCCAAGTTGTATGCTCTATTTTTATTTTATTTTTTACAATTATTCTCCACTTAAAAATAACTTTAGTTGACTTGTTTCTCAAAATTTGCATGAGATTTAGATAAGACTTTCTAGTTTTAAATAAATATTTTTATCCTTAAATAATATTATTTAACTCAAATAATATTATTTAACTCAAATAATATTATTTAAGTCATAATAATTTATTTTGCTAAGTACAAAAATTGCCAAATCTACCTGATATAATTATTTTTTGGAGCCATAATTTTTGTTTGAAAAATCATTTTACTATGAATATTTAACAAATTTATTCTCCTTACATTTGAATTTTTGTATGCAAAATTTCAAACTCATACAATTTGATTTGATTGTATGAAATTCATCTTGAAATAGTGATGAAAGCTTATTTTGACAACTGTGATTAAAAATTGGTTAAGTATGAAATTTGTCAAATCTACTTGGTAGGGTGATTTTGTAGATCCATAAATCTTGATTAAAAAATCATTTTACTATGAATATTAAACCAATGTTTTCTCACTATATTTTTATTTATTCATACAAACTTTTAGAATCATACAATTTGATTTGATTGTACTAAATATATCATGAAATAGTGTTAATAGCCTGTTTTGACAATTGCAACTGAAATTTGGTTATGTATGAGAACTGTAAAATCTACTTGGTAGAGTGATTTCATATGGCCATATATATATATATGGCCATATGAAATCACTCTACCAAGTGTGTATATATATATATATATATATATATATATGGAAACTTGTGTGATTGAAAATAGTGAACCATTGTGTTCCTATGAAATTTGGCTTCACTCATTAATTTTATAATCTCAATCCATTTTGATTTTATCTCTAAAATAGTGCACCAAAAAGTGTTGGTCATGAATAATTTTTTATCTAAATAAATCCAATCTCGTTGTTCAACACTTAACATTTTTTAATGTATTAAGCATATATTTTACACCTAAAACATGTTTAAAAACATATTAGATTTCATTTTAAATTTAATTAAAATAAAATAAATATATAACTATTAATGTATAATCAATTAGCATGTGAAAACAATATTAGCTAAAATCTCATGGTCCTAAGATTTTTAAATATTGGGCATGTTGGTATAAAACACTCAAGAGCTAAATGATGTTTTTTTATCACTTTATTTTGGGTTCTAATTAGGCATACCTTCTATCAAACTATAGGTCATGAGGTGGAAAGAGCAAAGTTTAAGCATGGTTAAAACTTACACACATTATATTTGGTGCTTAAAATGTACTTGGTTTTTTTCATCTCTTAGTTATTTTTGATATTTTTATAATTTAAAAAAATAAAGCCAAGGGGCTCAAACTTAATTACATAGTTCGTTTTGGTGTTATAAAAATTAAATCTCACATTATTTACTCATAAGAGTTTCATTTTTATAAATTTTTATTGAAAGTGTTTGATTAAAAAGATAAGTGACACATGTATACTCTTTCCCCATCCCCTTTAGGTAACATGGGTGATAAAAAATTCTCAATCTTTGTAATTGTAGCTTTGGTCTAAAATCATGGAAGGAAAGTCTCTAAGGCCATCCCTAAAATCTAAATGATCTAGTTGAGCCCAACACAACCCTAAAGTCCTTTCAATTATCTTTATTTTTATGTGTTTTGGCTTGTGGTAAACACTTCATTACCTCCTCACAAGTTCTCTAAGGAAGCATTGACCAGGGAATTCATCTCCTAGCATCATTTCAACCCCAATCCACTATGGGGTATATAAACTAAGAGTGACCTATTAGGACTTGTTTTGATAAATTAAAACATGATTTTTAGTGGTAAAAAACCTCAAAATGTATGGGTAACTTAAACATCAAACTACAATAAACAATTGATGGATGTAGTGGTTATGAAAAATACTAGACCTTTTCATAACACTACATCCATCAATTGTTTAGTCATATATCTTCCTTTATGCTTGAATTTCAATTGTTTAGTCATCTACACTAAACAATTGATAAAAGTCATCTATCTTCCATATGCCTCAAGTTTAATGTTTTATGCTAAATGATCAAGTTTATGTTTAAATATGAATACCCTATTTGTGTCAAAGTTTTTAAATTTTTTTAGATTAAATCTCTTGACTTTTAGACCTTGTTTTTTCTAAAGTATAGCTTTTATTCCTTGTTCCCAAAACACCTAAAAATTCCTATTTTTAGCCTAGCTTTTATGCCTTATTTTTCCAAAAGACCTAGGAACCTTTGTTTTCTAGACCTAGATTAGACTTATTTGAAACAATTTGTACCTAATTTTGACATTTTAATTTTATTTCATCCACTTGACCTTTTTTGTAAGGCATTTGATGTTAGACTATTTTATTCCAATTTCTAACACTGAACATTTTGGATATAAAACTTCGTCCTTAGATGAAGTTAGACTAATTTAGGGCCATTTATATTTTGAACATTATTTTTTAGAGTTTTTAAATCTCTAGGCCTTATTTTTATAATGTTATTCATTGATTTGGATATGTCTAATTATCCTCATAATAGAGCCATATATAATCCAAGTTATGATAATGTGATTACAAAAGAAGACTGTGTTCATGACCCTTAAGGTGATGATGTAGTTTATAATATAGATCCTTATACTTCTTACAATACTCAATCAAGGGAAGAAATTCAAGATCACTTAGCCCACTATTTTGTTAACACACCTCCATAGTCAAAGTAAGACCAAGACAAACCCACATAATATCTTACTAGCATACCATCAATTGTAAAACAAGCTCAAGAACAACTGCATTAAATTACTATTCCATCTACATATGATCCTTATTTTATCATCACTTTCTTGAAAACAATGATGAATTTTTAGTTAGAGTAATGGAGGTAGTGGCCAAGTTTCTAGTAGACTTCCCTGATAAAATTATACCTAGTCTAGTTAGTGTGCCTCTCAACATGCCTTATAACTAAAGCATTGAATAAGCCTCTACTAATAATCTATAAGTGATCATATTGATTTCATATCAAGACCCTAATATGTTTTTTGAAATAAATAGCCTCATGGGGGACCACTTTATACAAATTTAGCAAATTTATCAAATTTATTTAAATGTAGCGCATAACTTTAATAACATGGACATGTTAGATGTTCCACTCATCAATTTAGCTCCTTCAATAGGAGTATTAATTAAATTGATAAGTCAAGATAATTCAATTATAGACCCATTTTCATAAATCACTTTAGTCAGTGACATGTTCAATGTCCCATCTATAGAATAAACGACTATTACTTCTACGTATAAAAATGTGCCAAACATGGTGGATAACATGCTAATGTCTTATAATCTAGGCCAAAGTAGTTTAAATACACCAAAAACTAGTCTAAAATAGTTTCCTTTAGTTAATACCATGAGTGGTTCATAATAGTACGGGGTATGAACTCATATGTCCCAACTAGATTAGGTTACCTCTAATCCTCAACCAATTACTTCGTCAAGCACACAATTGCAAGGATTAAGTAATCAAGTGTCAACTAGTGCTTTGCCTCAAAAATACTTGATAAATTATACTCCACCTAATAGGTGACAACTAACACTCCAAAACAATATTCATAATCTAATATACCATCACATAAGAGGTAGAACATTTTACCATCTTAATAGGGGGCAACCAATGTTTTGCCTCACCAGGTAGTGATAAATGTACATTAATAGTAAGATACCAACATACCTTTACAAACACAAATAATTTTTAATCAACAACATATGTCCATTGTTCAATTAAAAATTACTAACATCTAATAGATGTCTACTTGATAATAGGTTTTTACACAACCAAGTCATAATACTATATAATAAGTACCAATTATGCAACAATCACCTTACGTTTAAATTGTGACATAAATACAATGATAGGGCATTGGATCACAATAATTCCCCCTTATTTAGTTAGGTCTGACTAGTTATAAGCAAGTCCTTACTCAACCTCAGTAGGCATAATACTTAGTTATAAGTCTTTACCCATAGTCATATCCTTCCATCATAACCAAAATTCCCTCAAAATCATCCATACATATCAAATCCAAAGCAAAATATCACACCACAAGACATGAAATTTCAATAACCATATCCCAATATATGGATGAATATTCCTAGTTAGTTTATTACAAAACTAAAATTTCATAACAATATATTCCTCCATTATACCATGGTCAAGGTAATCACCTTTGACCACCCAACATTCACCTTAGGCCAATATTATATCCAGTTTCTTGGTGTAATAAATATAAAAAATGAAGGATGCAATTTTCACCTTTACAGCAAGGAAATATACCAATAATTTCAATTTAAATTACATGTGTTCATACCCATTCAACATGTAACATCTATAAATAATATTTCCTCCATGGTATGAACCATCAAAATTTGAAAAACACAAGGGTAAAGGAGATGCTAAGGCCCATTTTATAGAATTTTGTGTTACTTTCTAGGCAATGGCTTAAAGTGACATTTATTTACTCATTTTATTTCCTCAAATTATATTATGAAAGGATTTAGAGTGGTTCTTAAAATTTCTAAAGAATTTTGTATCTAATTTTGATGACCTATTAGATAAATTTGTCCAACATTTCTCCTATAATCTTAAACATGAGATTTTATTGGTAGATTTGACTTAAGACAAGAAAAAACCTGGTGATATATTTTAAATCTATATAAATATATTAAAATCACATTCTAATCACTTCACCCACAACTTCCTAGATAAATAACTGGTTGTTGTGTTCACTAAAAATTTTCACAATGAGATATTCTATCATCTAGAGCTTAAGTGTGCACATACCTTCAAAGAGATCATCGACAAAGGCTTAATGATTGAAAATTTCCTTATTAAAAAAAGGATTATAAAATTCACATATTAAAATAAAAATCATGACCAAAACCAAAACATAGTCCAAAATTAGAACAAAAACCAAGTCCAAGTGCAAGCATTAGCACTAGCCTAGGACAACAACTATGAAAAATACAATAAATTTAATCATGATAAGAATGTTTTTGGTAATGAATTAACTGAGTCACATAATGTAAAAATGTTTCAAAAATTTTATGCTCATCTTACTTACAAATGTAGATTAATCTTCATCAGCAACTCATTTAGCAAGTGCAGCCTTTGAAACAACCTAGACTAGATCAATAAATACAACAACCATTACCTTTGAAAAACCTTCCTCTAAGGAGAAATTTCCCTACACATCAAGTGCTTAGTGACCTTGGAGAACCTATTGAAGCCATGTTTTGAAAGCTGGTTATAGTTAACATGATTAGTTAGCCAATTTTGTAGCATTATCTTAAGGGTTTTCTTTAGCTAGTCTGGTATATATATAATGAGTTATATGAATAACATCATGGTCATGGGCATAATATATGATGTTATATGAATATAAAACACCTCAATTAAAATATTTTATAAAATGGAGAGCTTACATTGGATAATAGAGAATCCACATCCAATCACTTCACCCATAACTTCATAGATAAATAATTGGTTGTTATGTTCACTAAAAATTTTCACAATGAGATATTCTATCATCTGGAGCTTAAGTGTGCACATACCTTTAGAGATATCATCGACAAAGGCTTAATGATTGAAAATTTTCTTATTATAAAAAGGATTATAAAACTCACATATTCAAATAAAAATGATGACCAAAACCAAAACATAGACCAAATCTAGAACAAAAACCAAGTCCAAGTGCAAGCATTAGCACTAGCCTAGGACAACAACTATGAAAAATACAATAAATTTAATCATAATAAGAATGTTGTTGGTAATGAAGTAACTGAGTCACATCATGTACAAATGTTTCAAAAGTTGTATGCTCATCTTACTTACAAATATAGATTAATCTTCATCAGCAACTCATTTAGTGAGTGCAGCCTTTGCAACAACCTAGACTAGATCAATAAATGCAACAACCATTACCTTTGAAAAACCCTCCTCTAAGGAGAAATTTCCCTACACATCAAGTGTTTAGTGACCTTGGAGAACCTATTGAAGCCATGTTTTGAAAGCTGGTTATAGTTAAGATGATTAGTTAGCCAATTTTGTAGCATTATCTTAAGGGTATTCTTTAGCTAGTCTGGTATATATATATATAATGAGTTCTATGAATAACATCATGGTCATGGGAATAATATATGATGTTATATGAATATAAAACACCTCAATTAAAATATTTGAGAAAACGGAGAGCTTACACTAGATAATAGAGAATCCACATCCAATTACTTCACCCACAACTTCCTAGATAAATAATTGGTTGTTGTGTTCACTAAAAATTTTCACAATGAGATATTCTATCATCTGGAGCTTAAGTGTGCACATACCTTCAAAGATATCATCGACAAAGGCTTAATGATTGAAAATTTCCTTATTAAAAAAAGGATTATAAAACTCACATATTCAAATAAAAATCATGACCAAAACCAAAACATAGTCCAAAATTAGAACAAAAACCAAGTCCAAGTGCAAGCATTAGCACTAGCCTAGGACAACAACTATGAAAAATACAATAAATTTAATCATAATAAGGATGTTGTTGGTAATGAAGTAACTGAGTCACATCATGTACAAATGTTTCAAAACTTGTATGCTCATCTTACTTACAAATGTAGATTAATCTTCATCAGCAACTCATTTAGTAAGTGCAGCCTTTGCAACAACCTAGACTAGATCAATAAATACAACAACCATTACCTTTGAAAAACCCTCCTATAAGGAGAAATTTCCCTACACATCAAGTGTTTAGTGACCTTGGAGAACCTATTGAAGCCATGTTTTGAAAGCTAGTTATAGTTAACATGATTAGTTAGCCAATTTTGTAGCATTATCTTAAGGGTATTCTTTAGCTAGTTTGGTATATATATAATGAGTTTTTTGAATAACATCATGGTCATGGACATAATATATGATGTTATATGAATATAAAACACCTCAATTAAAATATTTTAGAAAATGGAGAGCTTACATTGGATAATAGAGAATCCACATCCAATCATAACCTGGGTATCTACCAAAACCCTTTTTTACAACATAAAAATAACAACGAACAAAAACAAAAACAAAGGACAAAATAATAACAATAATAGTATCAACAACCAAGACTAAAACAATAATATTATTATCATCAACAACAACATCAAACAAATGGAAGGAACTGAGTATAGAATGATTCCAACAACTAATAGATGTACTATGGAATTGTGCATGACTATAATAAAGTTGTAGGTAATATTGTGTGAGTTCATGTCTCATCCATTACCATTAATCCAAAACCAAGTGATAATATAATAGGATTATTGTTAAACAATTCCAATCAACCCACCTATTCTAGTGATCCTTCCTTGACCTATGATTTTAAACAAGTGCACTAGAAATTAGGGATTACTATCTTTTAACCTTATACCAATAACTCATCAATGCTCTATGACCATAAAAAATTGCATTAGAGATCAAGACTTATCATATCTGTCCCATCATCACCATCATTTTCTAGCAACAATGGTCATGTCTCTAATCTTAATTGTGCATTCACAACTTAGAGGTCAAATATTACCATTTCTTACCCATAACCCCTTGATAACAAAACCATCCGACCCACTATCATAGATAGGAACAAGCCATATATCACTATTAAGGAAAATACATTTGATATTTTGGAATAACTTCAAAATACATCTACACAAATTTCCATTCTATATTTTTTTTGTATGTCTACTAGCCATAAAAAATCCTAATAGAATTCTTAGGCCAATATTAAGTTTAAATTTCCATAACTCTAAATAAATTCCAAGATTTGGTTGTACATCTATCTCTTGGCCAATAGTTGAACTTTGACCAAAGTGATATGTCATCACTTAGCCCTCTCCATAATAATCCCTTGTACATTAAAGTTATCATCACATAGCACAAAGTCAAACATGTCCTCATAGACAATGGATTAGGACTGAATGTTGTGTCTCTAAAGATCATCAAGTATCTCAAATATATAACAAGGGATCTATAGCCAAAAACAATCACTATCAAAGCCTATGATAATGAGTAATGAGAGTTACATGTCACTGTAAGATTACCAATTATCATTGGGCCCTTAAACCATGATACACTTTGTTATTTGTTAGACCTAGACCTATCTTATAATTTTTTATTGTTTAGATCTTGGATACATGAGATTCATGCAATCCCTTCTACATTGCACTAGTGTTTCATGTTTTATTGCTCAATCATGGAGGTCAATATCAATAGAGATCTATAGCCTTATAAACATCACAAACATTTGGAGGTAGATTATGAAAGCTATAACTAATACTTTAGCCTTGATCTAGTTCCTAAAAAGGACAAAGGTAAAAAAATATTGAGTATTAGAGTCTAATTGTATTAACCTAGACACACTTGATGCATATTCTCATATGGTTCCTCCTAAATTGTCTAATCATTTTACCATCTTGACTAATGGCTAGGATAATATCTAACCTTGACATATTTCAAGTAGCCAAGCTCCCAAAAATCCCCAAGTCCTATGAAAGACTTAAATCCAAGCCACCTTGCATGAAATGGCAATAAAAAGGAAAGGGAAAATCCCATAGTCTACCTCCTATCATTTTCACATTGGCCACTGACCAAGAAGAGAGCCCACTTGACAAAGATGAAACCTAGTAATACAATGACAAGTTGGATGATTATTATAAAAAAGCCAGATAACCCATTTCTAATAGAATCATGGAGAACCAAGTCTATGAAGGCAGAGGCCTCGAACCAAATTAGCAAGGAACTATTAAACCAATTTATATGATATGGTATAAATGAACCTATGGTCTTGGATATAAACTTCCTAGGGTGACCCCATATATCTTATACATGTTCTAATTACAATGACTAATGATGATGATACTAATAGTGATTCAAAGTCCAATCATAAAAATTATGAATACCTTTCCAATACCAACCTATTTGACACACATGCCATTTGTACCCTTATAGTAGTAAACTAACACAATCCACTTCCTCTATATGATGCTCAACTTATATCCTAGGACCAATAATAATCCACAATTCCTATAGATGCTTTTGTGATTTTTTAGGCCTATGAGACAATGTTCCTTTGGGAGACCAAAAACAAGGGTTTTATATCAAACTAGATCATGTAACCTATTATGGAGAGTGGATGAACACCCTTAGCCAAAAATAAATAAATAAAACGTTGAGGTCTCAACATGAAAAACTATTTGAGGCACTTTTAGACTAGTGTAAAAGTAAAGAGAAAGGCCAGTCTTCTGGTGAAAACCTATTTTCAAATCTATTCGATGGGATTGTTCATCTTTCCTCTAACATAGCTCAGGAGACCCATAATAATGAACTTAATTTTGGGCCCAAGTTTAGTTTTGAAAAATAGTATGCTTTTGATCGAATTATTAAATAATTTTTAATAATATTTGAAACATGGACACCCCTAACATTAGGAGATTTTTATTCATCTTTTTTATGAGAACTTTAAGAGCCAGTCCAAATAGAGGACTATATATTTATAGGTAAGTTAAAATCATTTTCAATCATTTTAGATGATGGTTTTAATCTCCTCATAAAAGACACTAGAAAAGTCAACATTGGGACTCTAGATGACCCAACATGGATCAAATTAGGTGCATCCCTTAGTAAAGATGAATTTGAAATATTTAAAAACCTTATGAGGGAATTTGTTGACATATTTGCTTGGGCCTATTCATACATGCTAGGTTTGGACCTGATGTACTCTCTTGGACTGCTCTAATAAAAATGGTCAAATCTAAACTCTTCATGATTCAAAATGATCTAAACTTTGATTTTTCTACCAAAACTAGCACATTCTTCAAAAGTGTTAACTTAGCAATCCCTATATTATACCACACAACTTGGAATCAAATGTTCACTTCTGTACACATGTTAACTGATGAACAACGACCTTCCACTATCATTCATGGTCCTCTGTTGCGAGAGCAATAGTCCCAAATGGCAATGTTGTTGTAGCCTTATACGCAATTGTTACCAGTTTGCTCCTTCAAGTTGACCATAGGAGGCGGCTGCCACATAGCCTGCAATGCCAGACTTAAGAGAATATATATATATATATATATATATATATATATATATATATATATATATATATATATATATATATATATATATATATATATATATATATATATATATATATATATATAATCACAAGAGCAGTATATAGGGCTGCCCTATTTTGCTTGCTTTGAGGATAGAGGCAATTGAATAGGTTGCCTTAGGCTCATTTCTCTTACACCTTTAACAGTCACCATGCTCCATCCATGAGCATAGCTTTCTTTAATACTCCAGCTTCAACATCATGCGGAACAGAAAGCCGTATATGATCCGCATCCTGTATCCACAATTCTAGTAGACCGACCAGTTGAAATGGGGCCAAAACTGGCACAAATTGGCGAGGGCTTTTTGCCAAAGTGGTGCAAAATTCTTCCTCATTTACATCATCGTGTTCCACAAAAATGACTTTGAAATAGCATATTAATAACAAAACAAAAATAGCTACAATGTTTATGAGTCCTTAAGAAGGAACGGTGCTCGGCTTTAAACATAAATCACAAGTTGGGGGTCTGTGCCCCTATTCCTTCTTATGAAAACAAAATTCTTCAAATAGGGTAACAAACATTTAGTTTTGTGGATGTCATAGATACCTCTAACCGCATATAGTTGTCATGCACAGAAATAAAACACCCATCGAAATGGAACAATGTTCCACCTTTACATTTGAAACTTCCTCCTCATGACGCGCACGCTGGTAATCGTTCCTTATTCCTGCTTTCTCCTAAATGAACTAGCATAAACTTGTTTATCATTACAAATGCATCCAATGGCTGTCATATCATTGACGTGGTTTAATAATTTGTCATAGACAAAATTCTATGTCATTTTGGGTATACATCTCGTTGCTAAGCACAGAACTCGATGCACATAAAGCAAACCAATTGAAATCCTCCTATTGATTGCATAACCAGGACCAATACACAATGTATCAATATCTGTCCCTGGATCGTGCACCTTCAGGTGATAGGAACTAAATACAAACACTTTCGCATTTGATCATACAATCATCAATAGCCCATACGTGATGACTTTTCACATAGATTGGAATTGAATGCATAAGGACGCGAGTTATAAGTCAGACAATACAAAACACTTCACCAACAGACAGTAGCATAGACACCATTTATACTAATACAGGGCAAAATAGATCACTGAATAATCCACTGAGCGACCTTCAGTTCTGATACCCAGTAAACATGAAGACCAACTATTTCTATTAAAAGATAATGAGATTCATATTACAGATATTAATGAGATTCAGTTGTCAGTCCACAAACTTATGTTCTAATCTGCTGCTCAATTCGCATTCTTTGTAATCAATTTCACAGGATAGCTCAAAGCTCATTTAACAATACCTGTACCAATATTATGTTCAACATTTTCAGAGCATACCTTCTTCAACAACAATGCCTTCCTCAACGGCTGCTTTTGTTGCGTTCAATGCATCCTCCACTCTTAACTCTGTCTCTTTTTTTTTTTTTTTTTAGAAATAACCTTAATAGAAAACATTTGAGGCCATCCTCCTCTCCCTGAGGAGATCCTCCTTCTTCTTAATTCTGTGTAACACTGTCCTCCTTTTTATGAATTTTCTTCTTTTTTGTTCTTTTCCCAAAACCTCCTCTGACTGTTACGCCCAACTTGGGCTGAGGATTAAAACAAGAAAACAGTTTAAATTTTCCAGCCTATTCTAATATGAGAAGATTTATCTTACGGTTGAAAGATTTCAACCATTCCCTTCATTTCCTCAACAACCCCAAAACAAATTTCTTTTTATTTTTTTATTTTTTATTTTTACATTTTCTCCTTAATTTTTAACATTTTTAGAGGAAATACAATAATTTGAAATTCGTTTATGATGCTCCTGCATCAAACTCTCCCTCTAGAAACAATTTGAACCTTAGTTCAAATGAAATGCTGCTCCATGTTTTAGCCTTTACTGTATGCCTGGATCCCAAGGTTTTCTTGTCAATGATAATGCTTGAATTTGTCTTTGCTGGTCTTTGCCTTTCATCTTGCTTTTCTTCTTCTTCCGGTATGTTCTTCTCATCTCCTTCTCAGCTGCAATCTCCCAACTCCATGCTTCATTCTCATACATGTCTTCAAAATCTTCTTTCAAAAATTTGTCCATTGAACTATGGACTTCATTCATCTCCACAACTTTAACACTTGCATTCAAAACATCAAAAGCAACCTTAGTAGAAAAACATTGAGGCCATGAAGCCTCTTGGCTGCCTTCACATTCTTGCTCTTGTTTCTTGACCAAAACTGCCTTGGTCTCATTGCTTTGCTCTTGTCTTGTCTCACTCTTCCCAATGCTGCCTTCACCATAACTTGTACCTTCCTTCATCTCTCTTAAATTACCAAACAGTTCCTCTATCATTCTCAACTCTTCACACATCACAAGCTCATCCAAATCTTCATGTCCTATATCAAACTTAGGACCAGATTGTCTTTCATCCTCTATAATTACATTCATCCATTTTATAGTTTCTTCATACAAATCAACTTCGTCATCAACATCAATATATTCATCAAAAACAATTGCAGTATTCATACCTTCTGTCTCCTTGTTTTCTTCAATCTCTGCTTGAAGCCATCTTGTCTGTTCTGCTGCATATTCTTTCCTTTCCCCATCATCCATCCCTTTGGAAGTCTCTCCTTGCTGTACATTAGCTTTCATAGCCACTTTCCATTCTTCAGTTTTCATAAAAATATCATTAAATGATTCAAACAAATCATTATCCCTTTCATTGCAAACAATTGTCTTACCTTTCCATGTACTTGTGTCATCCTTTACCTTTCTCCATTGATTTCTTGGTGTTGTTGTCTTAACACTCACATCTCCTTCACTCTTAGCCTTCTTAGGCACCCATACTTGTTTCTCTTTCTTACCATTTGACTTCACAAGCCATTTAGGCATCCTGTAACCATGCTTTTGTACCAGCACCTCCTCTTGCTTGGGAGTTTGTTTCTTCCAACATTTAGGCATCACATATCCATGGTTAATTGGAAACTTTACCTTTCTAATTCTTTCTCTAACATGTATTTCAATAGTTTCATGCTTATAAGAAGAATCAATTATTGAACTCAACTTTACCTCCTTAATGGGCTGCTCCATTTGCATGGCTTCTTGATTATCTGTCCTTTCTTCTTCCTTTATGCTCGGCTGCTCTCTTTCTTCTTCCTGGCATTCAACGGCATCATGGAAGTCAGCTTCTTCTTCTACCTCTCCTCTCTCATGCATTAACCAATGCACCTTATCAATAGCAGCAAACTCTCTTCTCATTCCTACACATTCACTTATGCACTTGGTGTCTTCTCCTGCACCAATCTCTTCACTCTCCAAGGTCCTTCTCTTGACCTTTATAAGGCTGTTCATACCTGCACTTATCCACTCAAAAACGACATTAAATACAAAAACAAGAGACCATAATGTCTCCATGAATATCCTCTTAATGGACATTCTCATCTTCTCAAGTGCTCTTCCTGGCACTTCATCTTTTCTCTCTTCTCTCTTGTTCTCCTCAATGAGAACCTTCTTCTCAACTTCTTCTTCTTGCTGCCCACTTGGCAACCTTCTTATCTTCTTGCTTCTTTGGGCTTCCCTCTTCATGGCAATCTTCTTTTTCCTCCTCCTCTTCATTAGGAGAACTATTGGCCACTTCAATCTCTTCCTCATTGGCCATATCCATGCTTGTCTATTCAGCTGCATCCAAGACTCATACTCATCCTTAACCTTAGCTAATTCTCTCTTCAAACTATCAATTTCTTTATTAAAATCAACATTAGTCATACCTTTGATGCTTGCTTTCCTTTTACTGCCCTCATATGCCTTGTTGCTCTGTAGTGCCTTCAACAATGCCTCCATCTCTGAGCTCTTAACCCAAGTCTTTTCCACCTTGGTCTCTTGATCCCTTGTCTCACCCAAGCCTTTTCCTTAACTGGTCTTTTGACAATCCACGTGATCTCACCTAGGCCTTTTTCATCGTAGTCTTTTGATCCCCTTCTCACTCCTGCAGCAATTCTTTAGACAACTCTTCAACAAACACAAATTACAAATCCAAGCTTACCTTGCTTTGGATCTTCTTCTTCTAGACAGTCCCTCTATCACTCTTCTCAAAACTTCATCCTTTCCCTCACCTAAGTCTGTTTCACCTTAGTCTTTTGGCAAACTATCCAAGCTTCTTCTTGGATCTTCACTAAGCCTTCCTTGGCTTCTTCTCCTCTTAAGCCTCAATGGCTTGGCTGCCTTTCTCTTCACCTGTTGCTTCTTAAACAAAATAAACTCAAATCAAATAACATAGATTTCTCATACCTTTTTCTCCCCAAGGTTTCCAAATGCTTTGTCCTGCTGATCCCTTTGCCAAATCCTTCACAACTGCAACATTATTGACAAATGTAACCATTCCAAATTTTGCAGCAACTTATGATCAATTCCTAAATCCCCAAGAGCTTCAAGCTCTGATACCAAATGATGTACTCTCTTGGACTTCTCTAATAAAAACGATCAAATCTAAACTCTTCATGATTCAAAATGATCTAAACTTTGATTTTTCTACCAAAACTAGCACATTCTTCAAAAGTGTTAACTTAGCAATCCCTATATTATACCACACAACTTGGAATCAAATGTTCACTTTTGTACACATGTTAACTGATGAACAATGACCTTCCACTATCATTCATGGTCCTTTGTTGCGAGAGCAATAGTCCCAAATGGCAATGTTGTTGTAGCCTTATAAGCAATTGTTACCAGTTTGCTCCTTCAAGTTGACCATAGGAGGCGGCTGCCACATAGCCTGCAATGCCAGACTTAAGAGAATATATATATATATATATATATATATATATATATATATATATATATATATATATATAATCACAAGAGTAGTATATAGGGCTCCCCTGTTTTGCTTGCTTTGAGGATAGAGGCAATTGAATAGGTTGCCTTAGGCTCATTTCTCTTACACCTTTAACAGTCACCATGCTCCATCCATGAGCATAGCTTTCTTTAATACTCCAACTTCAACATCATGCGGAACAGAAAGCCGTATATGATCCGCATCTTGTATCCACAATTCTAGCAAACCGGCCAGTTGAAATGGGGCCAAAACTGGCACAAATTGGCGAGGGCTTTTTGCCAAAGTGGTGCAAAATTCTTCCTCATTTACATCATCATGTTCCAAAAAAACAACTTTGAAATAACATATTAATAACAAAACAAAAATAGATACAATGTTTATGAGTCCTTAAGAAGGAATGATGCTCGGCTTTAAACATAAATCACAAGTTGGGGGTCTGCGCCCCTATTCCTTCTTATGAAAACAACATTCTTCAAACAGGGTAACAAACATTTAGTTTTTTGGATGTCATAGATACCTCTAACCACATATAGTTGTCATGCACAGAAATAAAACACCCATCGAAATGGAACAATGTTCCACCTTTACATTTGAAACTTCCTCCTCATGACGCGCACACTGGTAATCATTCCTTATTCCTGCTTTCTCCTAAATGAACTAGCATAAACTTGTTTATCATTCCAAACGCATCCAATGGCCATCATATCATTGACGTGGTTTAATAATTTGTCATAGATAGAATTCTATGTCATTTTGGGTATACATCTCGTTGCTAAGCGCAGAACTCAATGCACATAAAGCAAACCAATTGAAATCCTCCTATCGATTGCATAACCAGGACCAATACACAACGTATCAATATCTGTCCCTGGATCATGCACCTTCAGGTGATAGGAACTAAATACAAACACTTTCGCATTTGATCATACAATCATCAATAGCCCATACGTGATGACTTTTCACATAGATTGGAATTGAATGCATAAGGACGCGAGTTACAAGTCAGACAATACAAAACACTTCACCAACAGACAGTAGCATAGACACCATTTATACTAATACAGGGCAAAATAGATCACTGAATAATCCACTGAGCGACCTTCAGTTTTGATACCCAGTAAACATGAAGACCAACTATTTCTATTAAAAGATAATGAGATTCATATTACAGATATTAATGAGATTCAGTTGTCAATCCACAAATTTATGTTCTAATCTGCTGCTCAATTTGCATTCTTTGTAATTAATTTCACAGGATAGCTCAAAGCTCATTTAACAATACCTGTACCAATATTGTGTTCAACATTTTCAGAGCATACCTTCTTCAACAACAATGCCTTCCTCAACGGCTGCTTTTGTTGCGTTCAATGCATCCTCCACTCTTAACTCTGTCTCTTTTTTTTTTGAAATAACCTTAATAGAAAACATTTGAGGCCATCCTCCTCTCCCTGAGGAGATCCTCCTTCTTCTTAGTTCTGCGTAACACTGTCCTCCTCCTTTTTATGAATTTTCTTCTTTTTTGTTCTTTTCCCAGAACCTCCTCTGACTGTTACGCCCAACTTGGGCTGAGGATTAAAACAAGAAAATAGTTTAAATTTTCCTGCATATTCTAATATGAGAAGATTTATCTTACGGTTGAAAGATTTCAACCATTCCCTTCATTTCCTCAACAGCCCCAAAACAAATTTCTTTTTATTTTTTTATTTTTTTATTTTTACATTTTCTCCTTAATTTTTAACATTTTTAGAGGAAATACAATAATTTGAAATTCATTTATGATGCTCCTGCATCAGGACCCCACCTTGTTGTACATTTTAATGCAAAACTTCTGAACTGTAAATTATGCAAGATTCATTCTCAATTTGTTGTATTAGTAAATAAAGAGTGATAAAAAATTTTAGAATGCAGATGCATTCGATGGATCAAATACTTAGATTGAATCTCAAATGTTGTGCTTATCAATAAATCTCCATAAAAAATCAAAATTTGTACTGATTTCAAAGATCTAATCAAGGCCTTCCCCAAGAATGACTTTCCTTTGCCAAAAATAAGCATGATAGCTTACTTCATAGTGGGATATGAAATTATTTCACTTATGGATGGATTTTTAGGATGCAACCAGATCCAGATTACACTAGAAGACCAATATAAGATAGCATTCACCATTCCATGGTGAATGTTTTATTATCAAGTTATGTTATTTTTTCTTAATAATGTTGGGGATACATACCAAAGAGCCATGACCTTCATATTTCATTATATGATGCATGATGTTATTGAATACTATATTAATGATATATTAGGTAAATGAAAAACCTATGCCAATCATCCAACTACACTATGATGAATATTTTAGAGGATTTGTGAATACAATGTCATACTCAATCCTAAGAAGATCATAATTATTGTCACTTCAAGAAAAATGTTAGGCTTTATCATCTCTTTTAGGGGAATTGAAGTTGATCCTACCAAAGTATAAACCATTACAAAAATATTGCCACCTTCTAATTTAAAGCAGTTCTACAATTTGTAAGGAAAGATCAAATCTAATAGATGCTTCATTTCTTGGTTGGGAAACAAATTCCATCCATTTATACACTTAATAAATAAGGGTGTTATGTTTAATTGGGATGAATATTATCATAAAGCTTTTCAACACCTAAAAGTATATCTTGCCAATCTACATATTTTGTTGCCACCTATGCTAGGAAAGTCATTCCTACTATACCTATCTACCGTAGATAAAGCCTTGAGGGCACTTATATCTCATCATGATGACAATGTGAAACATCATACCATGTAATATATATTTCATACATTATTCATGTATAAACATAATTAGATGCCAATTAAAAAATATTGTTTAGCTATGGTCTTTACAACCCAGAAGTTGTGGCATTACATGCCTAAAAACAAAACCATGGTTATTTCTGATATAGATGCACTCAACTATATACTATCTAATATAACTTCCCAAGGCTACATGGATAAATAGATCATTCTTTTGAGTTAGTTTGAGATCAAATACATTAAACAAAAATCAATAAAGGGATAAGTCCTTGTAGATCAACTTGTTAAATCTCCCTTTGTAGATACCAAACCCCTCACTTTCCAATTCCTAGGCAAGTCCATCATGACCATCATTGAAACACCTCTTCAAGAGCAACATTGGAATATATATTCTTATGAATCATTCACATCACATAGATTAGGGGTAGGCCTATTATTTATTACACCACATGGGAATCTTATCCCTAAATCATTTTTGTCAGCTTTCCTTTTACTAACAACATGGGTGAATATGAATCACTCATTATAGGGATTTTTAAAGCAATACAATGGAACATTAAAAATCTCATGGTTTATGGTTATTATTATTTAATCATTGATTAGGTCATAGACCACTTTTAGACCAAAGAAGATAAGATGGTTCCATACGAGGCCATGACTGACACTCCCAAAAAATAAATTGCTAACATATAGTTTGAACACAGACCCTAGGGCTAGTAATAGAAAAACATATGCCATGGCCACCCTTGGCTCTTTGATCCATCACACTAACAAGGAAAAATAATATTAATTCCTCATTGAAAATATTTTAGCACCTACTCATGAACCTTTAACCATCTTAATGATCTGTGATATTGTTGGTCTTAGATCTATATGGTATTCAGACCTCCTTCCCTACCTTCATGACTATATCATGCCACCTAACCTATCATGTAAACTAGAAAAGGCCTTTACCCACCAAGACTCATTTTATAACTAAATTGGCCCAACCCATTAACTCTATAGCTTTGATAGAACTCTAATTCATTATTTTAATTTAGCATAATCAACATTAGTATTATGGGAAGTTCATGAAGGAATATATGGTTCCCACACCAATGGGGCCATCTTATCCAAAAATATCCTATGTACTAATTATTATTGGTTTACTATGGATGTATATATAAATACGTATGTTAAAAGGTGTGAAAAATTTCAAAGGCATGCCAATGTGATTCATGCCCTAGATAAAACTCTAAAACTAATTCTTACACCATGGTTATTTGCAACATTGGGACTCTATCTCATTGGGAATATTAACTCTACCTAATTTGATAGACATAAACACATTCTTACCACTACCAAATATTTCACTAAGTGGGTTGAAGATATACCCCTCACTTACATGGCTAGAAAATAGATTTTCATGTTCATCTTCAATCATCTCATTTGTTTTTATGGTATTCCATCCAACATCATATCTAATAGTGGTCGATCATTTAATAATAAGTATGCCAAAACACTTTGTGCCAATTATAATATCTCCTAACATTTTCTACCACATACTACCCATAAGGCAATGTCCCAATAAAATCATCTAATAAAACCATTGTCAACATCCTTATAAATATTTACAATGATGTTAGTCATGATCGCCACCTTCAAATATTTTTTGCACTCTAGGCATACTGCACTAATTATTGTACCCCAACTAAAGCCACTCCATATTCCTTAGTTTATGGTACTAAGGCCATTGTTCCCATCAAGGTAGAGTTACCTTATCTACGTATATCATTTCAACACATCCTAGATTATGAAGATTATTTAATAGTTCAACTACAAGAGCTAGAATTACTTGATGAAAAATGCATGGCTATTGTTAATAGCCTTCAAGCATACCAAAATAGAATCCATGGACACTATAATAGATAGGTCAAACATAGAGAATCTGAACATGGGGATCTTATTGTTAAAGAAATCCAAAAGGACACCATGATTAAGAATAAAAAGGGAAATTTAAAACCTAACTAGATATGACCCTACATCATTGTTACAAATTATGTCTCCAAATCATAGAGGCTTGCTACACTAGAAAGAGATGAACTCAATGAGCCAATGAGCATTATACCCATCAAGAGTTATTTTACTCGAGAGACTTGAAATATTATCCATGAGGCATGTTTTCATTATACCATAATATCATTATTCTTATTTGTACCATAACCTATATCATTCTACCATACCTTTCATATCGACCAAACATTGTTTTTACCCTCCCTACCCAACCCCTTTCACCTTGGTTCTATTCCATTAGTTATTTAGACACCTTTACCGATGGGATTTAGATCAAGTTTTATAAGTTGATTTAGTATTCTAGATAGAGGCAATATCTTGGACCAGTATGAAAGTGGTTTAGTAGTTGCATCCTTAAATTATTATTTCATTTCATTTTAAGTATTCCTAATTATTTTGCCTTTGAGTAAATCAGTGTCTCACTCTATGCTACTAATTATAACCACCTTTGGGAAAATTAGTATCATTTACATATGTCATTGTTTTTTAATTATAAATGCCTATGGGAAAATTAGAAACAACACTTTCATCATGCATTGAAGTCCCACCTTGCCATTCCTATGCTATATTGTGCCATTAGCCTAAATTGAGAACTTGTTGTTAACTAGTCAGATACCTCCACTATAAGGTAGAACTATAGTGAGTTGAGGTCCCATTATAGGACTATGTAGGTAGTGTTCAATTTACATTAAGGTTAGATTAGTCATCCCTTTTCCATGATCTCACCATTTTATGAATAATTTCAAGTTTGAACACTCGCTATTTTGTGAGTTAGATTGTTTAGTATCTTGTAATTCTTAAATCGATTTGAGATGCTTAGAAAATTCTAAAAACATTTTAAAAATATAGTACACTCTCATCATTTTATGAACAATTTCAAGTTTGAACTTTCTCATCATTTTATGTGTTGGACCATTTAATATCTCATAATTCTTAAATCAAATTGAGATCCTTATAAAATTCCAAAAACATTTGAAAAATATCGTACATTCTCACGATTTTGTGAGTCTTTGTACTGCACATCATGTATTCAAATTTGATACATAAATGACTGTAGGCTTCATCTTATGCTCTCACCATTTTGAAAGTCTCTATTATGTGCATTATGCATTCAAATTTCATACATTAATGACCAGTAGGATTCATCTTATTCTCTTTCCATTTTGTGATTCTCTATTATGCATATTATGTATTCAAATCTAATACATTAATGATCTCTAGGATCCATCTTACATTCTCACCATTTTGTCATTATTTTTTGTTTCAATTCTCTCACCACTTTGAGATAACATTCTCATATTTCTCTCTATATCCATCAAATTTTATTATCATTAATTTTTCTTCTATCCCATATCTTTGGAGAACTACATTTGGCCTAAAGTCTATGTTGGATCCTGTGCCCATGGAACTATGTAGGCAATATTCACTTGTCTAGTACATCTAGAGTTAGCTCAACTACCCCTTCTTTTTATACTATCCCCTCATTTATTTATTTGTGTTATTGATTCCCTATAGATTAGTGGAAACCATGTGTCCTTTATTTTTGTCTTTCATTTGTGATAACAATATGATTAAATTTTTTTTGTGTTTATTTCATACTATTTTAAGTCCTTTATTCACTTTTTATGTTTTAACTTATATTTTGTTTATTTTTTTTCTTTCATCTTTGTACCTTAACTTAGTGTAATTTTATTCATTAGGTTATTCTTTGTGCATTATACTTAAGTCCATCCATATTTATACATCAACATTATCATCATGGTTTTTATCATTGGTAAATTATTTTCAATTGTTTATTAGATTCCATATCAGTCCTTATGTATATTATATATCATGATGCATACCATCATGTTCATAAAATAAAATTAGGTTGGGAAACTTTACAAGTAATGAGACATGATACTTATCCTTAGCACCTAAAAAATTCTAGTTCTATTCCCGATCTCTTCTTGATCTATTCCTAATCTATCTAAATCATTCCCCAATACATCATAAATTAAATAATGATATAATTTTAACCCTTTTTAATTATGACATGCATCTCCATACTAGTAGGTTTGCCAAATTCATCTTTATCCTCTATACCAACTTACTCTTATTCTATGAGTATTGATTTAGTATGTAAGCCACCCATTTCCAATTTTTCATATGACCCACCTACCATACCAATGATTATAATTACCTTTGGGAAAATCATTGTGTTTTAATTTCAAATTTTCATGACAATGATTATAATTGTCTTTGGACATATCATTATCTCTATCCACCAAACTAGCTCATGTTTTTAATCCTACCACTAATTATAAATACCTATGGGCAAATCATTATTTTCCTTTCAATGATTATAACTGCCTTTGGGAAAATCATTGTCTCTATCTTCCAAATAAGGGCATGTTTCTATCCTACCATTGATTATAACCACCTATGGTTAAATAACTATTTTCATTTTAATGATTATAACCACCTTTGGTCAAATGATTCTCTTGTTACCCATATCCTTTAGGAAAATCATTATCTTTTTCCCTTTCTATGCTGATGATTACAAATGCCTTTGGGAAAAACATCCTATTTATCTTCCCCACTAGGATATCCCACTATGACACTAACCATAATCACTTATGGTCAAATCAATCTTTTAAAACCATTTTTACCTTTTAGTCCCATCATTTTCCTTTTTTTGAGGGACTGATCATCAACCTTATTTGCCAACCACTCCCTCGAGGGGGCATCCAGAGATCATTTATCTCCATTTGGGGAATTAGGCATGAATGAATTTTTTAGTCTTTGAGAAGACATTTTTGTGCCTATAGCTTTCAACTCCTTCCAAAATAGGGGCAAACTATAGACACCCAATTCTAACTAGATTTCATACTGATTCCTACCAACCATTATAAATTAAGCCTAAAAATCATTAAATGTCCCAATTTTGGCCACACAACATTAATCAATGCTTAGAATCATTTGGAGGCATTATTATTTGGGATACTAGCCTGTATCTAACAAAAACCACTCACAGATTCATCCCTAATCACCTTATGACATAATAACTATCAATTTAGCCTATGGACCCATTAAGAAGGGCACTTGATCAAATATTGAAAGAGAAAAAATGTTTAATCAACTAATTAAAAAAATATTAAAGGATTAGTTTAAATATTCATTTTTAATTAATGAAAATATAAAAATGGAAATTCTAAAATTTAAATTATCAAGCCTTTTCATCGTTACCTTTATGAATTGTCAAGCTCTTTCAAAATATCTCAAAATATCTAATTTGAGAGCCATGCCTAATAATTGAAAATCATAATTACATGAAATTTTTTAAATCAAATGGAATTAGTATCAACTCACATAAGGTTAGTTTTAACCCATTCCATGTTTAAACTTGACCTTAACTCACCTTGGGTAAAATTTAAATTTTGAGGCTACAAATACAAGGCCATACCTATCAATATTTATGCTCTCTTGATCTAAAGTTAATATGCATAAATTTATTAAAATATTTGTTATTATAGTGTTATAATGCCATTTTTAAGAGAGATAATCCTTACAAGTAATGTTACCATGACAAAATCATAAGCTAAGCAACCAAGCCAAGGTGCCAAGGAGAGAAGGAGAAAATAAAGCTTCATTGTCAAAGAGTTATTGATGCACAAACCGAGCAAGCCAATTTAAAAAGAA